>OZ010599.1:97796409-97828909 GCA_963932145.1 Acanthosepion lycidas
AAATGAGGATTGAGCAGCTTCACCCCAGATATGGCGGCAATACTCCATGTTTAATTTCGGTAACAGATTTTAGTGTAAAGGTGGGGGCTTTTAATTCATTCGTGAGATAATTTTTCTATAAGGTTTGATCATTCTATATCCTTCTATCTAATGATTTTTTGTGTGTTTTTACAGTGCACTTCACTCTGTACAAGGCCCGAGAGCCATTCGAGGTAGTGGGTTATAGAGTCAGAGGCACAGTTTATGCAGATAGGTAGGGAAGATAACAGATAACCCTAGATTTGAACAGGTTAAGTTTGTAGTGATCTGGAAACATCGTCTTAGGAGCCGTTTCTACAGTTTGAATGAGGGTGACTTGTTACAATGCACATGACATGGCGGATCAGGTCCTAGCCATGAAGATTAGGAACTGGTGGACCTAAAGAATGTTAGATCTGTGAGAGACTCATCTACGGGGTGGAAAATAATTTGTCACCTAAAAGTTTGAATATAAAGTGTAAAGTGTGTTTTGGGGGTCTGTACACATGGGTGTTGTCTATTGTTTGCTGTCAATAAATACAAACATATTTTAAATTCCATTTTGCAGTTATCCATTAATCATCAATAATATATATATAAATTTACATCCGGGTTCTTGCAACTGTTATGATCCAGAATGACGACGATATTTCATCATTCTGAAAACAACCTTTCCACCGGTGATGATTGATGATAAGGATATTACATCATCCTGGAAATAAATATCAAATATTTCATCATTCTAAAAATCTGAAACTTCATGTTTATAAAAAACGACCTTTCCACCACAAGCAAAGACAATAGAGTAGCAGTAGCAAAAAGAAACAGCACAGACGTATCACCATCACTCCGTGAAAATTGACAGTTGACGGTCTCAAAGGCTACCCATAACAACGAAATTCTTGGAACAAGCAAAAACAAACTTTTAAAGAAACAAAAGAGGCGATAACACTGAGAAACAATATTGTAATTAAAATTACGAAAAGAAAAACAAATATTCTTGTCTTTACTTTCAAAACGTTTCTGAAGTCTTATTGTTTATTTTATTGTTGTATGATTTGTCTTTGACCCATAGGGCATTGAGGATTTGCTCAGATGACACTTTGAAAGATGAGATTAAGTTTTTAACTAACATCTTTACTAGTAACGGTTATCCTTATGATATCGTTCAAATGGTTATTCGGCAAAAGTTGGCGGACTTTAATAAAGTAAAACCTGTGCTTGTTAAAAAATGTCCCGTTTATTTACGAGTGCCATATTTTGGTAGGGATAGCGAAATGTTGGCTAAGCAAATTTCATCGAGTTCTAATCAATGCTATTTTGCAGCGAATGTACGTGTTGTGTTTAAAACAAGATCTATTCTTCTATCCATGAGTAAGGATGTTCTACCTCCTCATCATATTAATTCTGTAATTTATCAATTTAAATGTAGTTGCGGTGCCGACTACATAGGTAGAACTACACAACGCTTGGATGTTAGAATCAAGCAACACATGCCTGGTAAAATTTATAATAAAAATTTTTCGATTGGTGATACCGTTCGAAATACATACGGGTCATCTATAGCGGATCATTTCATAAATAGTCCTGGTTGTGCGGTGGACTTCAGTGTGAATTGGTTTTCTGTGTTGTCCACTTCACACTCGTTGTTTCATCTGAAGGTGTTGGAGACGCTGTTTATCAGGTCTGGGTGACCTTCTCTTTGTAAACAGAGAGATTGTTTGCTTGGGCTTGCTCTTCTGGGTCTCTAGCATCTTTAGGTGTTACAACTGTCCCTTCCGTTCATTCACGTCACCCATATATATATATATATATATATTTTTTTTTTCATAATTTTTCCCCCGTTTACAGCTCTGAAGAGAGGGGGCGAAACCGGTCGGCTGGTATTTTATTTTAATAACATCATGGTCCAATGTAAAAATATTCTTGTTTTTAACGCCGTAATATATATATATATATATATATATATATATATATATATATATATATATATATGTGTGTGTGTGTGTATTTAGACAGCAATCCTTCTTTCATGTACATTTCATTGAATACAACCGACAATGTTCTTATTTAGTTTTTTTATACAATTTCTCATGCAATCTTATTTTTTTTTTTTTTCAGATGATAAATTATATTAAAAACTGTCCGAATGTTCTTTTATATATATATATATATATATATATATATATATATAGGATTAATACAAATAGGTTTGGTGGTGGCAGTGTGATGGTGTGGGTAATGATTTAATCTGTAGGAGTTGGCCCTATCATCCGCGTACATGGCAATATCAATGCTGAGATTTACAAAAGGCTTCTTCAGCAGCATGTGGTACTAAGATTACACCATAATCTTTATGAATCTCCTATTTTCATACAGCATAATGCACCTTGCCAAAAGGCTCAGAAGGTTATGGCTTTATTTGAAGAAGAAGGAATCGCCCTAATGAAGTGGCCAGCCCAGAGCCCCGACTTGAATCCAATAGAAAATGTTTGAATGATAATTCAAGAAAGGGCTCAGAAAAGAAACCTGAAAACCAGGATCATCTATGGGAGTTATTGAAAGACGAATGGGAGGGAATTACTGCTGATTTTTGCAAGAAATTAATTAGATCATGTGGTCGACGATGCAGAGAAGTCATTGAAAATAAGGGGTTGTTTACCAAATATTAAATTTTGTTGATATTTTGTTCACAATCAAGTATTAACAAGATCGTTCCTTAACTTTTGAAATTGTTTACAAAACAACGTAATATACAAAGCCACGATAAAACCACCAGATAACGAAGAAAAGGTATACATAGGAGTAACTGAAGTACCCTGGAAACAAAGAAATTATACACACAAAACATCTTTCACTAATAGTAAATATGCGAACAGTACAATGCTTTCTAAGTATATCTGGGAAATTAAAAACAAAACGCACATCACACCAAAAAATATCTTGGAAAATATCGAAAAGATCATCAGCCTACAACAACCAATCAAAAACTTGCAAACTTTCCCAGGCCAAAATAAATTATTAAATAAAAGGTCGGAGCTCATCTCAAAATGCAGGCATGAAAACGATTTTTTACTACGTTACTTAAAAATCGAAAGCGGGTAAAAATAAATAAATAAATAAATAAATAAAATAGTATAAACAAATAAACAATATAACAATAAAATAAGCAAAATTAATTAAACCAAACAAATTACCAAATCACACCTGTTAAAATAGACGAAATAGAATAATAATAATAATAATAATAATAATAATAATAATAAAACAACGAAACGAAACCAAAATATCGGACGAAAAAATAGCTATAACTGTTAAATAACGATAATATATATATATATATATATATATATATATATATATATATATATATATATACTACGAAAACCGAAAAGAGAAAATATACAAATAAATAATAACAAGTAAAATAAATTGACCTAAATTCATCCAAATAAACAAACCAACCCCGATAAAGTTACCGTTAGAAAAAAACAAATAAAGATAATCAACCCAAATAAATAAAATTAAAAACTGTTCCCGCCAAAATAATAGTTAGAATAAACTACAACAATCAACCCCAAAACGGAACAAATAGCTTTAAATTCTCAAACCAAAACAAAACTATTAAATAAGTGATATAAGCAAATTTTTATTACGTTAAAAAAAACAAAAAACACCGATTAAAAACAAATAAATATATATATATAAGATAAGAAACAAAAAATAAAAACAAGCAAAATAATTTAACCTAAATAAATAAATAAACGAATAAACGATTTCCGGTAAAATAACCGCCATAATAGAATACCCACAATGCACCACTGACCCGTATATATATAAATAGCCGAGAAAAATAACAGCACACGTAGCCTGACGACTTCATATAGCATGAAACAGACTTTCGTCTCTAAGTGTTGACTTCTATGTTCACTTTCATATTTACACACGCTCTATCTCTGATATTGAGTACTTCACCCCATAAATATAGCACATCTTAAGACTATATGTCTTCATATATATATATATATATATATATATATATATATATATATATATATATATATATATATATAAACCAGTCTGTTAACTTAAAAAGGAAGATCAGAGTCTTAGAGATTGACCTGTATATGGGAAATAGTCATGTTGTCCAAACTGATGCCAATTAATCTTTGCTAATTCACAGTGAGCTACTATTTACCAGTCGTCAAATATTGGTCACAAAAAAAAAGAAAAAAGAAACTAATAATTCTTTTATGTGTTTGTTGCTGAGAAAAGTAAAACCTACTGGAGAGATGGAACTATGAAGTTGTCTGAAAAATAGCAACTGATAATGGAACTAAATTGCAAATATATTGTTCAATAAATTTAAATTTAAATTCATCAAGTCTAGAAGAAACCTCAACAGAATGCAGAAATCTCAACAGAATGCAGAAAGCACTGGGCGGCTGTTTTGTCCTATATTTAGGACTCATCAGCAGTGCGCATCCAATACCGAGAATTGAAACCTGGACAGTTACGTTATCAGGCAAATATCCCAAGCCGCTCAGTCCAGAACATTAGAAGCCGGTTGAAGCAAGGATATACAAGTGATAGAAATTAGGAGGATTTGAGATAATTATAATTAAGTAATTCATCGAGACTCTCTCTCTCTCTCTCTCTCTCTCTATATATATATATATATATATATATATATATATATATATATATATAGGGATATATGTGATAATTAAGTAATTCATCGAGTCTAGAAGAAACCTCAACAGAATGCAGAAAGCACTAGACGGCCGTTTCGTTCTATATTTAGTAGTAATACGAAACTGTGTTGCTATCCATTATTGTAATTTTTTCTTTTTGCTTTTAAATGCAATGGTTGACAGTCATGCTTAGCATTCATTAGAATGTGAGAAAAATATCCTTATTTTTTCTTCTATTCTGTAATATTATGGTCATGTATATATTAAAGCATGAAAAACTTCCTTTTATAGGCACTTCAGAAGATTACTACAGAATCCATAGCTGATTCTATACAGTGTCAGCTTTAATATTTTTATGTAGATTGCTTCGAGGATCTGTAGTTTTAATTTGTTATTTTCTTGGTGTAGGATAGCTGTGTTATCAATCAGTATGTTTTTATACTGTGAATGTAAAAAGGAATGTTAGTGTAAATGTCTCACAATGGACGAATGGCCAGACCTGTGTAGAGCAAGATGTCTTCTTAATGTAGTAGTCGTATATCCAACAGACATATTTCTTTTACTGTTAGAGACACATTCTCCCAAAGAACATTTGAATTGATATATAATGTTGGTTTTACATAATACATCAGTTGATGGAGAGGACATATTGTGAATAATTAAATTGTTCGTATTGTATTTTTATAATATATGATTAATTTTAATTTTATTAGGATCCATCGAAGATGTATTAGTATGAATGAGTTTTTTTTAATGATTTTCTCATTCTGTTTGTAGTTAGCATGCATCTGGTTACAATATAGAAGTATGATATATTTAGTGTCTTTGAGGAAGTATTATACAGGTTGTCCGTAAAGTTCGTGTGCACTTTAAAAAAATTATAACTTTATTTGTATTTGCGATAGAAATAATTTGTAAAAAATTTTATACAGTTTAATGTACCTAGTTTTAAGTATAGCTAAAATAACTAATTTGATTTCAGGCATTACTGTAAATCAGTTGGCAAATTTTTTCCCTGAACTTCAAAATCGTATTACTCTTTGTATTGCTAATGATGCAGGACATGTGGAAACTTAAATAAAATTTCAATAAAAGCTTTAAAAAAATATAGATTTACTTTTTTCTAATACTTTTTACAAATCATTTCTATCGCAAATAGAAGTAAAGTTATAAATTTTTTAAAGTGCACACGAACTTTATGGACACCCTGTATTCTTTTTTTACGTGTTTTCGAGGGTTTTTTTTATATATCATCTTCTTTGTTCATCTACAGTGTGGTTTGGGAAGTAATTATTAATGAGAGTCTGTGTCATAGAAGAATAAAGAGTCGCTGCTCACACTAAGGTTTGAACACAAATCGCCAGAGAGCAAGCACAGTTGACCTCATCTTGAAGTAATTACATCACGTGACGTGTAAATTGTAATTAGCGGCGTGTAACCAATTATTGTTTGAAAACGTTACTATTATTGTATCTATGATTTATAAAGCCTCTCTTACAAACAGACATTACAAAACATATATATATATATATATATATATATATATATATATATATATATATATATATATATATAAATTCATGAATCATTCATACAAAAAACAAATATAGAGGTTAATGATTTAAATGGCGAGAATACATCGTCGCAAACTATATAAATAAGATACATCAACCCCGAACCTGTATATGAATGATATGATCCCCGTTTATAAAATCTAGTTGCATAAGGTCTTTTTAATTTTTTACAGGCTTTCGTCTGTTCCTACAGACATCATCAGGTATGGAAGTAGATTTGGTTCTTGTTTTTACTTATCGGTAATAAGAGGACAACGAAAATAGAGATGTAATCCGAAAAAATGCCATGAGAAATGTGTTATTGTTTTGGAACGTGCGGTCGCAACGCTGAGTTTGAATTTAAATTTTAAGATTGTGCGTTTTTGTACAAATATAGCAATAAGAGAATTCTTTTTTACTGGTAGATTTTTCGTGAATATGGCATGAACTATATTGTTCAATAATTACAGTAATGTCACACTTATTATCCGAAAGTTGCATGTTGGATCAGTTATTTTAATTTCAATTAAAAGGTGCAATTATGATTTATAAATTCATGAATCATTCGTACAAAAAACAAATATAGAGGTTAATGATTTAAATGGCGAGAATACATCGTCGCAAACAATATAAATAAGATACATCAACCCCGAACCTGTATATGAATGATATGATCACCGTTTATAAATTCCAGTTGCATGATATATATATTTATGTATATATATATATATATATATATATATATATATATATATATATATATATATATAAAACAACTAAAAAGTTGCAAATTAAAAAAAATAATAATGTTTTTTTTATGAAAGTATTTTTCATTTATATTTGATATTTCAGATCGACTTCTATCTTTCTATCGAGGTCGATCTGAAATATCAAATATAAATAAATACTTTCATAAAAAACATTATTTTTTTTAATTTGCAACTTTTTAGTTGTTTTTCTATATATATATTAAGAAAGTATACGTGGCTTCTCATTGTGCTATATATATATATATATATATATATATATATATATATATATATATATATATATATATATATATATATATATAGGAATTAACGGTGTTTGATCGAGTATTTTTCGAAGGCGTTAATTGTATGTGATTTAGAAAGTGTCTTCTACAAACAGACATTATAAAAGTCTGCTTAATATTTTTTAGTTCAGCGTAGAAAATCTTTTTTGTGGACGAATTAATTTGTGCTGTTATTTATTATTATTTTATCTATCGATTTTATTTCATTTTCCCACGCTACACATAGGTAAATGCGTCATTATGTTGAAACAGTTGCATGATGGGAAGGGTGTAGAGGAATTCTTAACTTTTATCCAAAAATCCATTACATTACCAAAAGACAATGTGTTGAATTAGAAAATTCTATCCTAATTGATTTGAATAAACAATTCATTGGAAATATGGAATACCTTCAATGAAACACATTTTATTCCAATCCATAGATATAATAAATGGTAAACAATTTGACTCTGGTCTTCATTGTTTTAGATTCATCAATTTATAGAACGGAGGGGAATTTCTAGCCAGATTTTCTGAATTGCATTTCATATGCCATAAAGTATAATGCTTTGTATCCCTAATTGGCTTTGTTTTAACGTCTGACATCTGCAGTCGGTCTATACTCAAAACATATCATCAATTAATTATTGGGTGTCTTGCTGTAAAGTGGTAATTAGTTAACAAGCTAGTTTCACGAATCGTTGTAATAACAGGGACTTGGATTCTCACTAGGTGACCTACTCTTGTAGTTTATTTTTCACATACTAAGATAAAAGAAATAACATGCAACTTTTCAATAGCCGAATGCTTTATTTCACAAAACACTACACGGATGAGTTTGATGTGTGTGCAAGTGTGTGTATCTATATTTATTTTAGTCTGTTCGTATCTATCTATCTATCTATCTATCTATCTCAGTCTGTTCATATCTATCTATCTATTTTGGTCTGTTCATTCTATCTATCTATCTATCTATCTATCTATCTATCTATCTATCTATCTATCTATGTTGTTCAAGCTGTTCCTATCTATCTATCTATCTATCTATCTATCTATCTATCTATCTATCTATCTCAGTCTGTTCATATCTATCTATTCATTTATCTCAGTCTGTTCATATCTATCTATCTATCTATCTATCTATCTATCTCAGTCTGTTCATGTCTATCTATCTATTTTGGTCTGTTCATTCTATCTATCTATCTATCTATCTATCTATCTATCTATCTATCTATCTATGTTGTTCAAGCTGTTCCTATCTATCTATCTATCTATCTATCTATCTATCCATCTATCTATCTATCTATCTCAGTCTGTTCATATCTATCTATTCATTTATCTCAGTCTGTTCATATCTATCTATCTATCTATCTATCTATCTATCTATCTATCTATCTCAGACTGTTCATATCTATCTATCTATTTTGGTCTATTCCTTCTATCTGTCTATCTATCTATCTATCTATCTATCTATCTATCTATCTATCTATCTATGTTGTTCAAGCTGTTCGTATCTATCTATCTCAGTCTGTTCATATCTATCTATTCATTTATCTCAGTCTGTTCATATCTATCTATCTATCTATCTATCTATCTATCTATCTCAGACTGTTCATATCTATCTATTTATCTATCTATCTCAGACTATCTATCTGAGATGAGGCATTATGATTACTGTTATCTTCATCTTCATTGCCATATTTACAACGTTTCGGCTGTTGCATGCTCTTGCCTTCTTCAGGTGACTGGAATTTCAAACCGAACCCTTTATTTCAGCCACTCAGGTAGATTGTTCTAGTTCCACGTGCCATGCCTCTTCTGGGTGTCTCAGTAATTTCCCTTTAACTCAACACTCCATGTTTTTGGTTCACCACTGCTGTGGCCTGGTATTGAACTCATAACTCTGGTCACTGGATCTAACCAATGTCTTTATCCACTCGAACAGAGCAGGTGTTCAAGACATCCATATATTGCAAGCCAACATTCATCGGACATTGCCTCAGCTTCAACTCCCACCATCCATACAGTGTAAAGAAAGGGATAATCCACTGCTTACAACATCAAGCAAAAGTCATAATTGGTGACCCAGAGACATATGAACAAGAAATGGTCAGTATAAGCAGTACCCTTCAACGTAACAATTACCCTGGGTACATGGTAGCAGCTCCAAAAAACTGGGATAGAAGGGTATAAGAGGCTAACAACACTCAGAAAACAGCTTCAGTCTGACTATCCTATGTGAAGGAATTATTGGAAAAAATACAAAGGATCTGTGCTCAGGGTAACATTAGGACAACATTCAAAAGTGATTCAACACTTCGCTGACACCTCTTCCGAGTAAGATCCCTTACCATAGAGGAGAACATGACTAAAGACTGTGCGTACGGCGTCACATACAGTTGTGGTAAGAAACACAGAGTAGAAACAGGTCACCCCTTAAGCCAAGACTACAAAAACGTCATAAAGCTGTAACACAAGGGGATATAGAAAAAGGCAAAGCTGACCACATATGGGTGGAAAAGATAGATCACCATCCCCAGTGAGATGAGATTGAAATAATAAACAGAGGGCATCATTGGAAAATGTGAAAGATTTAGGAATCAGCACATATGCTAGGCCACAAAATCTCCTGAGCAGACCAAGCATAAAAATGAATACAATATGGGAACCAGTAAATAGAAGTGCCAGAGAAATGTAATGAATAACAAAAAAAAAAAATTGAAATATAAGCTCTGGTAAAAAATGCAATAATAAGAAGAGAAAGAAAATTGCAATATGAGTACTGGTAAAAATGGCTGCTGAGACATTAGGTTTATAAGTCCGAAAAATTCATACTCAGATGTTCTCAAGGACACATGGCACAGTGGATAAAGACTTTGGATTGTGAGTTCAATTCCAGGTCACAGCAATGATGAACCAAACTTGGAGAGTTGAGTTAAAGGGAAATAACAGAGACATTCGGGAGAGGCATGGCACGTGGAACTAGAACAATCTACTCACGTGAATAAAAAAAAAGGGTTCAGTTTGAAATTTCAAAAAACTAAAGCAGACAACAGCTGAAATGTTGCGAATATGGCAATGAAGATGAGGATAACTGTTTGAATAATGCAAATAATGTAATCTATCGATCTATCACGGTCTATCTATCTATCTACCTATCTATCTATCATGGTCTATCTATCTATCTATCTATCTATCACGGTCTATCTGTCTATCTATCTATCTATCTATCACGGTCTATCTATCTATCTATCTAATGTAATCTATCAATCTATCTATCTAATGTAATCTATCTATCTATCTATCTATCTATATATATATATATATATATATATATATATATATATCAGTTTGCTCATATCTATCTATCTCAGTCTGATTATATCTATTTCAGTCTGTTCATATCTATCTATGTATTTCATTCTGTTCATATCTGTGCCAGACTATTCATATCTGAGGCTTTTTATATCTATGTATGTATGTATGTATCTATTTATTTATCTCAGCCTGTTCATCTATCTATCTATCTATCTATCTATCTATCTATCTATCTATCTATCTATCTATCTATCTATCTCAATCATTTCATATCTATCTATCTATCTATCTATCTATCTATCTATCTATTTCAGGCCTTCTATATTGCTGAGCGGTGCACCCCTTTTTATACAAATTAATTCACCCAGTATATGCATATACTACTGCAAGAGCGAGACGAGATTAAGAGAGAGCAAGACCGAGGAGTCGAGTCCAGAGTGAAAGCTTGTAGGTAACCGGAAGAGTGAGGGTGAGGTAACAGCGTTGTAGGAGTCACAGTGAGCGAGTACGTAGACTCAGTAAGAAGTCATACAGCGATACTTCAATACCAAAGACTGTATATAGATATTTTGCTACTAACCCGTATTCCTGGAACTACTAACCTGCTTTACCAGTTTGTATTATTAAGTTAATACATTATTTTTCATATATTCATTCCTGGCGTTTGTTATTTATTGGTATCGGATTTCAACCCGGAATCCACAACAACTTGGCGACGAGGATATCGAACTCACACGGGGAAAAAAAGACAAACTTCTCCCTCGTCAACTTGGCGACGAGGACTTCGAACTCACACGGAAAAAAAAAATTTCTCTCTCGTCGACCACAACAACTTTGGCGACGAGGAAATTCGAACTCACACAGGAAGAGAACAAAGAAAAATTCTCCCTTGCCGACCACAACGACTTGGTGTCGAGAAATTGGGACCTACATGGAAAGAAAAAAATTCTCTATTCTCACCACAACAGCTTGGGCGACAAGAATTCGCATTTCTCGAAGACTCAAAAGAGAAAATTGCCGTTTTGCCACTATCCGCAACAACTGGGTAACAAAGTTTTACGAGGATTAAAATACAGAAAATCGAGTTTTTTTTCGTAAGCCTCTTACCATGCAGGATTTTAAAAGTATTTTAGTAAAACTTATTAAACACCAAAATGAACAGCAATTACAATTCCAAGAAAGAATGGAAAAAATATTACAACAAACGAAGAAGGAAAATCAGGAAAGACAAATGCAAAATGAAGAAAGATAATTACAACTCCAGGAGTTAATTGTAAAAGTAGCGAGTAATACACAACAACAAAATATTGAAAAAGAGGCGAGTTTTTTCCAAGACGCAGTATGGAACACGATAGAAACATTCAAATACTCCCGAGAAGGGGATAAAAATTTCGGGGACATTTTCAGACGTCATGAAGACATCTTCAACATCGATTGTCAAAACTGGACAGAAGCAAAATGTTACGACTATTACTCAGAAAATTAGGAACGTAAGAATACACAAAATTTTTGGATTACATTTTGCCAAAGAAGACAAATGATTTAACGTTTGAGGAAATACTTACATGCCTGACGGAGTTTTTTAGCCCGAAAACGTCACTTTTTCACAAAAGGTGGCAATGTCTTAATCTTGTAAAGGATGAAAATGAGGACTGTTCTACGTTAGCCGCAATCGTAAATAAACATTGCGACGATTTCAAGTTGGCAGAATTAACCTCGGACAAATTCAAGTGTCTTATTTTTGTACAAGGGTTAGTCTCAGCAAAAGATAGTGAAATGCGCAAAAGAATGCTTTCAAAACTGCAAAATGAACCTGGATTAACACTACAAAAACTATCGGAAGACTGCCAAAAATGCCTAGCATAAAGAAAGACTCGAAGGATATTGAGGTGCCAGGAGTATCACATATACGTAAGTTAAACAAAAGTTTACGTTATTCATCCTCTCCGGAAAGAAAACAAAAATTCTATAATAAAGAAAAAAGATTTTCACCTGCCCCGGAAAGAAAACGAAAATTCTATAATAATGAAAAAAGAGACAACGTACAGGGCAAATAATGACGAAAATCAAAGTAAATATAAGCCCCCACCCATCTGCATGTTATCGATGTGGAGGACTACACTGGAATAAGGATTGTCGTTTTAAATATACAAACTGTCTTGCGTGTGGAAAAATGGGTCACAAGGCATCCCAATGTAGGAACAGAAAATTTACTAGTAGGATAAGAGCTACTAGAATGTATGACGAAGACAATACTAACATAAGGAAATATGTGGAACTTGAAATCTTAAATAAAAAGATACAATTACAACTTGACTCAGGTTCCGATATAACGATAATTAACCTACAGATATGGAGAAAGCTTATTAGACCAACCATGTTGCATACACAAAAAAATTGCTAAGTCTGTTATAGGAAAGCGTATAAAATTCGAAGAAGTAATCCTAAATGTAAAATTTCACGGAAAAACAAGAAAACTCAAAATATTCCTAATGAAAGATACAGAAAATCTGGTGGGAACGGACTGGATGCAAAAGTTCGACGCATGGGATTTACCTATCAGTTCGTTTTGTAAGGAGAATTGCTAGAATTGAATTAAAAGAAAATGTCCAACCAGTATGTAAAAAGAAGCGAAACGTGCCATTTGATAAGTTATTGCCTAACAAGAAGAAACAACAGCTTACACCTATAGTACCCAAGAGATCATTTAAAGGGGGAGAACGAGTTTATTTTAGGATGTTCGGGAACAATATGGCTTACTGGGAGCCTGGCACAATAATTAACAGACAAGGAAATGTGATGTACACATTACAAGTCGAAAAGTTTACCCACAGAAGACATATTGACCAAATACAAAAAAGACGGGTTGAAGAGCCAAGCTCGTCACCCGCTGAAAATGACGATTCAATGGATGCAATCTTTGAAGCTTTTGAGATTCAAAGACCACAGGAAGACACAGAAACTAGAATGGCAAACAGGAAGAAAAAATTTACCGAACCTCTGATTATCGACCATAGGAGAAAAAAATACTAACTCCCCGCCCCCAAAAGGGGTCTAAGGAGGGGTGTTGTTGAGGGGTCCACCCCTTTTTACACAAATGGACTCACCCAATATATACATATACTACGGCTACGTGAAGACAGAGCAAGACCGTCGAGTCGAGTCCAGAGTGACAGAGTAAAAGCTTGTAGGTAACCGGAAGGGTGAGGGTGAGTAACAGCGTTGTAGGAGTCACAGTGAGCGAGCACGTAGACTCAGTAAGAAGTCATACAGCGATACTTCAATACCAAAGACTGTATATAGATATTTTGCTACTAACCCGTATTCCTGGAACTACTAACCTGCTTTACCAGTTTGTATTATTACGTTAATATATTATTTTCATATATTCATTCCTGGCGTTTGTTATTTATTGGTATCGGATTTCAATACGGAATCGACAACATATATCTCCCTCTCTATCTATCTCAGTCTGCTCCTATCTATTTATCGATCTATCTCAGCCTGATTACATATCTATCTATCTATCTATCTATCTATCTATCTATCTATCTATCTATCTATCTATTTATCTATCTATCCTATTCTGTCCTTTCTCTCTCTCTCTCTTTCTCTAAGTATATTCTGCTCTTTACCCCACTCTCTCTCTCTCTCTCTCTCTCTCTCCCTGTCTCCATCTATTCCAGGCTTTGAGATATCTATCTATCTATCTATCTATCTATCTATCTATCTATCTATCTATCTCAGGCTGGTCATATCTATCAATCTGTCTATCTCTCTTAGGATTTTCATATCTATCTAGCCATCTATCTTAGTCTTTTCGTATCTCTCTTAATCTTTTTGTATGTATCTATCTTAATCTTTTCATATCTATCTATCTACATGTCTATCACAGTTTTTAATATATATCAACCTATCTATTTCAGTCTTTTCCTATCTATCTATTTATCAATCTATCTGAGCCTGATTTTATCTATCTATCTATCTATCTATCTATCTATCTATCTATCTATCTATTTCGGTCTGTTTATTGTCTGCTGTCTGTCTGTCTATCTATCTATCTATCTATCTATCTATTTCGGTCTGTTTATTGTCTGCTGTCTGTCTGTCTATCTATCTATCTATCTATCTATTTCGGTCTGTTTATTATCTATCTATCTATCTATCTATCTATCTATCTATCTATCTGTTCAAATCTATTTATGTATAGAATTGTGGATCAATTAATCCCTTGCCAGTCATGTAATAATGATCATATGAGTGGCAGTAAAGTTATTGATTCACCCAAGTACCTTGTACAAAAGAGAAAAGAATACATTTGATCATGCAATCAGATTTTTAGCACCGAATTTTTTACAACACTTTTACTGCATATGATTATGTGCTAAAAAGGTACGGCACAATAAAAAAAAACTATTTAAACTGCTAGGAAACATTTTATTTAATTGGGAAAGAATAAGTGAGAACTTAGAACAGAACCCTGCATGTGGATAGAAAAGGAGTTCAGTATATGCCTAAAAAGAAGTATGTTTTCTTCCTGGTCTTATTCAAGCATTACAGCAAGATTATCCTAAGAGAATTAGAAGTCCTACCAGGATTTATTATTGCAGACATGATCTGAAGATATCCAGATCATGGTTTTGATATCAGACACAGAAAGGAAACTGCAAGAACACCTTGGAAAGGTTGTAAAGGAAAGTGAGAAGAAAGGACTAACTATCAATTGTAAGAGGACAGAATAAATGACTGACAGCAATCAGAAAATCTCCTGCAGTGAACTATGAATTCGAGAGTTCAAAATCAAGCTAGTACCAAGATTTGAATATATATGAAGTATTTTAACAGAGGACAAAAAATGTGATACAAATTATATTTTTCTATTTGATTTAAACATTGATACTGACAATTTAAATGTAAAAAGGAAAACTTGTTATTATACACAGATTCACTTGAACCTGATGTCCCCAAACCTTTTAGAACGTAGGTTCTTTATGAAAACCTTGTTCTTGCATAGGTCCTCTTTCAGGAATGTACAAATTTTTTCAAGAGGAGGCAGTGGCGTAATGGATAGCAGCTCAGATTGAGGAATCAGAGAGCCAAGTTCGAATTCTAGTCGGGTCCATTGAATTCACTTACGTGCTAGTACCCTTGGTAAAGGTATGAATCTCTTTCTTTTCCCCCATCTATGGATAAATAGCAGGACGGACAGGAGTCTATAGCCTTGGATGGCAACTGGTCTACTGCAGAAAGAAATTACAATCTACTGCTAAAAAAGAAATCTGCCTCGTCAGTCATGTATCAAAAGATACATGATCACCTAAGTATGTATCACGTATGGCACATGACTGACAAAAATTATCAATAATAATTGTCTTTTTATTTAAGGGTAAATGTTACACTTCATTGTTGTTTCCTAATATGAGTCATGTTAGTTTTACAGTATATTATTCCTGTTTCAATTTCTATTGGGTTGGTTTATCAGGCATTTTTCATAATAAATATTGTTTAAAAACGCCTGATAATTATGCACCAACCAAATATTCCACAACAACAACAGCAACAACAACAACAACAACAACAATAATAATAATAATGGCTTGGCTTCATAAAACGAAGATCAAGAGGTAGTCTGTTCACGTTTGTGACTGAAAAGTTCAATGCAGAACAGGCATACACAGTCGCAGCAGTTGCAGCTGTAAGTCTGGCCTGGGCTCGATGGCATAGCATTGCAGAACTTCCTTCTCTGTCTCTTGTCCCTGAGAGTGGCTCTGCAAGTATTTTCAAAAAAGGAGACAGCATGGTTGGGGGTGAGACATCAAGCATCACGGTTCTCAGCTCGGCTAGACCATTTGCAATGGTCAATGTGACAGGCATCAAAGGATTTTTTCTGGCAATCTTTGAATCGCTTCTTTGGTGCCGCTCTGTCGCGATAGCCAGTGGGGAGCTGTACAGTAAATTTTTAGCAGGTGATGATTCTAAATAATAATAATAATAATAATAATAATAATAATAATAATAATAATAATAATACAGTTGTAGCTGGAGACCTGGGTTTGATTGCAAAAAGTTCCGATAGGCGCATTGAAGGGATCCCTGCTAGCCCCAAGCCTTAAAAAATACAAAAAAATGAACTAACAAGTTCAGCTCATAATAATAATAATAATAATAATAATAATAATAATCATGGCTTAGCTTCGCAAAACGAAGATAAAGACGGAATCAGTTCACACCGATTATAGACATGATTGTGACTGATAAGTCTAATGGTGGGTAGGCCTATATGGTCACAGCAGTTGCCGCTGAAAGTCTGGCCTGGGCTCATTGGCATAGTGGTGCAGTACTTCCATCTCTAACTCTATCAGAAGAGGAAGAAAAAGAGGGCTAAGCAGAGGAGGAGGCGAAGGGAGAAGAGGAAGGGGAAGAGGAAAATGAAGAGGACGAAGAAGAGGACGAAGAAGAGGAAGATAAAGAGGAACAAGAAAAGGGGAGGAGGGAAAAGAGGAAGGGGAATAGGAGGAGGAAGTGGAAGAGGAGGAGGAAGAAAAAGAGGTGGAAGAAGTAGAAGGCAACGAGGAAGAGAAGGAAGAAGAGAAAGAGGAGGAGGAGAAAAAGGAGGAGGAAGAAGAAGCCCATATAAAATGTGACTGATCTTTCTTTTTTTTTCTTTTTTTTTTCCAAAAAAATGGTCAGTTGAAAATATCATGATGCCATTTCTGACCTTAGGTCTCTGGTCGGAACCCGAAAGAAATGAGTATACACTAGAAATGTTATCTATACACATACCAAAAATATTAATATGTGTATATACCAGAAATCAAAGGAAGAAATAATAATAATAATAATAATGTCCATCATTGTCATATCTTTTCTGCTGCTCTTACTTTATATCTCAAGATTCTTGACAAAATTCAAAGAAGTATCTGCAATGTAATCGATCCTGACCTGGCATCTCAACTTCGGTCACTTTCTCCCCGACGTGACGCGCTGTGACATGATATGGCTTCTCTCAGTCTTTTTTTTTTTTTTTTTCCAAATATCTTCATGACAACTTTTCTGGCGAGAATTCCTCCTTGGTTCTTTGACTGGAGTCGTGTTATTTTTACATTTTATTTTTTCCTTTCCACCTCTTCTCCACTCAACTATGGCTTAGTTAGTATGACTTGCATCAGTAAATCATTATTATCTCACAAAACTACTTACAATCTAAAAATATTTTATGGATTTAAATAACTTGCAACAGGTTGATAAGCCATAAAAAACATCAGTCAATCAATCAATCAATCAATATATATATATATATATATATATATATATATATATATATATATATATTACAATGAATCATACAAAAAGTAGATTAGTAAAGTTAATGATATAAAATGGAGAAATCCTTTCACAAACAAAATTTTAAAGTTTCATTAACCTACGAACCACTCAATGAATGTTATGCTCCTTGTTTTTAATAACTACAAGCTGTATAAGGTCTTTTTTTAATCTGCTAGCACTTTCAACTGTACATTCAGTCATCCTCAGGTATGGAAATTATTTTATTAAGTAAAATCCGAGATGAAAAAATTAAATTAAATGCGAATCGAAATATTTTGTATGGATAATTCAATGTAATATAAATTGAACTGCACCACATATTTGATTTAAAAGAATTGATCCGACGTGCAAATTTTCGGGAAAACAACTGAGACTTTATTTATTGAACAATTTAGTTCATGCCACATTGACTGATAAACACCTACAACAAAAAATTTCTCAAATTGCCATATTATGAAAAATGCACTCTTAAATTTTCAAAAAAATTCAACCTTAGCATTGCGACTGCATGCTCGAAAAGTTTGTATCCATTAACAATAACACATTTAAAAAAAAAAAATTCTATTCGCATTTAATTTTATCGTTATTTTTTTATGATTTTTATTTATTTATTTATTTATTTTTTGTAATAACCACCAATATTTTCATGACTAAATTTTACGCAAAAAAAATGTTTTTGTCACAAATTTGACACTTCCATAAAGAACGATTAATCGCTGACACCTCTCCGCTAGAAAAAATCCAACACAACACAAACGGGATTGTCTGAAAAATTTGTTTGCAAAAACAGTATTTCAGTTTTCGGGAAAATTTTTCATGTGTTGAAATCTTTAAACTTTTTTATATTTTAAGCGATCATTTTCTCGGTTTTATCTTTCTAGTAATGTGAAAAATAGGGACTAGAAATTTTATTTTAATTACTCACCGTGAACTTTTGATTAGTATCACTATTAATAAAAAATATCAGAGATCTTCCATAGTGGATGATCGCGGAATGATTTTGCCGAGATGTACTATCCTTTTAATTGATTTAAAAGAACTGTTCAGAAAGAAAATTACAATACAAAATATTTTTAGTGCTACTGAAATTATCACTTCTCCCCGCTCCCCAGTAGGTATAGGGTTTCTATGCGGTTGGGAGATACGGGGTAGTAAGCCCCGGCCAGGTCGATGATTATAATCGATGATTGACAATATAACTTGGATAGAAAAAGGTAAAAAGGAGAAAAAGGAGAAAAAAAAAGACTGCTGAAACTAGGTCTTTTGGGACTCCAACCTTGTCGCGCGTTCCTGCGTAGTACGCACCACACCGGCCATACAGATATACTATGTATATTATTATTTGATGACTGGCAATATAACGTCAATCTAAAAAATAATTTAAAAAATGGTGGATGGCTATAAAAGAGTGGTGAAAAAAATGTGAGGCCACAACGGGGCCCCAAAAAATGCACCCACCCGGTCGGGGGCTTTGGTGATTAAAACGCCCTTGGCCCTGGGTATGTTCGTTTTCTTTATAAAGATAAGACTCGGTTATAAAAGTCGAAATAAACTCAGCCGTGCGCTGAGTTGGAAAAACCAAAGTAAAACTTGTGTTCATTGGTGGAGGTTCGTCAGCCGATAAGGTAAAAAGGGACGCTGTCCAGCGGGAATATCTTCATCCACGTTCTGGTACATCTTGGACGAAGGGGGAGAAAGAGAAAGAGTTAGGAAATATTTGCCTTTTTGTAGGATTAAACAACGCCACCTATGGACATTTGGCGAAACCAAGCGGCTTAATAAAATTTCCAGTTCGTTTATTAGGTTGGTGCAAAAATAATGACGTAATAATGTCTTTTTTTGACGTTAACGTCAAAAAACGACATTATTACGTCATTATTTTTGCACCAACATAATATTATTAGCATCATGAGAAAATGTATTTCTTTTTCTTTTTTATTCATTATTATTGTTTTATTTATTGTTTCTATTTCATTTTCAACAGTTCTTAGGTTGTTTTAGTTTTATTTATTTTACAATAATGTTCCGTCGAGAATATCATCATCTCGTTTCTTACCTTAAGGTTCCTGATTGGTAATAACAATAACAACAACAACAATAATAATAATAATAATAATAATAGTAAATAAATATACCCCATCTGTGGTTACAAAGTTCAGAGTTAAAGGCTGAAACTGAAGGTTTTATTCTTGCTACACACGACCAATGTTTGTGTAAGCGATCTGGAATTGCAAAGGAAATATTTGTTGCAGATTACTTCCACAACACAGAGAATAAATCACTAAGTTGAGACTAGAACATCGGGGGCAGAAAGAAATACCGAAAACTCAATTTGCAGGTACTATCTCACAAATCAAAATGCACGCAACCAGACAGAAAAATAACTCATTCTCCGACAAACGTGGTAGCAAAAATACCCGATTTTTTCTCCCCGATTCGAGAACACCGACTGCTTTTATCCGCCGAACATTTTTTTCATTCGTCGACAGCTGGGAGAGGACGCTCAATTTTAGCATATTAAAATACTTTTATGGCGACTCCTGTGACTGACTTGTTTCTAATTTAATATTTCGTCTTCAGCATGTCATGTGGATTACATAAACTTTTTTTTGGTAAGTAATTTTCTTTATCGCTACATTTTCCGTCGTATGATACACGCCACGCACAGTCGCTTGGTTTGACGAGGTAATTCGCCGTTTTCTAATGTCTAGTTTGCTAACTAGAAATTATCAAGCACACATACTGAAAAACTGTGTTAACCCGAAGTACAGATTCTTTGATGAATCTCCAGAAACAATTGACCATCTTGTATCAGGTTGCACCGTGTTAGCACCCACTGAACATAAAACTCGGCATGATTAAGTGGGCCAATATCGGTAATATATGCAATTTTTACGGGAAGGAAACTGCAAGAAACTGGTGTGAACATCACGCAGATCCGATTACAGGCCTAGGACCTGTAATAATTTCATGGGATTTTACGCACAGACAGTACAATCAAAGCTAATCACCCAGATATTGTAATCAAAGACCACAAAAACAGAATGTGCTTTCTTATTGACATGGCTGTTCCCTTAGATTGTAATATATCTTTGAAGATCTAGCTCCTTAAGAGTATATCATTTTTTCTTATATTCTCTTTTTCATTCGTCGACAGCTGGGAGAGGACGCTCAATATTCTCTAGCACTCAGTAACCTCTTGCGCCTTAGTGGTTTCATTGCCTTACTTTGGGTGAAATGATTAAAAGAAAGAAAGAAGAAAAATGTTTTAATAAATTCATTTCGTTTTTGCCTTGAAAGTGTCCACATTGGACGAAAGGCATTGGCTAATATTACACTATTTCTATTGTCTTTTGCATATATATATATATATATATATATATATATATATATATATATATATTGTCATCCACAGACAGACTGTTTCGCTGTATCACAGCGAAATCAGTGTAGCTAGGATCAAAACCCGACTGAATTGGCGTCAGTCGGGGATTCTACCGCTAAGCCGTTGGCAGGGATGAAGGTCAATTTAGACGTATTTATTTTTAGATAAACACACAGTGGTATGAACACCACCCAGACCCGGTTACAGAGATTAGGACCTGTAACAATTTTATGGGACTTTACAATACACGCAGACAGAACAATCAAAGGTAATCGCCCAGACATCGTGATCAAAGACCATAAAAACAGAATGTGCTTTCTTAATGACATGGCTCTTCCTGTAGATAGTAATGTATCTTTGAAGATCTTCAAAAAAAAAAACTATCAAAATACAAGAATCTTGAAATTGAAATCTCAAAAATGTGGCACACGAAGACATCAGTAATTCCAGTTGGAGTTGGAGTCCTTGGATTGTTTGGAAAATGTTCCAATTGACTCACTGAAGGGATTCCTGGTTTCCCAAACCTTAAAGAAATACAAAAATTGTACCCACAAGTGAAGCTCACACATTACGAAGGGCTTTATGTAAAAATATGTAATGTCAGGGGTTTGGAGGGTTTTTATCCTCGAAAAAGAACACACTCGATGTAAAATGCCATGATGCCATTTCTGACCGGAAAGAAAAGAGTATACACCAGAAATCAAAGGAAGAAATAATAATAATAATAATAATAATAATAATAATAATAATAATAATATCCAGAAGCAATTGATCATCTTGTATCAAGTTGCACGATATTGGCACCCACTGAATATAAAACCCGGCATGACAGAGGGGGGCAATATCTGCACTGGAAAATATGCAACTTTTACAGAATAGAAACTACAAGTAATTGGTATGAACCCCACCCAGACCCGGTTACGGAGATTAGGACCTGTTACAATTTTATGGGACTACACAATACACACTGACAGAAGAATCAAAGCTAATCCCCCTGACATCGTGATCAAAGAGAAAAAAAACAAAACAAAACAAAACAGAATGTGCTTTTTTATTGACATTACCGTTCCCGTGGATTGCAATGTATCTTTGAAGATCTTCAAAAAACTATCAAAATACAAGAATCTTGAAGTAGAAATCTCAAAAATATGGGACATGAGAGCATCAATAATTCCAATTTTAGATGGAGCCCCCGAATTGATTGGGAAAGGTTCCGATAGACTCAATGATGGGATCTCTGGTAGCCCCAAAACCTTAAAGAAAAATAAAAGAAATGTACTCACAAGTACATCTCATGCATTACAAAGAGCTTTATCTATGTGAAATGTTTGTGATTTTAGGTTTCATGTCTTTGTTTGTTTTTTTAAATGATCAGTGAAAAATGCCATCAGTGAAAAATGCTACTTCTGTCTTTGGTTGGGACCCGGAAGGAAATGTGTATACAGGAAGAATAAAAGGAAATAATAATAGTGATGTATCCGTAAAGAGGTTACAACCAAATAAAAGTGGTACTCGAGTGAAGGAACAGCAACATGCGCGTGGATAAAAAGAAGGGAGGTTTACTGTAAAAGAGAATACACTACTGAAAGACAGGGAATCGGGTGGCAGGCTAGTAATTCCCAAAGCAAGGATATTTAATTTATCCCCACCCCCGCGTAGCAGGAAGTGGCAGAAGGCTGTTTTTAATGCGGAGTCAAAACTGAAGGGGCGCGGGTAGCAATCTACCACCCCCAGACGAGACTCTGCCATTCGGCATAGCCTCGTCTGGGTTCCTCTCTGCCCGAAGGCAGAGAGTTCGACAACCACAGCTGGAGACGAATCCCTAACTAATTGCCGAAGTAAGGATATTTGCCAACCGCTCACGCGGTTAGATGTGGCACAATGCCGATTTTAACGTGGGGTATTCAAGCCCG
Source organism: Acanthosepion lycidas (assembly GCA_963932145.1). Classification (NCBI taxonomy): domain Eukaryota; kingdom Metazoa; phylum Mollusca; class Cephalopoda; order Sepiida; family Sepiidae; genus Acanthosepion; species Acanthosepion lycidas. The sequence continues at coordinate 97,819,650 of OZ010599.1, forward strand.
TAGTCTTGAGCAAAAATTCCTCGTAGACCCAGTAAAAACAGCGTCGGATAGCTGTCTCCAGACGAGACTCTGCCCTTTGGCATAGTCTCGTCTGGGTCCCTATCAGCCCGAAGGCAGAGAGTTCGGCCAGCTTAGCTGGAGGCAAATCTCCAACTAATTGCTGAAGCAAGGTTATTTACCTCACCACCCCATGAGGCAGGATGTGGCACAAGGCCGTTATTTAATGCGGGGTAAAAACGAGTCCGTTGGCGCGGGCAAAAATTCAACGTAGACCCCATAAAAAACGAGGTCGGGTAGCTGTCTACCACCCCAGACGGGACTCTGCCCTTCGGCATAGCCTCATCTAGGTTCCTCTCTACCTTCGGTCAGAGAGTTCGACTAGCTTAGCTGGAGACGAATCTGCCGAAGCAAGGTTATTTACCTCATCTCCCCGCGAGGCAGGATATGGCACAAGGCCGTTTTTAATGTGGGGTTAAACTCAGGCCTTTAGCTCGGGCAAAAATTACCCGTACATCCCGTAAAAAAGAGGTCGGGTAGCTGTCTACCACCCCAGATAAGACTCTACCTTTCGGTATAGCCTCGTCTGGTTTCCTCTCTGTCCAAAAGTAGAGAGTTCGAGACGAATCTGCCGAAGCAAGTCTCCTTGTGCTCACCATATATAGCTACTGATATAGTCAGTCCACATAGGCGATAGGGAGTTTGGGACATTCCATTATAACAAATGATTAAAAAGGTTTTAATGCTGCAAAAGACAGGACCCTATTGCAGAAAGGAAAACATTATCATTTTCGACTCCTTATGTTATTTGTTTTACAAATAATGTTTGTCAAACTCATGTGAGTCCGGGTAAAAAAAAAAAGGACCCAAGACATGGAATTTAAACCAGATCCTCATTTTCCAGCCTTGTCACCGAGTCCTCAATGAAGAAGAATTATTTTTTACCCTCCAACCTCTCTCTCTCACAGGTGGGATGTGGCGAGTCTCACACTACTCTGTCGCTACTACCATGGAAAGTGCTCGGACGAACTGCATTCCTTGGTTAAGCCAGGACCCGCCATATCACTTACATATTAGCAAACCATACACATTCCTTCTGTATCCCATCGGCGAGAAGTAAGTTTCATTCAAACAGCTTCTTCCCGCAAACCATCACCCTGTGGAACAGACTCCCAAGAGGATGTTTCCTTGATCACTAAATCTTAACGTACTCAAGACTAGAATTAACCGTTATCTTCTTCTCCTTTTCATATCGTAACCCTCTACCTCGAGTGCCCCCGGGCCTTGTACAAGGTGAACCTTACTGTAAAAACAAAATTCAAACTTCAAATAATTTAGTCAACAACACCCGGATAAATTTCTCTTGTTTGAAATTTAAAAAAAAAGAAGCTGTTTTTTATTTAGATTTATGAACCAAACAGAATGACTCTAAAAAAAACTGCTTATGTGATCAGACTAACTTTAGGATTATGCTATCTTCCAGTAGAGCCAGAGTCAAATCCGTTCGTTCATCTCTCTCTCTCGCACTCTCTCTCTCTCTCTCTCTCTGAGTCGTACACTCTCACGCACGCACACACACATATATACTCTCTTACTGAACACACAGTTTATCCAATTAAAGAGTGTCAACGGTCCACTTTGTAATTACTCTCCACACTAATATACTTGCATTCACAGTGTTCGTATGACTTAGCGTCTTCAACGACTGTCATTTCTAGTTCAATAATAAATATCAGTTTAACTTCACATCGTCTTCAAAGACAAGGATTTTGTATCATTTATTAAAAAGAATTATTTCGACTGTTATTCAATCCACGACTTTTGTCTTCTCGTTCTATTGTTCGCCCATTATTTCAATTTAATTACAACCTTTTATTTTCACTCAATTATTGTTTGCGGGACACAATTGATCTAGAGTCAGAATTAAGCGAGTGTCAACTCCGTCACATCGCATTCCTATACAGGAACACACGCTAGTGAATCAGGTTGGATAACAAGTCTGCTTCCGCATTGCAGTGGAGAAATGACATATCGTAACCTAACATTCCGACTTTTCATTGATACATAAAACAAAATGTGATGATATGGCAGCTTGCAAGCCATTCTGGACACTGGTGAATGTTTGAAGTTAAAGAAATAAATTAATTTAGTTTCAATAACAACACAGACTTCAACAACACTAGGAAGAGGCCAGAATGCATTGCTAATATATATATATATATATATATATATATATATATATATATATATATAGAGAGAGAGAGAGAGAGAGAGAGAGAGGGAGAGATAGATAGATAGATAGATAGATAGATATGTGTGTGTGTGTCTGTGTGTGTTCAGGCATGCTTGGTTAAATAATTTAGACATATTACATCTTTTTTTTAAACAAGGCACGTGGAACTAGAACACTCTGCCCCAGTGAGTGAAATAAATGGGTTAAGTTCGACATTCCAACTACCTGAAGAAGGACAGAGCGTACAACAGCCGAAACGTTGTAATAAATATGACGACAAAGATGAGGACGATAGTCCGAATAATGTAAATAATGTACATAATACCTCATCTCAGAAATATAGACAGATATCGAAAAATGTAATGTTTAATGCCATTTTTGAGTGTGAGCCATTTTTACAAGAATTTTATTTTAATAACTATTATTATATAGATTATTTTTGGTTTGGATGTTCAAAAAGAAAAGAATTCTGAATTACTGTCTTTCACTGTTCTTCCCGATAAATAAAAGTATTATGATATATGATAATTCAATAACTCTTAACCCTAGAACACTAACCATGGGTATATAGTACCCAGCGCAAATTTTCCTATTTTTAATTACAATTTTCAGTACCTGATTTTCTTACCTAAATAATGTTTTTCAGTTCCTATTAATGCTAATTCAAAGTACAAAGTTTGAAGTGCCAGCATGTAAAATATTTCAAATAAAGATTTATATTTAATATCTATTTTTTGATATTTTCAAAATTGGGTATGATATATCCATGGTTAGGAGTGGTGTAAATTTAATTGATGGTTAGTGTTCTAGGGTTAATTACAGAATAATTAAAAAAGCACATATCATTCCAAACCTTGCCATCAGTGGTGATAGAAAATAAGGATATTTCATCATACATGAAATAACGATAAAAAATTGTATTTGACATTGCGTAAAGAAAAATACAAATTCTTTTTTTAATGTCATACGTGTCTCAAGTCTTATTGTACGTTTTATGCATATTATTTTCAATATATAAAAAAGGATTCCTCTATCAACTGCTACAAATACATATAATAACAGGGTAACTTACATTAAAAAAAAACAAAAAAACACCCTGTTACACTCAACAAATAATATCACGTCGAGATAACTACCACATCATCCACCACATTACTAACAACGTCACAATGTCTAACGACATCCGAAAGTACTCGGACATTGGACAATTAAGTCATTTTTCTCTAGCACTGTCCAACAGGTGGCTGGGCATTAACATTTTGAGCCCTGACCACCGTTTTACCGGTGGTAGAGAAAAATGACGCAATTTCCAGTCATCGGTTGATCAATGGTAGAGAAAAACGATTTAACCCTTTGAGCCCTGCGTTTCTGAACAATTTTTAACCCTACTGCCTGAGCTCCTGAGTTAAAATTCGCAAATAATTGATATGTAATGTTTCACGGTATATATAAAAATTGTTACAAGTGTTTACCCGCCGTTCAACCGGTGGCTGGGCACAAAGTAATTTTTCTCTACCACTGTTCAACCGGTGGTGACTGGGCATTAAGTCATTTTTCTCTACCACCGTTCAACCGGTAGCTGGACATTACGTCATTTTTCTTTACCACCGGTAAACCGGTGGTCAAGGCTCAAAGGGTTAAATATTATATTTATTTTCGTCTACCGGCTTGAATATTAGATGAATCTTATTAAAGGAAAATATGCGCTCTCAACAAGGATTCTAAACTGTTTCCGCCTTTACAGGAGAAACCATAGTTACATCCTACCCACTCTAGACCTACTCAGTCACGGATAGCGTTACAGATATATATATATATATATATATATATATATATATATATATATATATATATATATCCATAATAGACTAATTAGAGCGAAGACACTACAACACTATGCAGATGACACAACGATTTACTCCTGTCTTAGTAGAAAGTTCGACAGATGAAACAAAGTAAAACTGCCAACTACGCTCTAAAAGGACCTCCAATCAGTAGTTAACTGGGGCAAGAAATGGCTTGTAAATACTAATGCCTCCAGAATAGAACTGCTTTAATTTAATCACCACAGAGAACCTTTTCTACTTGATATCAGCATGACTCTCTCCAGGAGAGCAACTACTGCAACTTCTGTCTATATTTCTGAGATGAGGTATTATGTACACTATTTACATTATTCAGACTATTGTCCTCATCTTTGTTGCCATATTTATCCGATCCTTCAGTATCTGACTATATTTCTGAGATGAGGTATTATGTACACTATTTACATTATTCGGATTATTGTCCTCATCTTTGTTGCCATATTTATCCAATCCTTCAGTATCTGTCTATATTTCTGAGATGAGGTATTATGTACACTATTTACATTATTCGGACTATTGTCCTCATCTTTGTTGCCATATTTATCTGATCCTTCAGTATTTGTCTATATTTCTGAGATGAGGTATTATGTACACTATTTAGACTATTGTCCTCATCTTTGTTTTGTCAACTGTGCTTTAAGGACACATGGCACAGCGGATAAAGGCCTTGGTTAGATCCAGTAACAGGCCCCAAAGATTATGATAAGGGATAATTTTAAAGTTCCGAAATATGGACCTTTTTGGTATAGCGATGAAAAATATTATCATAAAAATATTATAATATATATATATATATATATATGTATATATATATATATTTATATATAAAAGGCAGGATGTGTGTGTGCGTGTGCGTGGGTGGGTGGGTGATTGTGTGTGTGACGAATGCACGGCCGCAATTTTCTACGGATTTGCTCCAAAATTTACATGCACATGCTCCAAGTTAGCGGGAAGGCCAAGACCGACTTTGCATTTCCCAACTCCCATCGATAGTGGAAATAATCGATTTTTTCATGCTTCTACGGCAGTTTTCATGTAGTTTGCAGCCATATTCTACTGGTCAGAGTGTGAGCCTATAGCTGGCCGCCACGAATAGGCAGGAAGATTTTATTGACCAGCGTGAGAGCAAACAGCTGACTGACACGAATGTTAACTAGCATGCAAAAAAAAAAAAATCAATAGCTACATTCGTCACAAGTGTGAAAAATTTAAATCTGCATGGCACTTTACTCCAATTGGCTCATTCGCTTGCTTAAACACAACGTTGATTCTGATTCCGCAGAACTGGGTTGGGTGTGAAAAAGTATTTGTTGTTAACATTCTTTTTTCATTCGGTTTTTTCAGTTACGAGTCCTTTTTTAAAGCTGGTCGTTTTGTGTTCATTTTGTTTAGTTCTTTTTTTTATAACAGATTTAATGTTTAGTATAGAGCTTAAAAAATGTGTAGTGTGAGATAGGCAAGAAGTAAGGCATGTAGCAACATCAGCACGGCAAGGGCACTCCTTCAAAGGCAAGGAAGGGCAAAAATATTTTAAGTCAAGTGATAGCGATTGCTGTATGAGTCGTACGATTTTTGAATCAAGCACGGGCAACGCCGGACCATGCTGCTAGTATATATATATATATATATATATATATATATATATATATATATATATATATATATATTATTTTTCGCCAAATCGATCAATCGGCGTATTTCTGGAAGATAACGCTTTCAGGATAAGCAGCTTTTGTAAATAATGTGCTCTTAACACGATATAAAGCTCTATCTTTCCAGGCACCCTCTGTGCTTCACGTCAGGGGGTTTGATAGTAAACTGAATTGATTTACAGAAATGTTGAAATTGAAAATTCCGCAACTAAATTCATTTTTACTAACTGACGAGTGGATAGTATCTCTGTAAAACTCAGACGAGCTCCAGATAAGTGAACATTTATTTATTACTATATGAATGAATATATAGTATTTTTGTGTCTGTGTGTTTTTTTCGTTCTTTTTTTCTTTTTTTTTTTTTTAAAATATCATAGAAGTTTTCTATATGATTTTTATTTTCTAACCGATAATGGCAACTTTGTTTTGATTGAATTCAATCAGTGATGAACACATTTATAAAATTCTAAGATCAACAGAAAACTCATTCGTCAAAATGGAGTACAGGGTGTTTCATAATTGTTGAAACAAAGCAGCGACTTCTCAGATGGGGAGGGCTCAAGGTGCGTGAGGACTTTGATGAGGATAGACAGTGGATCTAGCAGGTTGGTGTTCATCTTCACACAGTTAATGTTACCATGGCATGGATCCGTGAAAAGTTTGGGGAACGTCTCTTCAGCTGCAGAGCTGAAGTGGAATGGACACCTCACTCGCCCAACCTGAACCCCACTAGATTTCTTCCTCTGAGGGTTCCTCAAGGACCACATCTACCAGAGCAACCCTCACACCAGTGCTGCATTAAAGTCAGCCATCACTAAGAAAATTCAAGTGAACACTCAGGAGGAGTATACATGTATTATCAACAACTTTGCATTCAACATTGCCATCAAGTGAATAGCGGAAATCGGGAACATTTATTCTAGGGATACTCTTGACATAATTGGTTTTATGTTTGATACTAAATGGTTGCAGATCCTAAACTATTATCCTTTTACCTTTCAATAAATATAATTTCCATTACTCTATCAGTTATGATCCTTGATTTGAACCCGATCATCTTGTTTCAAAAATTTTGAATACGCGACTGAGTTTGACCGTTCAAGACAAAAGGGATGCGTCAGCATGGCGACAGCTTTAAATAATTTCATTCTTTTATTTATGGTATTATTCAAGCTTTACGTTTTATTTTTGTTTAACTCTGATCAACGTTTTGACAACATCGCACGACATTTATCTCTTCAAAAGTTATCAAATGATTTGCAAATCTTTCTTTGAATTCTTTGTCACTTAAAAAAATTAATAACGTGTATCATGGACTAAATAAAAGGGATAAAAACATTTTCGAACACTTAGCACGCTGACACATACCTTTTAAAAACGTCACACATTTTGCAAAATCGCTAAGCGTGAAACAGTGCTATAAGTAGGGAAATAAAGCAGAAATTGTATTTTCTACATTTCCATCTCTCTCTCTTTCTCTCTCTCTCTCTCTCTCTCTCTCTCTATCTAAACGGGTGGACATTAATTTGACTGTATAGGAAATAAAAGAAGATATCTGTTCAAACACGTGTAATCACTAAATGTAAATGTTTTTAGTATGTGTTTGGGGGTATTTGTGCAGTAAATCTTCATTCAAGCATGTTTGATTGAATAATCTAGACATATTATGTCTATTTATTTTTACCACGCATATAAAATAATATCTATCTATCTATCTATCTATCTATCTATCTATCTATCTATCTATATATATATATATATATATATATATATATATATATATATATATATAGAGAGAGAGAGAGAGAGAGAGAGAGAGAGAGTGAAAGAGACGCCAATTCAGCCGGGTTTCGATCCTAGCTAGAGGCAACCGGACGTCTAGTCACACTGAAGAACTGTGATACAGCGAAAGAGCCTGCCTGTGGATGACAATATATATATATATATATATATATATATATATATATATATATATATATATATATATATATATATATAAAAGGACTCTGGTGAAATAAATTATTATAATGGTACCTTAAAGTGGTCTGTTTTTCTTTTTAATATTGAGCTCTTAGAATTTAATCCTCCTTGGGATTACCCATACGGATTACCAAGTTCTTCATAACTTATATATATATTTATATATATATATATATATATATATATATATGTGTGTGTGTGTGTGTGTATGTATGTGTGTGTGTGTGTGTGTGTGTGTAGAAATGTAAGTATTACTACATAAAATCAATAAAGTTTCTAAATAATTGATTGATTTTCAATGTTATTTTTATTACTTCAAACATTATCTTTAGTGGATACATGTATTTGAAATAGACGCGCCGTTTTTATTTTGTTTTACATTGTAGATCTGTCTAGCATGTATTACATGTTACGAATTTGCAGACTGATAGATGTAAAACCCATTGTTTCAAATAAAAAAAAAAACGTTATTTTTAGTGGATACCCGTGTTGGAAATAGACGCATCGTTTATGCATATATATATATATATATATATATATATATATATATATATAAAAGTGAACATTGAAGTCAGCACTCAGAGGCAACAGACTGTTTTATACTAGGTGCATAAAACAGTCTGATTCCTCTGAGTATTGATTTCAATGTCCACTTTTATATTTACATACGCTCTATCTCTGATATTGAGCACTTTATCACATAAATATAGCACACCTTAAAACTATATTACTTCATACATATATATCTGTATATATTAAGACATTGAATAATTTAAACAAGTTTTGTCTACTTATTTTCAATAGGATCCTCTTATATTTATGGACAAGCTTCTTAGTATCCTTATTAACGGAAGAGAGAAAATTACCATGTTGATATATATTCATTTATTCCGAGTACTTTCGACATTAGCACAATGTCATCATCAGGTGAACACAACAATTTTGTCTTTAGAAAAAAGAGATACTAAATTATTCAATGAGACATGTCTTAATGAAAACATGCTGCCAACATATACGCAATATACAAACACGCACATACACACGCATATATATATATATATATATATATATATATATATATATATATATATGTATGTATACATATATATATATGTATGTATACATATATATATATATATATATATATATATATATATATATATATATATGGTTACCACGTGTACGAGTGCCGAATGGGTGTATTGTGTCGTCTGCTACAAGCAGTTCCCTTGACATTGATGAGATATGTAGTCGAATTGTTGCCGTTCTCTGTCGGTATTCACACCTCTGTTATTTATTAAGTGAGTCGATGAGGACTGCGGACAGTGGGTGGCGATGAAATGATTGGTGTTTGTTCAGGGATGGGTGAGGTACCAGAGAAGTGGCTAGTAGCAAAGGGTAGATGATGGCCGGAAAGGGAGATGATGGCCGGAAAGAAAGATACTGTTTACTGTTTGTCTCTCTTCTTGCCTCATTCGACGATGGTTGTTGTTGTGTGTTGTCTGTGTGCTGTCTGTGATTGAAGCACGACTA
>OZ010599.1:97833909-97843909 GCA_963932145.1 Acanthosepion lycidas
CTTTTAAGAATAGTAATTGTTGGTTATTGGAATTCATTCCATATACACCAATCATATACTTGTATATATATATATATATATATATATAAAATATCATATCTATATATATCTGTTCATATCTATCTATATCAGTCTGTTCATATCTATCTCAGTCGGATCAATTTGTCTATCTATCTATCTATCTATCTATCTATCTATCTCAGTCTATTCATATATATATATATATCCAGTGATGTGTGGTAGGGATAATTCCAAGGAGAATATGAATCCAAAGAGAGATCAATCTAAACACAGACCAATATATCTGATGATATATATATATATATATATATGTATATATATATATATATATATATATATTTATATATACAAATTTACAAATACAGGCTTGATTTAAAAGAAACGACAAGGTCTTTTTTAGAGTTTATCAACAATTTAGATTGTAATGCACAAGACCTGAATCTAGAATTGAAAAATTGATTTATAGAGACAACCTTTTTTAATTAAACTTGTTTGGATGAATATTTCTTTCCTAAATATACCTTATTCCAATATATATATATATATATATATATATATATGTAACAGTAACACTGTTCTCTCATTGTACCAACTATCATCTCACTCTCATATATATATGTCTGTGTGTGTCTGTGTGTGTGTCTGTGTGTGTGTCCAGGATATTCTGATGGTGAATACAACAGTGTAACTAGTCCCTATGCAGTGTTGATATTTACAGACACACCGTTTATATCGACACTCACGTTATCTAAATACTGCCCCCCCCCCACTTCCCGAGTGAATATATAGCAGCATTTAAACAATCTAATTATATATATAAATAATCTCCTACAAAACAGAAAAAGGTAAGGATGATGGAAAAATTAAATTCAAAATGAATTTAAATCGTTCTAGTCTTGCGTACTTAATAAAAGATGTTTATATATATATATATATATATATATATATATATATATATATATATATATATATATATATATATACAGACACACACTTCTGTGGAGTTTACGTTGCATTTCGTTGAGTAAAAATGACGCTAGTTTTTTTTTATTTAAGGAGAATTATCGACAATGTTTTCAGCTAGGCAATTTATAAATAATATACATATTAAAATTAAATGAACTAATTTATAAATATTTAGATTTTACCAATGGGCATTTATTTATAGTTAAAATTAGTTTTGCTTAATTAAAATAAATCACATTCATAAACTGTTGATGAATGTGATTGTTTGATATACGGAACTCGGTGTAAAATAGCAGGGCGGGCTAAAATTTATATTGCTATTAAATATACATTCTATTTTTGTTTTCATTCCTTGCCATAAATGTATTATACCGCCTGTACTCGTGTATAAGACGACTTCTCGGACAGAGCAATCCTTGAAAATATTTGCATGAATTTTAACCCCGCAGGAAAAAAAAAATCTGTGCATAGTGCGACCCCAACCCCACTCACTGCCCAGTTTAAGGCGCAAAAATGTGATCATAAAAACACGCAATATATATATATATATATATATATATATATATATATATATATATATATATTATTTTTATTATAAGAGATTATAATAAAAACATTTTGAAATCGCTACACAAAATCTTTCATGTTTCAATACTTTGATTGTACTTCTTCAGGCGATGGTTGGTAACTGGTGATAAAAATGATTTTTTAGGCAAATTTAAAAACAAGTCGTTACCTCTTTCCCGAAACTTAAAGGTTGGGGCAGAAGTTCAGAATTAAAAAATTAGACATATATATATATATATATATATATATATATATATATGTGCGTGTGTGTCTGTGTATATATATATATATATATATATATATATATATATATATATATATATATATATATATATATATGTGTGCGTGTGTGTCTATATATATATATATATATATATATATATATATATAGAGAGAGAGAGAGAGAGAGAGAGGTATGAATATGGAGATAGATAGATAGCTGCAAATATGTCTTTCTGCGGTGGTAAATAAATATTTCCTCTCCAAAGCAGTCGCGCGTACATTGTTATCGGGTTGGAGACAAAGGAACGTTTATTTAGACATGTATGCGTGTATTCTGAGCACAGTCTTGGATTCATTATTTGGGCTTTGCTTCATTTCGCCTTCGTTCTGCCATTTTTTTTTCCGTCGCAGACACCTACATACGCATACATACACTAACGTACATGCATCGATGGGCAATGCTAACATGTATGTGAATGTGAAAATGCCTAATCTATGTTGTATCGATATGCGAAGTCAAAGATATACCCGGCTGTTGAGATAGGGATGGCTACAGGTGTGTTTGGAATGATTGTCGGATGCATTTTGCCAAAATGAAGGTTTTTTAGTGAAATCGATGCACACCTTAACAGATAGATACAAAAACAGACCGAGATAGATAGATAGATAGATAGATAGATAGATAGATAGATAGATAGATAGATAGATAATGATAAGGATGGAAAAGATAGATAGATAGATAGATAGATAGATAGATAGATAGACAGATAGATAGATAGATTATAAATGTGTATATGGAGTATATATTCCACAAACTTATACCTATATACGAATATATATATATATATATATATATATATATATATATATATATATATATATATATATATGTGTGTGTGTGTGTGTGTGTATGTGTGTGTAATGAAATAGAGTAAATCCGACATTATATTTCCCGTTTACATGTTAAATATATTTTAAATATTAGTATCTATAAAAGTGACGTATAAACAGAATATATATATATATATATATATATATATATATATGTATGTATGTATGTATGTATGTATGTATGTATGTGTGTGTGTGAATAATATGAATTATAACTGTTTATACACATCGCACACTATATTAGCAGTACCAGAACTGTGCTATAATTTATATATATATATATATATATATATATATATATATATATATATATATATTGAGAAAAAGAGAGAAAGGGTGAGAGACGGTAGAGGGAGAGGGAGAGAGACACACACATGTATATTGATATTTTATAACAGACACGCTCTCTCTCAGACACACATATATATGGATTGACACACCTATACCTGGCCGTATTGGCATGTGGGCTGGTCACTCGTATATTCGAATGTGTATGAAAGCTATATATGTGAAACTGATAGTCGCCATACATTGTTGATCCCTATGTTCACACTATCTTCATCCATAAACGTTGTATGTCCGACTTTGAGTTCTTAAAACTTAATTTAACTGCATATACATTTTATTTTATCGAGTTAAAATCTCCCTCTTCATTTTTATAAATGTACCATTCGTCCTTGTCTTGAGTATGGCTGCTACAGCTGGTCTGGTATTCCTGATATATATTCAGGGGATCCTTGATAAAATCTGCAATGTATTAACATGGCATCTCGGGATCAATCACTTTCCCACCGCCATTTTTTAGCTCCCCTCTACATTTATCTATAAATACTTTCATGGTAATTATGCTGATGAGTCTACCGCTGTGGTATCTTGATTAGCGGCAAGATGTTATCTTTTTACACTTGAAATAGCTAGATGTAACCGTAAGTTCTATGTGAACAGTTTCTTCAATCGCACTTCTCCCTTGTGGAATTCTCGTCCCTGCTTCTTGCTCCCGAGTCAACTTTGATCTTCCTAAATTTAAATGTAATGTCAATCGTTATCTTATGTCTTCTTAATTCTTGTTCTTTTATTGTCTTCTTTCCTTAATAGTAGTTTTTCTCATATTCTCTAACACTCAATAACCTCTTGTACCTTAGTGGCTTTATTGCCTTTGATCTTCAAAAATTTAAATGCAATGTCAATCGTTATCTTCTGTCTTCTTAATTCTTGTTCTTTTATTGTCTTCTTTCCTTAATAGTAGTTTTTCTCATATTCTTTAAAACTCAGTAACCTCTTGCGCCTTAGTGGCTTTATTGCCTTTGATCTTCAAAAATTTAAATGTAATGTCAATCGTTATCTTCTGTCTTCTTAATTCTTGTTCTTTTATTTTCTTCTTTCCTTAATAGTAGTTTTTCTCATATTCTCTAACACTCAATAACCTCTTGTACCTTAGTGGCTTTATTGCCTTTGATCTTCAAAAATTTAAATGCAATGTCAATCGTTATCTTCTGTCTTCTTAATTCTTGTTTTTTTAGTGTCTTCTTTCCTTAATAGTAGTTTTTCTCATATTCTCTAACACTCAGTAACCTCTTGCGCCTTAGTGGCTTTATTGCCTTTGATCTTCAAAAATTTAAATGTAATGTCAATCGTTATCTTCTGTCTTCTTAATTCTTGTTCTTTTATTGTCTTCTTTAGTAGTTTTACTCATATTCTCTAACACTCAGTAACCTCTTGACCGCTTGGGAATACCATGGTAAGCTTGGATGTGCGGGTGGTCAGGTTCGTTATATCCATTTACGCGCAAATAACATTGGAAATGGTATGAATCCACCTCTTTCCCCCCATCTATGGGTTAATTAGTAGGGCTTGTATGAGAAAATGATTATTATCCTCGGAAAATTCTTACAATCTTAAAAATAATTCCTGGCTTTAAATAACCTGCAAAATGTTGATAAACCGTAAAAAAAATCAATATCCTCAGTTTAGTGCTAATAGCAGAGCTGTCTAGATTCTCTAGCCTTGGTTGTTAATCAGTATAGGAGAAGGAAATCAGTGAATCTGAAAAGATGTTAGTATTGGGGCAAGTAGCCCGACTCCGTAAAAAAAAAAAAATACTTAATGCCAGCAAGATCTAACATAGTGAGACCGTCACCTTATACACGTCTGGGAGTCTGCAGTATTAGCAGACGTAAATAAATTTCATGATTGTCGAATATGACCATCGGAAAACGTCTTTGTCAGCCTTGAATGAATATGCCTCTTACAACATGGCAATCTCTAGTTTAAAGATGGCGGACAGCGAATACAAACCATTTGTCGTCATTAGACTGATATAGAGAATGTCCCAAAATAATGTATACACTCTTTAAATATTAATAGATAATAATACATTATCGTGATGTGAGAACTTATATGGATGAAAATAGGGAAAACAGATGAATTAGAAGAAGAGGGACAATTGAATACCCACCTAGATAACCAGATTTGACACCCTTGGATTTCTTTTTTGTGGGGGTTTCTAAAAGACAAAGATTAGAAACCTGAAACAATTGTTGCAATGAGAGTAGCAATTGAAGAAGAATTTGAACAAATACCAGAGGAAATGATACTGGACATTTGTAGGTTTATTTCTTCAAGATATGAAAAGTATATTGAACAGAATGGCAACCATTTTAAACATTTGATAAGAACTAATCATTCTAAGAACATTCTGCCATTGCCCCAAGTAGTTTTTATCTTATTAAAGTTAATTTTCTATGTTTTTTGTATAATTTATTCTCAAATTCTTTAAATGTGTATTCTTTCTCTTGTATTAATCTTATTTCGAAGTCAAAATACATAAATTGAATAAGTTATAACGATTCAATGAGTGTATACATTATTTTGGGACACTGTGTATCTGAATATTTGAAACCGCATGCAACCCACCAACTCTTCTCCACTATAACATGAAATCTTAGTATTTGATGCAATATATATATATATATATATATATATATATATATATATATATATATATATATATACATATATATACCAAATTGAGAGAAAGAACTGATGGAGTAAAAATCCTTTGTTGGCAGCATTGCCGAGTAATATATTATTTTTTTTTTATTCTAATAGGTTATAATAAAACATTTTGAAATCGCTAGACAAAAGCTTTTATGTTTGAATACTATGATTGTACTTCTTCCGGCGATGGTAAGTAACTGGTGATTAAATGATTTTTAAGGAAATTGAAAAACAAAGTGTTACCTCTTTTTCAAAAATTCTGACCTTATGTCTCCCCCACACTTCAACTTTCAGAAAAGAGGTTTCTAAATTTCCTTAGAAATTACATATTTTATTCTCATTACGTTTATTTTCATAATGCATACGTGTCTTTTCAGTACATCAGCTAACTTGTAGACTTTTGCAATATATATATAAATGTATATATAAATATATATATAATTATATATATATACTGCAAAAGTGAACATTGAAGTCAACACAAATTGCTAGAGGCTGTTTCATGCTAGACGTTTTATATTTACACACGCTCTATTTCTGATATTGAGCACTTTATCCCATAAATATAGCATACCTTAAGAGTATAGTTCTTTATATATATATATATATATATATATATATATATATATATATGTATATATATATATATATATATATATATAATGTCATCCCTAGCAAGGCGTTAAGGTCACTATTACTCAGGTGTTTACAGGGAGTGAAAGAGAATAAGAAGACTTCAGTGAGATGAAGTGTGAAAAGGACAATAAGGGAGTAGTGTTCAGGAAGATCAACGTCTTTTTTGTTTACTCTCTCTCTCTCTCTCTATATATATATATATATATATATATATATATATATATATATATATATATATATATATATATATATATATATATACATATATATATATGAAGGGGATCGATGGTTATATATATATATATATAGATAGATAGATAGATAGATAGATAGATAACCATCAATCCCCTCGATATAAACATTATTCAATCTGAAGAATTTTTTCCAAGGATGAAACGCGTCACATGGGATTCTTCCATTTCATCATACAATTACCCACTGTTAGTATTAGGTTGGTGCAAAAATAATGACGTAATAATGTCGTTTTTCGACGTATTTTTTCACGTCAAAAACGACATTATTACGTCATTATTTTTGCACCAACATAATAGGATATATAGAGCTGTATAACATATTCTTAGCTAAATGCACACACACACACACACACACACACACACACACACATATATATATATATATATATATATATATATATATATATATATATATATATATATATTTGGTTGGATTGATGTGAGTTTATGATCCTGGGTTTCACGCTTTTGCGATCGTCAGACAAACTGATTAATTTTTTAAAAAAATCAGTTTATCTATCCAACCAAATATATATATATATATATATATATATATATATATATATATATATATATATTATTTTAAAAAAAATTATTATTTTTTTTTTTAAATTAATCAGTTTGTCTGACGATCGCAAAAGCGTGAAACCCAGGGTCACAAACTCACATCAATCCAACCAAATATGTTACCTCTACCTCTGATATTGAGAGCTTTAATATAATATATAATTATACATACATATATATATACATATATATATATATAATAAAAAGGCTTAAACACTAATATTCCATGGTCATAATTTATTCCATTGGAATCGTAAATACGATCCAATTCATCAGACCTTAAAGAAGTGGTGGGGAAGATGGGGCGGGTGAAATTAAAATTGAAAGGGACGCTGTGGATTTTGCATATATATGTATATTTACCACTAATATTATCTATATATATGTATGTATATATATATATATATATATATATATATATATATATATATATATATATATATATATATATGCACTTTTCACACACACACATACATACATACATACATATATATATATATGTAAACATCTATAGGTACGTGTGTCCTTGAGCTGAAAAGTTCTCGTCCCAAGCTCTGAACGTTTGAACCAAACATACATTTTTTTTCTGGGGAGGGAAGGACGATTCTGTTAGGCTGAAAACTTTAATTTATTAAATGATATATATTTTTTAATATCAGGATCGATGTGCAGGTTGTGTCATGGGTAACGGAAAATCGGAGAGCCGAGTTCGAATTTCGATCGGGTCTGTTAAGTTCACTCACAAGCAAATACCCGCGTGAAATGTATAAATCCATCTCCCCTCACCTATGGGTTAAATAGTAGGACTTCTATTTAGAAAAATTAATGTTACTTTCAAAATACCGTTTATGCGATATTCGCAATTATTATTCTGACAATCCAAAATGCATTTCGGTTTTAAATAAACTAAACAGGGTTGATAAACCGTAAAAAAGTAAACAAATCAATTGATTATTTTAAAAAAAAAACTTATTTGCGAATATATTTCATTCATATGCCTACGCACCTGACCTGATTATTAGCAGAAACACCTACACAATTACCCCGATCTGTTCCATCCACCCTTGCTACCTATTGCAGCAGAATCGGTACACCCCCACCCCATCATTCGACCACCCGGTATTAGATATTTTACACTGACATTGCATTCATTTACCTGCAGTATAAAAAAACTAGGTGCCAGATAATGTCTTCGACTTGGTGAGAGAGTCTTATTTGAATATATATTGAGAAATTTTGGAAGTTTGTACAGGATATTCTTTACTCTTCATTCTTAGCCCACGCCCCGCCCGGTGTCTTATGGAGGAAGGAGATACACTTATCTGCACTTATATTGTAAATATTTAGGAGATTAAATATATGGATCTAAATGACTGATAAACGGGTTTCAAAGTTGGCTCTTTTAACTCCCCACCCCACCAAATACTCTCTCTCTCCATATATATATATATATATATATATATATATATATATATATATATATATATATATATGTATGTATACATGTATATATATATATCGCCACTCTGTTTATTATCCATCTATCTATCTATCTATCTGTCTATCTATCTATCTATCTATCTATCTATCTATCTATCTATCTATCTATCTATCTATCTGTCTATCTATCTATCTATCTATCTATCTGTCTATCTATCTATCTATCTACCTTTCACAGGTTGTTTCGGTCTGTTTCACACACGCACACACTCACACACTATATATATATATATATATATATATATATATATATATAGTATTTCTCTCTCTCTCTCTCTCTATATATATATATATATATATATATATATATATATATATACTACACATACGTATCTACAGCAAATATCAGATTCTCAACAGTGTATTCAATCACTAACTTTTTTAAACCATTGCGCTGTGGAAGGTTTGAATATATTTATATGAACATAATAAAAATATTATACTCAATATACAAATATACATATGTGTGTGTGTGTGTGTGTAAGTGTATCTCTGTGTGTGTGTAAGTGTATCTGTGTGTGTGTGTGTAAGTGTATCTGTGTGTGTGTGTAAGTGTATCTGTGTGTGTGTGTGTAAGTGTATCTGTGTGTGTGTGTGTAAGTGTGTGTATATGAAATCAATAATTATTAGATTGTATTTTGTGTTTCTTCATTCCAATCTGCAAGCTCTTTACTTTCTGTGTGTCGTCTGGGGGATGTAATGGTTCCGTATCGCTAATGTTATCTCAGCCATTGGATAAGAAGTGTTTCTCGCGGTTAAAATGTTTTTCTAGTGGTAAAACATTCTCTTTATCGATCTTGTGTATGTCTGAAGCTAGAAAGCTCTTTCAAGTCGTCTGCTCATTATACATCTCGATTTGTTAAGGTAATGGAGGGTGACTTTCTAGTCATGTCTTTCGACTTCCACGACAGCTGTAAGAAGTAAAAATGCGAGGTTTGTCTCTGATAATCTATGAAGAAGAAGAAGAAGAAGAATGTGATGAAGAGATTTAGACCGAATTAAAGATAGAGACAGAAGAGCAAAAAGAAGAGGAAAATATATATAGAAATAAATAAAGAAAGGAAGGGAAAAGAAAGGAGTACAGAGAAAGACAGAAAGTAAGGAAGAATATAGACGGTTATGAACGACAACGAAGAAGAAGAAAAGAATTTTCAACTGAATTAGTAAAGAAAGAAAAAGAAAAAATATATAGAATAGAAAGAAAGAAAATATAGAATCGAATAAATGAAAGAAAGAAAGAAACAAATAAACAAACAAACAAACACACAAAATTGAGAGAATAAAGAAAATGTAAGAAAGAGTGTCGCAGAAAGAAAGAAAGAAAGAAAGAACGACGATGCCTCAGAAGAAGAAGAAGGGGGAGGAGAAGAAGGAGAAGA
>OZ010599.1:97853909-97861409 GCA_963932145.1 Acanthosepion lycidas
CCGGTATTGAACTCACAACTCTTTGGCCCAGTGGATGAAGACATTGGTTAAATCTAGTGACTAGACCCAAATTGTGAGTTCAATACCAGGCTACAGCAGCGGTGAACAAAAAAATGTTACAGAGTTGAGTTAAAAGGAAATAACTGAGATAACTGAAGAGGCATGGCATGTGGAACTAGAACAATCTACCCCGGTGGACGAAATAAAGGGTTCGGTTCGAAATTTCAATCATCTGAAGAAGGCCGGAGCGTACAACGCCCGAAACGTTGTGAATATGAATTTAAAGACTCCTATGTGAAAACCGAAGAATGAAGATGAGGATAATAGTCTGAATAATGTAAATAATATAAATAATCATGATATCTCATTTCAGAGCTATAGACAGAAATGTGTTACTATGGAAGAAATGTTTACAGACACCACAATAACCTTGGGCGACATTTCGAGAATACTGACAATGTTCCTATGATCGCAGAAAATGTAGGACTTCGGTTTCTGGGCCGGTAATGAATTAGATCATAGCTGAGTACGTGAAGCTAGGATGGGAAGCCGACTGCCATATTTGAAAGCCTTTCACACAAACCTTGGCAGACGAGCAAACAGCGACCTTTGACATCGATTCAATGAGGCACATATGGAAGGAAGTCACGTTTTGGGTCAGGAAAAGTGCAAAAGATTTTCCCATATAAATTAATTGTAATGTCTTCTTCGACTTACGCTATTTCAGAGAGCGGGGAAACCAGGAGAAATATGTATTTCGTCAAATCGAAAGGCGTGGAAGAGCTATCGATAGATAGATAGATAGATAGATAGATAGATAGATAGATAGATAGATAGATAGATAATGAACAGACTGAGATAGAGATAAACAGATAGATAGATATGAACAGATAGACTGATAGATAGGTATAAACGGACCAGTGTATATATATATATATATATATATATATATATATATATATATATATATATATATATATATATATATATATATGTATGTATATATATATATATAAATATATGTATATATATATATATATATATATATATATAAACAGATTGATACAAACAGATTACTATATATATATGTGTGTGTGTGTGCATGTATATATATATATATATATATATATATATATATATATATATATATATATAACAGATAGATAAATACAGACTACAATATATATATTCAACCGGTAGCTGGATATTAAGTCATTTTTCTCTACCACTGTTCAACCGGTGACTGGGCATTAACCCTTTGAATCCTGACCACCGCTTTACCGGTGGTAGAGGAAAATGACGTAATATCCAGTCACCGGTTGAACGGTGGTAGAGAAAAATGAGTTAGTGCCCAGTCACCGGTTGAACGGTGGTAGAGAAAAATGACTTAATGCCCAGCCACCGGTTGAACGGTGTTAGAGAAAAATGACTTAATTCCCAGTTACCGGTTAAACGGTAGTAAAGAAAAATGACGTAATGACCAACCACCGGTTGAACGGTGGTAGAGTAAAATGACTTAGTGCCCAGTCAGCGGTTAAACGGTGGTAGAGAAAAATGACGTAATGACCAGCCACCGGTTGAGCGGTGGGTAAACACTTGTAATTATTTTTATATCTACCGTAAAACATTGCATACCAATTATTTGCGAATTTTGACTCAGGTGCTCGGGTAGAGGGGTTAAAAGTGTTCAGAAACGCAAGGCTCAAAGGGTTAAGTCGTTTTTCTCTACCACTGTTCAACCGGTGGCTGGGAATTACGTCATTTTTCTCTACCACCGGTAAAGCGGTGGTCAGGGCTGAAAGTGTTAACACCGAATTCGCTTGGTTAACAATAGACTTCGAGTGCCGTACAGATTTTAAACAGTATGCAAAGGCGAGATAAATCGATTAAAGCCATAATTATATTTGGACGAGGAAACCCGGGGAGGAAAATAGATGCTTAAGATTAGGATTAAACGGAAGGGGCGGATTATCTGTTCTGATGCTGATTTTCAAGGCAACCATATTCTTCTCGGCGACTCGAACGTTAGACGGTTTTCCGATGTCTCTTCTTATTTTTCTCATCTTTAGGCTTTTGTGCTGAATGGCCCGGCCTGAGAGGCTCAACTTGGAGGGAAATACCACGGAAAGAAACCGACAACTCGTGTGGAAGAACGGGCAAAGCCGCAAAAGAAATGGCTAAAATAAAAAAAATTAAAAATTAAAATGGCGATTTTTTACAAAGAAACCTTGATTGATACGGGAATTAATGGAATGAAAATAAACAAAAAGCAAAAAGAAAAAGCGAAAATTATCTCGGATTAGCATCGCTTACTTTTGAAATCCTAGATTTCAGATATAGGATTTATCTCGGTCTATCTTTCTATCTATCTATCTGAGTATATAATATATATCTATCTATTTCAGACTCTTTATATCTATCTACCTATTTCAGTCTTTTCATTATCTATCTACCTATCTGAGTATAATCATTATCTATCTATCTATCTATCTATCTATGTCTATTTTCTATTTATCTCGCTGTTCATATCTATCTATCTATCTATCTATCTATCTATCTATCTATCTGTTTCGATCTGTTCATTATCTTTCTATCTATCTATCTATCTATCTATGTCTATTTTCTCTTTATCTCGCTGTTCATATTTATGTATGTATGTATGTATGTATGTATCTATTTCGGTCTATTCATTATCTTTCTATCTATCTATTTCAGTCTGGTTATCTATCTATCTATCTATCTATCTATTTCGTTCTGTTCATTATCTTTCTATCTCTATATTTTGGTCTGTTTATCTATCTATCTATCTATCTATCTATCTATCTATCTATCTATCTATCTATCTATCTATTTGGTCTGTTCACAATCTATCTCTCTCTATCTATCTGTCTATTTCGGCCTGTTCAATCTATCTATCTATCTATCTATCTCCATCTGCCAAATAACCTATTTGTCTATATCGATTTTAAGGGATACTAATTCATGGAAGCTCACCTTGGAGGTATATACGAGAAGGAAACAACTGACTTTGAAGAACGGGGCAAAGAAGTGATTAAGAAAGCTGTTTGTTATAAACAAACCTTGATTGACACGGTAAAACGGAATTAAACAAAAAAGAAATAAAAAAAGTGAATATAATTTCGGCTTGCCGTCACTTTCTTTTCAGGTCCTAGATTATAGGATTTATTGAGGCCAACCTATGTAACGAGGAGAGATAATGGATGGCACAAAGGAAATAATCTTTTCGGCATTACACAACAGTCGTTTCGCATTGGCGCTTATTCATTCTTTCGTTTCTGCTAAACACTGTCTGCGTTTTAAATATTGAATTCTCTCATTTGCGGCAGTACATTCGGTTGACAAGAATTCTTGGATAGTGTGCGAAAATAGAGATCTATAGAATTGTGATTCATTATGGTCGTATTTCTTCTTCTTCTTCTTCTTCTTCTTCTTCTTCTTCTTCTTCTCATTTTCATCTCTCTCTCTCTCTCTCTCTCTCTCTCTCTCTCTCTATCTATCTATCTATCTATATATATATATATTTCGGTCTGTTCATTATCTCTCTATCTATCTATTTCGGTCTGTTCATATCTATCTATCTATCTATCTATCTATCTATCTATCTATCTATCTTTTTTTTAAGCATTTCTCTCCAAGCAAGGCAGGAGTGATCCTAGTACGCAAGGGGTTACAAAATCTGAAAGTAAGTGTAGAGAGAGGTGTTTGAAGAAAAGATAAAGACAAGGATGAGGATCAAGATCAAAGAATTAGAAGATGTCGATTGACATTACATTTTAATCTTTTTTTCTATCTATCTATCTATCTATCTATCTATCTATCTATCTATCTATCTATCTATCTATCTTTTTTTTTAAGCATTTCTCTCCAAGCAAGGCAGAAGTGATCCTAGTACGCAAGGGGTTACAAAGTCTGAAAGTAAGTGTAGAGAGAGGTGTTTGAAGAAAAGATAAAGACAAGGATGAGGATCAAGATCAAAGAATTAGAAGATGTCGATTGACATTACATTTTAATTTTTCTATCTATCTATCTATCTATCTATCTATCTATCTATCTATCTATCTATCTATCTATCTATCTATCTATCTATCTATCTATCTATCCCAGTCTATTCGTATCTATCTATCTCAGTTTGTTCATATCTATCTATCTGAAAAACTCTTGTAAAAAAGAATTCGTGGATTTACCAGATTACAAAATTCATCTAAAAATTCTCACTTGAAATGTTGAACTTTAGCGTTGCGACTCGCACGTCCCGATATTGTACAGCCGTCAATAAATAGTACATTCTTAAAAAACATCTTTCGGTCTACAAACATTTCGTCTTCAAGTTTTAACTTTAAAGATAAAAAAAAATTACAGCCTGATGATGGAGACATGGTCTTTGAAAGTACTTGCTTAACTTAAAAAAATATACACTAGAAACATTTGACAAACAGTTTTATACTTGAGGATCACATCATTCAATGGATTAACAGTATTTTAATGCATACATCATGTTCTACTAGCGAAGTGATTTCGCCATTAATCGCATTAATATTGCTCGTTGATTCTATGTATGATTATTTCTTTATATCTATCTATCTATCTATCTATCTATCTATCTATCTATCTATATTTCTCAGTTTGTTCATATCTATCTATCTATCTATCTCAATTTGATCATATCTATCTATCTATCTCAATTTGATCATGTTTGTCTATCTATCTCAATTTGATCATATCTATCTATCTATCTATCTATCTATATTTCTCAGTTTGTTCATATCTATCTATCTATCTATCTATCTATCTATCTATCTATCTATCTCTATTTAAATACCCATGTACATATATATATGTCTTAAAGGATTCTAACTACTGTTGTACTAACAATAACTACTGAAAGTGTCTAATATACTTTAAATAAAAAAAACAGTGAAGCCCGGGTTGTAGCATTGGACATCTCAAAGGCCTTTGACAATGACTCTCATTCAGTTCTTCCCCACAAGCTGAAAAGTTACAGTATCTCCGGACACATTTTTGAGCTGATCCAATTGTTGCTATCAAATCGTGAAATGAAAGTTGGCTTGAACGGTCACTTATCTACATCATTTCGTACTAACACAGGCGTCCCCACAAGGCTTCGTTCTTGATTCTATGCTGTTTATAACCTTCATTAACGACCTTCCCGATGACATCAGCTCTCAACTTGACGACACTAACATTTACTCCTGCCTTGATTACTAAAGCTGATCAGTCCGACAAGGTCAAAATGGCAGCTGATGTCCAAAATGACCTCAAAATCATTGTTAACTGTGGCAATAGATCTCGTCAATTTTAACGCTTCCAAAACTAACCTTCTCTCCATTAATCATCTGAGAGACCCTCTCTCTGCCTTCCATCAGCATGGCTGATGCTAACCTCCAGCTGCTATGAAGTGGAAAAACTATACTGAATCCATTGTCGTTTCATTGTGCCAGGACAGACAATTTTTCTCTCCAGAATCTATCTTGCATATCGATTAGTCTACCATCCGTCCATGCTTAGAATATTGCTACCATATATGGCCCGGTGCCCCTGCTATTTACCTTGAGCCTCTTGATAAGATTCAAAGAAAAATCAGCAATATTATTGGTCCTGATCTGGCTGCTCGGCTTCAGTCACTTGCCCACCGCTATAAGGCTTCCTCCTCCTATACTTTCATGGTAATTGTTCAGATGAGCTCTTCACTATAGTACCAAGATTTTACGTATTTAAGCGCAATACTAGACTTGCGGCGAGATCTCATCAGTTTACAGTTGAGCTAGCTAGATGTAGCCGTTATTCTACGCTAACAGTTTCTTTTCTCGAACCTCTCATCTTTGGAACTCTCTTCCGATGCTTTCCAGCCAACTTTAATTTGCAAGAGTTTAAATGTAATGCAAATCGTTACTCTACACGCAAGCCGCTAGTGGCCCACTGGCGGGCGGCCGATGGCAACATCAGCATTCCTCTGATGGCAACTACCAGCAGGCCATCGGTAGGCCTCTAGTGATCCACTAGTGGTAACACACACACACACACACACATACACACACACACACACACATATATATATATATATATATATATATATATATATATATATGTTCAAACATAGATTGTAAAATATAACAGACAATGAATGTTTGTTATGTTTGATCAGGAGCCATTCTAAGCTTCATATAGTTGCTTTAATTTCAAGAGAAATATATATATATATATATATATATATATATATATATATATATATATATATATATAAATATGACAAATTGGAAAATTTCTTGTAACGTGTTTCATCCGTTAGGATTTCATCGTACTGGGTTTTGTTGATATTCCACATCTACACATACCCATGAAACAAGAAATGCAGGTAGTTTCAAAATTCATGTGGGGAATAAGCTTATTTTGACAGATAAAAATATAATGTATCTATCTTATCAACCCCTCTATAGACCCTTTCTTTTAAAGGTGATGTCTAGATAATCAACTACTTTAAGTTTTAAGGTTAGAGAAAATCGCAATCCTAAGCCCTAGTAATTTAAAAGCCCTAATGATTTTCTTTTCGATCTTCAAAGTTAGTGGACCATTACTAACGGGGATGAAAATGAATCCATCATCTCTGTATAGGCCTACCTGCTTCGAATCTACTATTCTACTAAGTATATCTAAAATATACATATATATCGAAACAGCAGCCTGGGCTGAATCAAATGTACCCATAGAGACATCAAAATTATCATTCGTCATTAAGTCCAGGTGGATATTGTTAAGAGCTAGAAGTGATTTCTTAGCTGTTAGGATGATATTAGACACTTCATCAGGTCTCTTTGCAAATTTTTTTGCAAATACAATTTACCAAGAGATCACTAGAGATGGAAGAATAGAAATCTATGATATCAAATGTGATAAATGTAGCTCTTTCCTTATCACCAATATTGACAAACCATTTGATTGTGTCCAACGAGTATTTCCAGAGATTAGTACAGGTTATAATTAGTAAATTGTTGTTTATTTTATTGGGCGATGTCTAGATAATCAACTATTTTAAGAACAAATCTCACTCCTGAACCCTAGTAATTTAAAGGCCCTAATGGTTTTCTTTTGCAATTTCGCTGTCAGTAGATTGGGGATCAAAATGAGTCCATCATCTCTATATAGGTTTATCT
Source organism: Acanthosepion lycidas (assembly GCA_963932145.1). NCBI lineage: Eukaryota > Metazoa > Mollusca > Cephalopoda > Sepiida > Sepiidae > Acanthosepion > Acanthosepion lycidas. The sequence goes on from OZ010599.1 coordinate 97,861,100, forward strand.
GTTTGGGATCTACAATTCTACTAAGTGGAACTAAAATAAAGAAACATACTAAATCAGCAACCTGGGCTGAATCATATGTACCCATAGAGACATCAAAATCATCATTAAGTCACTTAGTCCAGGTGTATAGTGTTAAGACCTAGAAGTGATTTCATAGTTGTTAGGATGTTATTAGTTTCCTCATTAGTGATCTTCACATATTTTTTTGCAAAATCAATACAATTTAACAAGAAATCTCTGGAGATGGATAAATAGAAATCTATGATATCAAATGTGATAAATGTAGCTCTTATCACCAATATTGACAAAC
>OZ010599.1:97868909-97903909 GCA_963932145.1 Acanthosepion lycidas
TATTCGCTATTTTCTAAAAAATGTAGTTAGTTCTGCACATGCCTTCATTATAATCAAATTATATATGTACTTATATGAATTGAACTACTAGATCAAAAGCAACAGGATAGTCCAGTATATATATTTATATATATATATATATGTGTGTGTGTGTGTGAAAAGTGTGGGTATATAAATATAAATAAATATATATATATATAATTATTTATATATTATATGTGCGGTACTTATTAGAAAGCGCTCAATATCAGAAATAGTGCTAACATATTTGGTTGGATTGATGTGAGTTTGTAATCCTGGGTTTCACGCTTTTGCAATCGTCAGAGCGTGAAACCCAGGGTCACAAACTCACATCTATCCAACCAAATATAAATATATATATATATATATATATATATATATATATATATATATATATATATATACATACATATATATATATATATATAAATATAAAAGTGAACATTCAAGTCAACACTCAGGTTGTGTCTAGCATGAACCAGCCTGTCACCTCTAAGTGTTGACTTCAATGTTCACTTTTATATTTATAATTTACATATGCCCTATCTCTGATATTAAGCATTTTATCTCATAAATATAGCACACCTTAAAACTATATTTCTTCATATATATATATATATATATATATATATATATATATATATATATATATATATATATATATATATATATATTCGTGTAATTAGTGTTGTTACTGCAACATTTCCCCTTGTTACATATCTGTCAATAAAACATTCCCTTACAGTCTTTCGACCTAAGTCTGTATATATATATATATATATATATATATATATATATATATATATATATATATATATATATATATATATATGTATGCATCTATGCAAGCTTGAATGCAATCTGCAGGTTATGAAATATTCAACCATGAAACAGACTGTATGAACGGTATAAAATCCTCTTCTTCTCCCTCCAGCCATGGATAAATTGCAGGACTGACTGGGTTCTATAGCCTTGGATGGCAACAGGTCTAGGAAATGGACAACTTTGAATTCAAAACCTGTGGAGGGTCATTTGCGGATCCTGTGGCACATAGTGCACCAGATCTCTGTATTCGGCCCTTCAAAAAGTGTGGATGGTCCTGCACAAAGCCTTCACCATTATAATCAATTCATATGTGCTGGTGTCTGGGCTGTCAGTTCCTAGGAACTGAATTACTTGACCCTTATATGTCGGAAAAACAATGGGAGAGTCAAGTATATATATATATATATATATATATATATATATATATATATTTGAAGACATTTTTATGTTTATACATTCTTTTTATAGATACAAATATTTAAGTAAAAGCTTTGTTTTATAATAAACAGTATTAAACAACATTTAGCAGCCTGAATGTCCGAGAAATTCTCATAGAAAATATTTGTCCTCTGACATGAATCAAACCTGTATCCTATACGGACCGTCATATAGCCTGACGTGCCTTTAACCAATTTGGCCACAGAGTAGCGTTCAGTTAACAGGTCAATTTTATTGTTTTTAACTACAATCTTCCATGATTCTCTCACGTACATTCATATCTGCTCATGGCGTATCCAAATATAAACAAATGACGTCACACCTTATGAAATGGACAAAGTCCGACAATTATTTCAAGATATTTTGATGTTTATACATTCTTTTTTTTATAGATAAAACATTTTATATTTTTATAAACATAAAAATGTCTTAAAATAATAGTCGGACTATTATTCTATTTTGAATTTTGTATTGAGCAATTTTGTTATCTATACCTTTTAGGCATGGCTGCTTTCAATCTTTCTTTAACATTTCAATCCATACAGATATATATATATATATATATATATATATATATATATATGTATTCCAGCATCAGTCACTTTCCCACCACTGTAATGAAGCTTCCCTGTGCCTTTTCTATAAATATTTTCATGCCTAATTGTTCTGACGAACTTTCTTCTATGGTACTTAGACTTTATGAATTTAAGTGCAGTACTAGATTGGCAGCAAGGTCTCATCATTTTAAAGTTGAAGTGATTAGATGCAACCATAAGTTTTATTCTAAGTTTCTTCTCTTAGCAGTTGACTACTTCTTCTATGTGCCACTTGTGAATCTTGTATGTGTTGTTCTTGTCCTAAGTATTATCATTTATTATCAACCTTAATGTAATTCTTTTATTCAGTAACCTTTCCTGTGTCACAACAATAGCCTTAAGTAGCTAGGAAAAGGAAAAGGTCTGAATCTAAAACTGACCTTGACTCCATCAGGCTATGGGTCTTCCTTCTCATTAGTTAACCTACTACTTCAAGAGCACCGCTCATTCTCCTCCTCCCCCTAATATATATATATATATATATTAGGAGGAGAACCGAATGGGTAAACATAGGTAGGTATACAAGCGAGCAATCATATGTGATAGAAATTAGGACGATTTGAGATAATTATATAATTAAGTAATTCATTGAGTCTAGAAGAAACCTCAACAGAATGCAGAAAGCATGGGATGGTTGTTTTGTCCTATATTTAGGACTCATCAGCAGTGCGCATCCACTACCGAGAATTGAAACCTGGACAGTTACGTTATCAGGGCCTCGGTGAGAAAGAGGTAGCGAATCAGACTTGATATAGCGCCACTCGATCACATAGTCCATGGTGGAACTCATCCATAGGACTGTGCCCCCCACAAGCCACAACTACTATTCCCAAGTTGCTCCCTCCAGAGCATTAGAAGCCGGTTCAAGCAAGGATATACAGAGAGAAATAATTAAGAGGATTTGAGATAATTATAATTAAGTAATTCATCGAGTCTAGAAGAAACCTCAACAGAATGCAGAAAGCACTGGACGGCCGTTTCGTCTTATATTTGGGACTCATCAGCAGTGCGCATCCACCTACCGAGAATTGAAACAGTTCCGTTATCAGACAAATGTCAGACCAACTGTACGGGCCTCGGTGACGAAGGGGCAGCGAATCAGACTCGATATAGTGCCACTCGTTCACATATTTCATGGTGGAACTTATCCAAGTTTTCCTTACCCATAGGACTGTGCCCCCACAAGCCATGGCTACTATCCACAAGCTGCTTCATCCAGAGCATTAGAAGCCAGTTCAAGCAAGGATATACAAGTGATAAAAATTACGAGGATTTGAGATAATTATATATATATATATATATATATATATATATATATATATATATATATATGTAAAAACATATGGTAATTGGATTTACAAAGAGAAAAAAATTCTGTGTAAGATGTTTTGTTCTCTAAGAGGACTTCATCAGACTAATGTAATGTTCTTATTGATAGAAGTATATATATTTAGGGAGAGGGAGGAAATTCATTATAAAATGTTGGTTATGCACCGAGACGAAACGCTGAACATATAGGAAAGTTAAATTTTAAATTTACTGCAGTCTGACATGCCTATATGCACAATTTAAGTTTCTCAATATTTTCATTATTTTCATTTTTGTCTGTGCTTTTTTGGAATATTCCAATATCCCACATTGAACACTTTTCACAGAAGAATAGAATATTGTCCGTGTTGTCATTCAATTACACAACATTATTCTGATATTTAGAAATTTATATATATATATATATATATATATACACCCAAACATGGGCAGGAAATTGGGTAGACAGAACGCTTGGGGCCGTCAAGAGCTGTGCTAGCACAAAGTCACAAGTCATCGTGACCAAGGGTTTCAGTGTGCTGGTGTTGTTCAGATTGTTGATCATTCTAGATAACACACTCTCTCCCAGAAACTTTGACTATACTTTAATAGTTGCTGTATAAACCACCAGTTGGCTTTGCTTTGTGGGTGTTGAACAAACACAAATGTGCCTGAGCGAGAGTCTGCAATAGGGATTGCCACACTAGCCACCTTGGTATATGGGTATCCTACGAGTTTTCAATCTATTTAAATATATATATGTATATATATATATATATATATACACACACACACACACATATACATATATATATATATATATGTATATATATATATATGCATATATATATATGCATATATATATGTCTATATGTAATATAATATAAAAGGCTTAAACACTAACATTCCATGGTTATAATTTATTACATTGGAATCGTAATCATGATCCAATTTATCAGACCTACAAATTCAAAAACAATTTTTGGATGAATTGGATCGTGATTACGATTCCAATATAATAAATTATAACCAGGGAATGTTAGGGTTTGAGCCTTTTATATTATATTCTTACTTTGTCCTGGACATTGAGTTCTACCTGGATTCTATCCTCTTGGGAATTTATACATATATACATATATATATATATATATATATATATATATATATACAAATTTTAATTCATTATTATAAATTTCCAGAATCATTAATAAAATGCTATATGAGCATTAACAACAGTATCTATCTATCTATATATGTGTGTGTGCATGTGTGTGGGTGTTTGAGTGTGTGTGTGTGTAAATATTCTCAGATAGGTGTATCTGTAGAGGAGACAAAATAAACATATATATATATATACATATATACATACATACATACATACATACATACATACATAATAATCGACTCTCCAGTCGAGATTCGACATATGTGGGTCAAGCAGATCAATTTCCAGGAAACCGACAGCCCGACACCGGCACATGAGATTTGATTATAGTGGTGAAGGCCTCGTGCAGGACCATCCACACTTTTTGGAGGGACAAATACAGAGACCTGGTGCACCGAATGCCACAAGTTTCCCAAACGACCCTCCGCAGGTTTTGAATTCAGAGTTGTCCTTCTCCTAGACCAGTTGCCATCCAAGGCTATAGAACCCAGTCTGTCCTGCTATTTTACCCATAGCTGGAGGGAGAAGAAGAGGATTCATGCCTTTCCCAAGGGTATTAGCACATAAGTGAATGTAACGGATTTGACTGGAATTCGAACTCGGCTCTCCGATTCCTCAATCCAAGCCAATATCCATTACTCCACCGTGCCTCATATATATATATATATATATATATATATATATATATATATATATATATATATATATATATATATATATATATATATATATATATATATATATATATATATATATATATATATATATATATATATATATATATATATATATATATATATATATATATATATATATATATATATATAATGATTATGTCTATATATCTTTCTATCTCACTCTGTTCATATTCATCGCATAGAACAACTTGTGGATATTTTGATAACTTATGTAATTGGGGATTTTCTTAAATTTATTTTGTATATTCAAAACTCTTGCTTATTGCTGTACTATATACAAAATAAATTTGCAAAATACCCAAACATATACATGTAGAAAAATATTAGGTTGGTGCAAAAATAATGTCGTTTTCTCACATGTGTTACTATGTGAGAAAACGGCATTATTTTTGCACCAACCTAATATATCCAGAAGACTATACAAGCAAAATCACATAGACACATAATGAACAGACTGAGATAGATAGATAGATAGATAGATAGATAGACAGATAGATAGATAGATAGATAGATAGATATGAGCTGACTGAGGTAGATAGATAGATAGATATGTAGAGAATGAGATAGATAGATAGATAGATAGATAGATAGATATGAGCAGACTGAGATAGATAGATACATAGATATGAGCTGACTGAGGTAGATAGATAGATATGTAGAGAATGAGATAGATAGATAGATAGATAGATAATGAACAGACTGAGAGAGATAGATACATAGACAGTCAGATAGATAGATAAACAGGCAGACAAACCAACAGATATATATATTCATCTGTAATACAATTATGCATGTATGCTGCAGTTAACCTGTTTGTACACTACAAAGTATTGATCCAACACCCAAACGTCAATTTACTATGGAAGCAGATAAAATTTCAAAATAAAAAAAGACTAAATTTTTTGATGCCATATGCCTCTACTATCTATCTACCTCCGCTGACACAAAGTGTCTTTACTGCAGTCGATAGTAAAATATGTCTACATGCACCAGAAATGCAGACACACCGCTTCGTTGCTACTCTCCTCCTGCTACTGCATTTATAACCCTGCCTCCTTGTCTTTTCCTCTTCCGATTTTTCTCTTCCATCTTCTGCAACTAATGTGTCTTCCCGATGCCTGCAAACACTTGCAAATTAGTACGTTGGCTTGATTTAATATAATGCATCAAAAACATTGATAGTGCTCAAAAGCTGCAGGAAATACAGCGTTATTTTTTTTCATCTGTTTGGGGAGAAAGAAAAACAATTTAATGGCCTATTTTAGCCAAAATTTTTATTTTCTCCTTTTTTTTTTTTAAATAATAATCCAAAATTAACTGAATTAATCTCAATAGGTACGGATAAGCCAGCTGATGCTTTGAAATTATGTGAGGAGAACAAGAAAATCAGGTGCAGATAGGATTTATTATTGTATATATACTGTTTGCCAAAATACGTAAATATTTGGAAATATACAAAAAAAAAAAAGTTTATCCTTCATTTAGTATAAAAAAAAAGTTTTAAATTTAAAAATTTAAAATATCCGTCATCTTCAGTGTCAGCTATCAGTGCATAATTTAAACCCATGCTTGTGTTTTTTTTTATATCTCCTCATCCCCCTTCCCTACACATATTTCTACCAAGAAAAATGTTACTTTAGTTGAATAAAGTTCTTCCAGAGGATAAAATCAGTGACATAAATTGTGATTCATTTGCGTAAAATTAGAATAAAATTATATATTTTTGGTGCACAAAATTCCATGTCAGATGTTATATAAAAACCACATTCCATTTTCACTTAATATTAAATCAGTTCTCACATCAGGGATGACATGAGAATACATTCTGCATATGACACCCCATTTGCATTTAATATTAAAACATCATGGAATTAGGTAAGGTAGTCTATGGTGTCTGGGTAAACATTAGCCTACCTAGAACCTCAACTTTATATATATGACTAACCTAGTTATTAATAATAATTATGGTCTGAAGTGGGTCTTCATGTTGCCTGTTTTACCCTTTCATGTCCTCGGCTAACTTGGATTGAATAAATACAGACTACTTCTGATATATCAATAATTGCATTAATTCAAAATGTTTTTTTAATGAAAGTAGTTTAAAGTAAATGAAGAACATAGACACTGTTACATCTAAATATGATGTTGTTTTTGCTCCATTCTAATTGAATGCTTTTTCTGATTGACCAACTGGGTATGACTGATAGTATTTAATATTACAGTATTATGGAATTTGTCTTTTACTTAACACCAGGAAGAGGCAGTTGAAATTCCTGATGCATGTAATGAGGAAGGAGGAAATCTAAACAAAGATATTCGCCATCAAAGATGATATTCTGTGATGTTGACATAGAAGATTGCTATGCAATGATAACAGTTGCGAAATAGCAGACGCAGGTCATAAATACATGATACAGTTCTGTTACATTGTATCTCATGAGGAAACAAAATGTCTAGATGCAATGTGTTGTGACTAATTTGAAATGTAATAATAAACCCACTACATGTATTGGTTTTACAACAACCACACTCTCCCATAGACTGTCACCTTTCTGATCTTAGTTCTATTAAACAACATTTCTTAGAAAAACATAGCCATGTACATAATATTGGATCAATATTAGTTGATAACACAATAATACTCACACATACACACAGTAAAAAGGACCTTCAGATATTGAAGGTCATCTACATTAAAACAAAACAAGACATGCTCAACAAAATTACTTTTCAAACTAGTCACAATACATTACCAATATAGTGATGGCAGCCTACCGGTTCATGCAAACTGATTCTTAAAATTATAAAAGTTTAGCAAATCAGTTGTTGGATTATTAGAAAATGATCTTATATATTAGTAGCTGATGGTCTAGGTAAAATGTTAGTTACACTATACTTGTGTGTGTGCCGAGTGAAACTATAATAGACACATGTTGCTCATTGTTTTGAAGTTAAAAATGTGGCAGATCGTCCCTTTATAAATTTGATAGGTCTTCCATTGGATCTTTGGGACTGCAACAATTCAGTTCAAATGTGGCTAAGAAACCATAATGCAGCTAATGACACTAGAGTCAAAAAGCATCAGACTTCTGAACAGAAATATGATAAAAACAGAATTTCAATCTGGAAATATCTTAATAAATAAATGTTTTTTGTTAAATTATCAAAATGGTTTAATTCTTTTTGATATGATATAAAGTGATTTGTTTTCATTCTAAGATTGAAAAGAAAACAAGCAGAATAGGTTCCTAAAGATTACCTGTATTTATAGAACTGGTTCTTGGAAATTTGGGATGCCACTACTGGTCAGAAGGTTCATCTGAGTTCTTAAAGACTGGAACAACTGATGAGGATTTCCAAGAAGTAGGAATGCAAGATGCAACGAGGCATTAATTATACAGTTTAGAGAGGACAAGAGCCAGTTCAGAGTCACATTTCTGAAGGACTATTACAGGGATATCATTATATCCACTTATTTGTTTATTTATCTCAAAATTTCAATGCAGTTTCTCTGCTACTTGACTTCATTAATTTCATTTTGAATTCACTGAAGATATTGATTTCCAAGAGAATTAACCATTTTTCTTTTAATCTTCTTTCTTAATTTTTAGCATTTTTCTTTTGTTTGTTTCTTGTATCTTTTCAACTCAGGTTTATCATACCACAGGATTATCGTTCTCCATTTAGTCTTCGAAATGGTCTCATATTATTAATGATAACATTATTTGATTCCTCTAAGTTATTTCGGTCAAAATTTTGAGACATCAATTAAAATAATTCTAATCTTAGAATTTCACTTTTAATGGCGCGGCTTTTGTACGTACATGACTTTTGTGGCTAATGTGAGATATTTTGTCAGGTGGTGTTGTCAGTTTAGTTACAAGGAATCTGTGATATGGTTAAGAATAGGAGTTATATATTCTAACATTTGTCACAAATGGCCTTAGCCAAGAGTACAAGATGCAGTTAAGTTATCAACAACGTATTACTTTTGTAAATTTTTCTTATGGATTTTTATAATAAAATCATTAGGAATGCATTTACATTATACATATAATAGCCCTATTCTATTAGTAATGCTTGCATTCATTCCTGACCACTGACAATCCCTTTCTTCCTGATTTTCAATGCATTCCTATAGTAAAATCATTAGCAATGTATTTACATTATACATATAATAGCCCTATTCTATCAGTAATGCTTGCATTCATTCCTGACCACTGACAATCCCTTTCTTCCTGATTTTCAATGCATTCCTATAGTAAAATCATTAGCAATGCATTTACATTAAACATATAATAGCCCTATTCTATCAGTAATGCTTGCATTCATTCCTGACCACTGACAATCCCTTCCTTCCTCATTTTCAATGCATTCCTATAGTAAAATCATTAGCAATGCATTTACATTATACATATAATAGTCCTATTCTATCAGTAATGCTTGCATTCATTCCTGACCACTGACAATCCCTTCCTTCCTCATTTTCAATGCATTCCTATAGTAAAATCATTAGCAATGCATTTACATTATACATATAATAGCCCTATTCTATCAGTAATGCTTGCATTCATTCCTGACCACTGACAATCCCTTCCTTCCTCATTTTCAATGCATTCCTATAGTAAAATCATTAGCAATGCATTTACATTATACATATAATAGCTCTATTCTATCAGTAATGCTTGCATTCATTCCTGACCACTGACAATCCCTTTCTTCCTGATTTTTAATGCCTTTCTATAGTAAAATCATTAGCAACTAATTTATATTATATATATATATATATATATATATATATATATATATATAATAGCCCTATTCTATCAGTAATGATTGTATTGTAGGGTTACAGTTGAAGCTAGCTGTAATGATTCTGGGTTCAATTTATTCAATGTTTATGAGCGTTTTATGGGCTAGTGGACTGATTAACATGCCGACACCACCAATGGTAGTATCTGTGGAATTCCTTGAAGCTGAGGGTGAAATAAAGACCCAGTCTTTCCCAACAGGGTGATGTTTGAATTTGACATCAGGTTGAAAATATTGGTGTTCCTGAATACAGATGGCATTAATATTTCGTTCATTGACAGATGGGACGGTTTCAGGTGGCTGGTTTATAGAGTTAAATGTGCAACCATTGAAGTTTGATGTTGATATAGATATTTTGCATGCAAGATGTTTTGCTTGGTGACGCCCGTAGTTGATTATTCAAACATTGTGCCGTGGTCAGGAGAAGAGTGGAACACGCCCTTTTTCAACCCACATGTGAAGCAATGCGGAATGGGTTTCTGGTGTCGATGATACTCATGTCTATCTTTTAGTGCTTCAGTACTCATCTACATTTTACTATTCCTGTTGAGAATAGAAGTCTCAGATTTACTGATAGTTTTCTAGAACCATTTTCACTGACATTTGTATCATCCTCTATGCAGATATAAAAACCAAATACTTAGTTTCTCATGTAATGCCATCTACACCTGACTACAACCATTCATTCCAACAGCAGTTGATTTAAATGGTTTACTCCTGGTTTCATTAATGTTTTCCTTCTCAATAATGGACTGCCTTCACCACAGCTATGGTGTTCCATCTACCCATGACAGTTTCAGTAACAGGTTGTACTATTCTTTTCGAGAGTAGAAGTGTCAGATTTACTGGTAGTTTTCTAAGACTATGTACAATGACATGCATATTTTACGAGGGTGGAATAAAAGCCACATACATAGTTTCTCATCTAATGCCATCTACCCCTGACTGCCATCATGCATTTCATCCACTGCAAGGAATGTTGGCTCCCTGTGCCACACCAGGAAATTTTTCTCGCCAAAGTCAATCCTTCAAATCTACAAATCAACCATTCAACTTGCATGGAGTATTGCTGCCATATATGGTCTGGAGCCCCTTCTGTTTGTCTCAGGGTTCTTGATAAAATCCAGACAGATATGCAATGTAATTGACCCTGATCTGGCATCTCGTCTGTAGTCGCTCTCTTGCCGACGTGTCATCGTCTTTTTCACAAATACTTTCATGGTAACTGCTCCGATGAGCTGCTTTCACTGGTTCCCAGACTTCATGAATTTGAGCATTCTACTAGGCTGGCATCTCACTCACACCCTTTCACTGTCAAAACTGTTAAATGTAGTTGTCTCTTCTATTCCAATAGCTTCGTCTCACACTTCTCACCCGTGGAACTCCCTCCCCTCATCCTGTTTCCCTGATAGCCATAATCTCCAACTATTCAAATGTAATGTCAATCGACATCTCCAGATGCCTTGAACTATCCCATATCCTTCTCTTCATCCTTTCCTCTATCACTCCAATTTGCTCTCGCTCCAACTCTCTCTAACCCCTTGCATGCTAGTGGCTTCCCACCTTGCTTGGGGTGAAACGCTTAAAAAAAAAAAAAATTCTAACAGCAGTTGATTTAAATGGTTTACTCCTGGTTTCATTAATGTTTTCCTTCTCAACAATGGACTGCCTTCACCACAGCTATGGTGTTCCATCTACCCTTGATAGTTTCAGCAACAGGTTGTACTATTCCTTTCGAGAGTAGAAGTGTCAGATTTAATGATAGTTTACCAGGACCACGTTCACTGATATGTGTATTATACTCCACAATGGTGGAATAAAAGCCAAACACATAGTTTCTCATCTAATGCCATCTCCACCTGACTGCCATTATGCATTCCAACGGCAGTTAATTTAAACGGTTTAACTCTTTTTTCATTGGTGTTTTCCTTCTCAACAATGGGTTGCCGTCACTACAGCTATGCTTTTCCATCTACCTCTGAGAGTAACAGATTGCACTGGACTAGAGTTTACCATTTGTTGGTTGCTAGAATCAAGCATGAACAATGTTTTCTATTAAGTTATGACCTACCATGAGTCCAATTATCCTATATTAGTATAACATTTACACTAACTACATAGGGATTATAATCAGTTGGATAGGGCGAACAGAAACCTTTCACCAGTTACCAAAAATAACAGAAACAGCTTGATGCAGATATTGGTTAGGAATCAAAAAGTGTTATGATAAAATGTTACAATTTTATTTGTATGCTATAAAATGACAATTGGAAAAAAAATCTTAGATTTTGCCGATGCATTTCGTTTTCTGACTTTTTCAAGGCAAAAAGGAAATTGAAATGTTTTTGTTGTTATAGTTACATCAAAAAATCCAAATTTAAAAAGATAGATGCTTCTGTCTAAGCCTTTTTCTGGTTAATGTAAATTTCCTTTATACTAAGAGATTTTTTTCCATGTCAACGATACAGTTAGATTCCCAGATCAATTCTATGGACAAGAGAAATTGGTATAAAATGACAATTTGAAAAAACTCTTAGAATTTTCTATGTATTTAGGCAACATTTTAGTTATTGACGCATGTTTCATTAAATAATATAGACAAGTTTTGTCTATTTCTTTTATGTAAATTCTTTTCATATTTTTTTAATCCTATCTAAGCTTTTGGCTTACATAAGCCATTATCAAAGATGACAATAACATTACAATATGTTAAACAATACACAGACAAAACAATAGATGTCTTTTTTGTTGTTAAGGGTGTTCAATTTTTCTTCAGATTTATTGGTAATTTCCTCCAGTTGGTCCAGGGTAGTTATATCTTTTAGTTTATCGTTAGCTGTTTCAATGAAAAAATGCTGCCTAAATACACACAATTTAAATTACATGATCCCAGACTATCAACACTTGGAATTATAAATATAGCCTTGTGAAAATGCAAATTGAAATATGTATCAATTTACGTAAAATAAATAGAGAAAACTTGTTTATATTATTTAATGAAATATGCATCAATACGCATCAATATATATATATATATATATATATATATATATATATATATATATATATAAATTAATTAAAAAATTAACAGAGAGACAACCTTAAGTTTCCATAACTATAAATTATTTCCCCAGAAAATATATTTTTCCTGGCTCATCAGGTCACATCTCTATTGACAAAGGAATTTGGTTTCTTTTATTTTTAATACAAGTTTTTGAGGGATAGTTTTAGATTGATATAAGGTGACAGAGGTGGTGGGAGGACTATAGAATGGTCTATCTTGGAAATGGAATCAGGGAAAAGTATATATATATATATATATATATATATATATATATATATATATATATATATATATATATTACAATGAATTGTTCATACAAAAAGTAGATTAGTAAAGTTAATGATATAAAATGGCGAAATCTATTCGCTAACAAAATGTTAAAGTTTCATTAACCTACCAATCACTCGATGAATGTTATGATCCTTGTTTTTAAAAATTATAAACTGTATAAGGTCTTTCTTTAATATGCAGGTACTTTCAACAGATGTTACCAGAATTTTACCAAAAACAAAATAATTTCCATACCTGAGGATGACTGAATGTACAGTTGATGTATTGATATTTCTCCAATCTTAAACGAATGTAGAACACCCTTTGCAGGACACTGCCAGTGAGCAAATCTTGCAAATAATCTACTGCTCTGGAGGAAGAGAAAGCTGGTCACCCAGCAATTATATACATTGAGCAACACAGGAAGCCACCCTAATGAACGTCCAATCTTGATGCAGGAAGGTGATGATTGGTGTGATAGAATCATGAATGCCTGTGCCTGTTCGAAAACATGAATGAAATTATATCATGTTTGTATTCATTCATGACCACTGAAAATCTCTTTCCTCCAGATTTACAATGCAAACCTCTAGTAAAATCATTAGGAATGCATTTTCATTATACATATAATAGCCCTATTCTATCAGTAATGCTTGCATTCATTCCTGACCACTGACAATCCCTTTGTTCCTGATTTTCAATGCATTCCTATAGTAAAATCATTAGCAATGCATTTACATTAAACATATAATAGCCCTATTCTATCAGTAATGCTTGCATTCATTCCTGACCACTGACAATCCCTTTGTTCCTGATTTTCAATGCATTCCTATAGTAAAATCATTAGCAATGCATTTACATTATACATATAATAGCCCTATTCTATCAGTAATGCTTGCATTCATTCCTGACCACTGACAATCCCTTTCTTCCTGATTTTCAATGCATTCCTATAGTAAAATCATTAGCAATGCATTTACATTAAACATATAATAGCCCTATTCTATCAGTAATGCTTGCATTCATTCCTGACCACTGACAATCCCTTTGTTCCTGATTTTCAATGCATTCCTATAGTAAAATCATTAGCAATGCATTTACATTATACATATAATAGCCCTATTCTATCAGTAATGCTTGCATTCATTCCTGACCACTGACAATCCCTTTCTTCCTGATTTTCAATGCATTCCTATAGTAAAATCATTAGCAATGCATTTACATTAAACATATAATAGCCCTATTCTATCAGTAATGCTTGCATTCATTCCTGACCACTGACAATCCCTTTCTTCCTGATTTTCAATGCATTCCTATAGTAAAATCATTAGCAATGCATTTACATTAAACATATAATAGCCCTATTCTATCAGTAATGCTTGCATTCATTCCTGACCACTGACAATCCCTTTCTTCCTGATTTTCAATGCATTCCTATAGTAAAATCATTAGCAATGCATTTACATTAAACATATAATAGCCCTATTCTATCAGTAATGCTTGCATTCATTCCTGACCACTGACAATTCCTTTCTTCCTGATTTTCAATGCATTCCTATAGTAAAATCATTAGCAATGCATTTACATTAAACATATAATAGCCCTATTCTATCAGTAATGCTTGCATTCATTCCTGACCACTGACAATCCCTTTCTTCCTGATTTTCAATGCATTCCTATAGTAAAATCATTAGCAATGCATTTACATTAAACATATAATAGCCCTATTCTATCAGTAATGCTTGCATTCATTCCTGACCACTGACAATCCCTTTCTTCCTGATTTTCAATGCATTCCTATAGTAAAATCATTAGCAAAGCATTTACATTAAACATATAATATATTCCATCAGTAATGCTTGCATTCATTCCTGACCACTGACAATCCCTTTCTTCCTGATTTTCAATGCATTCCTATAGTAAAATCATTAGCAATGCATTTACATTAAACATATAATAGCCCTATTCCATCAGTAATGCTTGCATTCATTCCTGACCACTGACAATCCCTTTCTTCCTGATTTTCAATGCATTCCTATAGTAAAATCATTAGCAATGCATTTACATTAAACATATAATAGCCCTATTCTATCAGTAATGCTTGCATTCATTCCTGACCACTGACAATCCCTTTCTTCCTGATTTTCAATGCATTCCTACATTAAAATCATTAGCAATGCATTTACATTATACATATAATAGACCTATTCTATTTTAGTATTTGCTATGTCACTATATATGTAATCATTAGAGGGAATGAAAGTTTGGATGGATTTGTTTAATAAATCCTATCAGTGATAAAACATCTTACATAAATGGCTAGTAAATAATTTGCAATGCATTCCTATAGTAAAATCATTTCCAATGAATTTCTATCTATGCTTTTATTATTTGCTATGTCACTATATATGTAATCATTAGAGGGAATGAAAGTTTGGATGGATTCGTTTAATAAATCCTATAAGTGATAAAACAGCTTACATAAATGGCTAGTAAATAATTTGCAATGCATTCCTATAGTAAAATCATTTCTAATGCATTTCTATCTATGCTTTTAGTATTTGCTATGTCACTATATATGTAATCATTAGAGGGAATGAAAGTTTGGATGGATTTGTTTAATAAATCCTATCAGTGACAAGACAGCTTATATAAACGGCTAGTAAATAATTTGCAATGCATTCCTATAGTAAAATCATTTACAATGAATTTCTATCTATGCTTTTAGTATTTGCTATGTCACTATATATGTAATCATTAGAAGGAATGAAAGTTTGGATGGATTTGTTTAATAAATCCTATCAGTGATAAGACAGCTTACATCAATGGCTAGTAAATAATTTGCAATGCATTCCTATAGTAAAATCATTTCCAATCAATTTCTATCTATGCTTTTAATATTTGCTAAGATGCGAGGTTATAACAACATGTGCATATATATAGGAAGTCTACTTTTGCCGGTTTGTACATGCATTGGGATTCCTTTTGTTCAAAGAAGAAGATAAACCTCATCAAAACTTTGACGCACAGAGCGTTGATGATTTGTTGTGAGGTTTTCCTTGATAGTGAAATCAATTTTGTAACGAGGACTCTATGTAGCAATAATATTGTTCATTCTGTCATTCATGACAAGATCTCTAATTTTAAAAAAATTAAGCCCGCTATGGTAGAAAGGTGCTCTGAATATTTGCGACTTCCTTGGATTTGAGCTGAATGTGAAAACCTCCCCAGGAAAATTTCTTCTAGTGTCCATGATTGTTATTTTTCGGCCGAGGTTCGTGTCGTATTCAATACCAGGCCGATCCTCTTATCTATTCGTAAGGATGCCGCCCCCTCATCAAGTTAATTCTGTTGTATATAAATATATTTGTAGTTACGGAGTCAGCTACATAGAGAGGACTACCCAGCGACAAGATGTGTGGATAAAACAACACGTACCAGGTGAGATCAGGAATCACGCCTTGGTTACAAATGATCTAGTCCCAAATACTTATGGATCGTCAATTTCTGAGCCCTTTTTAAAGAACAGTAAGTGTGCGGCTGAATTCAGTGTCGACTGGTTTACTGTTTTGTCCCAGTCATGCTCTTTATTTCACCTTAAAGTACTTGAGTCACCGTATATCAAGTCCCTCAAGCCGTCTCTCTGTAAACAGCATGACTGTTTGCTTGGGCTTGCTAGTATTAGTCTCCAGTACTCCCCCCCACCACCATATTTTCTCCCTTCTCTATGCTCTCATCAATCATTCGCTAATTTAATTTATTGAATTTTACTGTTTTTCTCCTGACTAAAATATTTGAAGAGCGGGAGCGAAGCCGGTTAATTTTCCGCTTTCATTTTTTTTTTACCATCAGTTTTTAATTATGCCTCATAAAATATTCGATTTCTGTACCACTAGTAATATATATATACGCTGTGAAAACGTATTCCTAAAATTTGCGTCGCCCACGTGATGACAACGTGACCATGTTTAAACGGAACGCTGATCATATAAAACTTTCAGTTATCTGTTTGGATAAGTTTTGTTCTTATGTCCATTGTCTTTGTTATGTTGAATTGATAATGTTAATTATATTTTATGAATATGTCCTGAAGATGGTTTATTAGACCGAAACGTCCGACGTTGACATTATATTAACATTAAAACAACATAATTGCATATAAGGATTTTTGTTTGTTTTTCCGTATATTTTTCTTCATACTGTTGGATCTATATCCATATATTTGCTTACATATATATATATATATATATATATATATATATATATATATATATATATATATATATATATCAGGTGTAACGGCAGAATAATTATGAAAAGAGAGACTTTTCAGTATCTGTCTATATTTCAGACATGAGGTATTATGTACACTATTTACATTATTCGGACTATTGTCCTCATCTTTGTTGCCATATTTATCCGATCCTTCAGTATCTGTCTATATTTCTGAGATGAGGTATTATGTACACTATTTACATTATTTGGACTATTGTCCTCATCTTTGTTGCCATATTTATCCGATCCTTCAGTATCTGTCTATATTTCTGAAATGAGGTATTATGTACACTATCTACATTATTCAGACTATTGTCCTCATCTTTGTTGCCATATTTATCCGATCCTTCAGTATCTGTCTATATTTCTTAGATGAGGTATTATGTACACTATTTACATTATTTGGACTAGTGTCCTCATCTTTGTTGCCATATTTATCCGATCCTTCAGTATCTGTCTATATTTCTGAGATGACGTATTATGTACACTATTTACATTATTTGGACTAGTGTCCTCATCTTTGTTGCCATATTTATCCGATCCTTCAGTATCTGTCTATATTTTTGAGATGAGGTATTATGTACACTATTTACATTATTCAGACTATTGTCCTCATCTTTGTTGCCATATTTATCCGATCCTTCAGTATCTGTCTATATTTCTGAAATGAGGTATTATGTACACTATTTACATTACTCAGACGATTGTCCTCATCTTTGTTGCCATATTTATCCGATCCTTCAGTATCTGTCTATATTTCTTAGATGAGGTATTATGTACACTATTTACATTATTTGGACTAGTGTCCTCATCTTTGTTGCCATATTTATCCGATCCTTCAGTATCTGTCTATATTTCTGAGATGAGGTATTATGTACACTATTTACATTATTCAGACTATTGTCCTGGGCCAATAAAAGCAGTTGGCATTCTTAAATCGTGGGGAAAAAAATAAAGGTGAAAAAATTTGTGTATTTTGGCTACTGTGTTCGTCAGGGAGTGAGTTATTTTTCTGACTGGTTATGTGGATTGGGATTTGTGACATAGTACCTGCAAATCGAGATTTCAGCGTTTCTTTCTGCCCTTGATATTTGAGTCTTACAGTGATATATTCTCTGCGACAAATATTTCCTTTGCAATCCCACAATATCCTTAGATATGAGCAGTAGATCAAGAACAGTCTTCTCTATATATTAATTCCCTGTTGCTTACCCTGATCAATATACACCTGAGGAAGGCCTGAGGGCACAACGGTCGCCACGTTGTGATAACAACAACAAAGATGAGGACAATAGTTCAAATATAAATAGTGTAAATGAGGACAATAGAAATTCAGACAAAAAGAATTAACGTAAACTTTATTTTGTAAGTGTTCGCTGTGATTATCCTCCTCCTACTAACACCCACTCATATATTATTTCTATGCTTTGTAGATTTGAGACACAAGCCTTTACAAAAAAGCGATATTTATGCTAATTTTTTTTTTGTTGCCTGTAATTGGATGTGAAATCATGCAGCCAGTTTCTAAAGGCCAACATCTTTTTGCCAACCTAGTGACCTCATCAAATTTGCCTCCTTGGGAAACTGTTTCCCGCCTGCAAATGGCGAATTTCTTACAAACATTCAGCCATTTTGATTGTCTCTTGTAACTAAATATCATTTCCTTTATTTTTTGTGAGTTTTAAAATGTTTCACCTTTATTCAAGTAAACAATGTCTTTCTAACTCAGTAGCATGTTTTTGAAATTCTTTTTTAGAAGCCATTATATCAAACACTCAGATAAATGTCAAATGAACAATTTCAGTTATTTAAAAAAAACAAAAAACAGAAAAAAGCAATAAGTGAATAAAGAATTTTTTTTTTCAATTGCAAAAAATAAGAAGAGAAAATAATTTAAAAATTAATCCAGTTAATTTATTTGTAATTGTTTTGTAACTAGACTGACCGTCTAGTTGAATGGGACAAAACATCAGAATAAGCAGACAAATTTTCAAGAATGTAAATGAAAAAAAAAAAAAATTGAAAGGAATTTTTTTATTGGAGAAAATTGGTTCTTTCTTTTTCTTTTCTTTCTTTTTCTTTCTATTTTTTCTTTTTTCTTTCCTTCTCTATTTTCTTTCTTTTCTTTTTCTTTCTTCATTTTTTTCTTTTCTTTTATTTTCTTTCATTTCCATTTTTTCTTTTTTCTTTTCTTTTCTTTTCTTTTTTCTTTCCTTCTCTATTTTCTTTCTTTTCTTTTTCTTTCTTCATTTTTCTTTTCTTTTCTTTTTTCTTTCCTTCTCTATTTTCTTTCTTTTCTTTTTCTTTCTTCATTTTTTTCTTTTCTTTCTTTTTCTTTCATTTCCATTTTTTCTTTTTTCTTTTCTTTTCTTTTCTTTTTTCTTTCCTTCTCTATTTTCTTTCTTTTCTTTTTCTTTCTTCATTTTTCTTTTCTTTTCTTTTTTCTTTCTTTTCTTTTTCTTTTTTCATTTTTCTTTTCTTTTCTTTCTTTTTCTTTCATTTCCAGTTTTTCTTTTTTCTTTTCTTTTCTTTTTTCTTTCTTTTCTTATCTGTTTCCTAACATTTCTTTGCTTTTTTCCTTAATTTTTCTTTCTTCTTTTAAATTCATCTTATTTTCTTTTTCTTTCTCTTGTCTCTCTTTCTTTCTTTTCCCTCTCACTTTTCCTTTTCTTTCTTCTCTCTCTCTTTTCTTTCTCCTCTCTTTTCATTTTTCTTCTTTTCATTGTTACCTTCTACTTCCTTTTCCTCTCAACACCAGTTAATTCTAAAAGTACCTTTTTGCAATCTTCCCAGAATCTGAATTTTTCATGTTCATTTAGACATTTCTTTAAAAAAAAACCCAGATCAGATGGCAATCTAATGGTGCATTTAATTGGGCAAGTGGTTGAAAATTTAAAATAACAAATTCTTACCTGGTTACCAAAGAGACACGAGGAATTGCATTTTTCCAAAGACATAATGCGAGATCCTTTATTAACTAATGCTGGAGGCTTTCTGCCAATTTCTCTCTTCAGTTGGTTTCAATGTGGAACAATACTTGTTCAGCTCAATTACTTCGTTTTTTATAAGGAGGTCATAGTAAAGATAATTAAAACTGAACACTCCTAATGCTTTCTATGACAAAAACAACACAAATATTTATGCCCAACAAATAAAAATGCAATGACATGACAGCTGTTGCATTACAATCAAATGTGATCATTTTGAATGCAGTTAATTAAAACTAAACACTCCTAATGCCATCTCACGATAAAAACAAGAACAAACAACTTTTGGTCAACTCACTAAAGGTAACCACTAATATGGCAGTTATTGCAGTATAATCAAAAGTGATCATTTTGAATGAAGTTAATACTAAATGCTTCTAATGTCATCTCACAATGAAAACAGATGAATGCAATAAAAATGCAGTTATCAAAATATAATAAATAATAATAAATTTTAATGAAGGTCATTAAAATTAAACATCCCTAATGCTATCTAATTATAAAAATTGATCAAACATTTTTTGGTCAACCCAGTAAAAATAAATTCTGATATAACAGCTACCAATACAAGCAAACATTTTGAATGAAGTTAAAAGTAAACACTTTTAATGCCATCAAACTATATTTTTTTATATTATTTACATTATTTGGACTATTGTCCTCATCTTTGTCACCATATTTATTACAATGTTTCAGCCATTGTATGCTACAGCCTTCTTCAGGTGGTTGGAATGTCGAACTGAACCCTTTATTTCACTCACTGGTGTAGACTGTTCTAGTTCCAAAGGGCCATGTTTAATGGATGTCAGTTATCTCCTGTTAATTTCCCTCTGAAAGTTCTCCACTGACTTAACTGGGTATTGAACTCACACAATTACCCAAAAAACAACAGCCCCCAAAAAACTGGGAAGGCAGGTACAAGAGGAGGAGGAAAACAACACTCAGAAAACAGTCTGCTTGCCTTATGTAAAGGGGCTATCAGAGAAAATACAAAGGATCTGCTGTCCATATAACATCAGGACAACCTTCAAAAGCTTGAGGACACTTTGCAGATATCTCTCCTGAGTAAGACCCCCACCCCATAGAAAAGAACATGAGTAAAGACTGTGTGTACGCTATCCCGTGCAGCTGCGGAAAGAAATATAAAGGAGAGACAGGCCGCCCCCTCAAGGTAAGGCTTCAAGAACACCAGAAAGCTGTAACACAAGGGAAAGTGGAAAAATCAGGTGTGGCTGACTACATATGGAGAGAGAAGGGAGAACACTGCCCTCTGTGGGATCAGGTTGAGGTCATAGACAAGAAACACCATTGGAAAATTCGTAAACTTAAGGAATCAGCACATATGCCAGGCCACAAAAATCTCCTGAGCCGACCAAGCATAGAAATAAATACAATATGGGAACCAATAATAAGGAGTGCCAGAGAAAAGCAATGATAACAACAAAAAAATATGAGCTCTGATAAAAGCATGTAATGATAACAGTAAAAAATTGCAATATGAGCACTGGTAAAAATGGTTGCTGAAGACATTAGTTTTATAATACCCAGAAATTCATACACAGATGTCCTCAAGGACACATGGCACAGTGGATAAAGGCATTGGTCAGACAGGACCTAAAGAGTGTGAGTTCAATACCCAGTTAAGGCAGTGGAGGGAAATTAACAAAAGATAACTGATAACTGACATTCATTAAACATGGCACATGAGCAAAATAAGGGGTTCAGTTCGACATTCCAACCACCTGAAGAAGGCTGGAGTGTACAACAGCCGAAACGTTGTAATAAGTATAGCGACAAAGATGAGGACAATAGTCCGAATAATGTAAATAATGTACATAATACCTCATCTCAGAAACATAGACAGGTATTTTTTTATATATTTCCTGTCTATTTATTTATATATTTCCTGTCCTATCTATAGTGGAAAGAATGGTAAAACAATGTAAGTTAGTAAATTCATGAGTGATTACTTTCCTTAGTCATTTTAATAAACTATACAAATAAAATATTTATCCACATTTAGACAAAAGTAGTTCCTATGCAAAATGAACTGTTTAATTGATGAGTTCCTTTTCTCCCATGTTCCATTAGATTGCAGTTTTATTTGTTCAAGCCTTTCATATGAGGCACTCAGATACCTTTGTCTACTAAGTAATCATCTTGCTTCAACTTGGTCTTGAAATAGGTTTTGTCTTCACTGTCTTTGTCCTTCTGTTGCTAATCTTTTTTCTTCCGAGATATATTTCCCTTTCACTGTTATATTAAAGACATAAGATTTTTTAACATGAAAAGATAATGAGCTAAAAAGCAATTTAAATAATGAATCATAGATACATATTGAATATCTAAAAATATAAAGAGAATGGATCATTTAAACGGTTTATTAGCCTCTACTTTAGTTGTGAATTCTCCATCTCTGATTTCTATGAATCTCAATACATATAATATATGGAGAAAGTTGGGTGGGTGGGGCGTGAATGTCAGCTAAAATAACACCTTGTCTTAAGAGGTTAGAAACAATCATCAAACCATATAATTATCAATGTGTGTTTATTTAAATATTTCCTGTCTCAGCTGTAACAGGAAGGGAGGTAACTTGAGTAATGAATATGTATACACCTGGTTCCCCCTCACAGTAATATAATTGGCTGGTGTCAGCCATAAATACAGGCTGATGTGAAGGTACGTGACGACACCTACTGGCTACGCCTATAGTCTTCATCTATTGCCTATGCCTATTGCTTACCACTACGACGAGGACCAGTCCATTACGGTTACCTGCTAGATTGTCCTACTCGGTTACAGTAGTCCAAAACCACTTTGCTACTTCGAACAAATATATCCCTTTTTGGGACATATCAACATGATTACTTCCCTTGGTTGGTTTAATAATCTATACAAATAAATATTTATTAACATTTAGAGAAAGTTACTTCACAAGCAAAATGAACGGTTTAATAATCAGTTTCTTTAATTCCTAGGTTTCTTAGATTACAGTCTTAATTGTTCAAGCCTTTCATGTGAGGCACTCTTTTGTCTATTGCGATTGTCTTGCTTCAACTTCGTCATCACCATTTTTGTCATTCTGTTGCTAATCTTTTTCCTCAGGGAGATATTTCCCCTTCCACTGTTATAGCAAATGCATCAAATGTTTAACATGACAAGATACTGAGCTAAAAAGTCATTTATATAAATACCAGGAGTAATCAATGAATTATGGACACCATTGAACGTCGAAAAAATATATATAAAGGAAATGGATTAATTAAATGGTTCATTGGCTTCTATTTTAGTTGTGAATTCTTTATCTCCGCTTTATTGAATCTCAAAACATTGTTTCAAGACTCTTTTGTTTCATTGAATCTCACGATTTAAATTTTCTAACAATTGCTGTCAATTTTTATAAGACTCATATACTAGTCTTACAAAAAATTGGAACAGAATCTAGTGATCGAAACAAATATATGATATAAATTTATAGTTAAATTCCCAGATCAATTCTGTGGACAAGACAGATTGGTATAAAATAATAATTGGAAAAAAATCTTAGATTTTACCAACATGTTTCGTCTTCCAACTTTTTCAAGGCAAAAATGAAATCGAAATGTTTTTGTTGTTATAGTTACATTAAAAAATCCAAATTTAAAAAGATAGATGCTTCTGTCTGAACCTTTTTCTGGTTAATGTAAATTTCCTTTATAGTAAGGGATTTTTTTTTTTTTTGCTTTGAAAAAGTTGGAAGATGAAACACATAGGCAAAATCTAAGATTTTTTTCCAATTGTCATATAGATTTATATCAAGTCTTAGTCCTACCGAGGACTAAGACTTGATATAAATTATTTTTATTTTTCATTTTTTAAAAACGTGTATGACTGGTAATTTATTTTATTTTTTGCAACTAAACTACATCCAGCAGAAAGGCTTCAGATCAGGAGGTTTTGAGAAGCATGGAACCACCTCTTAATTGCTGATGTCCCCAGGCCCACCCTAACCCAGGGTGGTAGCATGTGTTAGGGCTCCAGCTACAGGCAAATAGTTAATCTTCAAACTGGAGTCAAAATAAAATGAAAGTATAAAAATAAATTTTTATAGTAAAATTACCAACAATACATTTTCATGGTAAAAAAATTACCAGCAGTACATTTTTGTAAAAAGTAAAAAATGAAAATTACCAGAATACTTTTTTGAAAATTTAAAAAAAGGAAATATTACCAGTAATACATTTTTTGAAAAACAAAAAAAAATTCCAGCAATATATTTTTGTAAAAATTAAAAATTACCAGTGCTACATTTTTGTAAAAAATAAAAAAAATGACCACTTTTGTAAAAAATGAAAAATAAAAAATTACCGGCAATATATTTTTTGAAAAAAAAATATTACTAGCAATACATTTTTTTGAATGAAATTACTAATATGCCCAAGAACATTAAAGTTTGGTAATAAATGACCCTCCCGTATGGAGTTGATATGCTGCTAAACCAATGATTCCCAACATGGGGTGAATGCCCCACTGGTGAGGCATGGTAATATTTCAGTGGGACATGTGTTCAAGTGATGTCCAAAATGAATAGGGACCACTTAATTGCAGATTGAAGATGGTTTCGAGCCTGAATAGATGCAGTCATTGAAGCCAAAGGTGGTTTCATAGAATAATCAGACAAAGAAGTATCATGAAGAATATTTGTGTCAATTTAAATTAAATATATACATTGTTTGTTAAGATATTGCAGTTTATTTAACATACTAAAAATGTCCTCGAATAACAGTCGCACCCTGTATGAACTTCATAAAAATTAGAAGAAAATAAGGTCTCATTTTTTGTTTCTAGGGTGAGGATTTATTATCAGTGGTGAGATTAGACCAGTATTAATTGCCTTCTCAGAATCTAAGCCAATTATTACCAACATGGAGCACATGCCCCACCAGTGGGATGTGGTAATATTTTAGTGGGGCATGCATAGGGTGTTCACCCTTCAGCTTACTATACCAACAGAATAAGGAGGCAATTCAAGGATGAGTTATTAACAGTGAATTGTTTTCTAATGAACCTGAATGAGAGTGTTAATGTTAATGTGTGTTAATACAAACGATGCATATACAGTATGCATACATAAAAATTCAACGACCATTGCAAGAAATTTGTTGTTACCATTTCTATCTTCATATTTAGCTGAATATGGCTTTAGTGGTGTAAATGATTTGTTATTGAAGAAAAGAAATTGATTGGATATCACTAAATGGGTAGCTGGTTCCCGAACTTCATGAATTTAAGCGTTCTACTAGGCTGGCATCTCACTCACATCCTTTCACTGTCGAAACTGTTAAATGTAGCTGTCTCTTCTACTCCAATAGCTTCATGTCTCGCACTTCTCACCTGTGGAACTCCCTCTCCTTTTCTTGTTTCCCTGATAGCTATAATTTCCAACTATTCAAATGTAATGTCAATCGACGTTACCAGATGCCATCATCTATCCCTTATCCTTCTCTTCATCCTTTCCTCTATCACTCCTATTTGTTCTAGCTCCAACTCTCTGTAACCCCTTGTGTGCTAGTGGCTTCCCACCTCGCTTGGGGAGAAATGCTTATAAAAAACAAAAAAATTGATGCCTAATATAAAATCTATCTGTAGCAAGCATGACACACAAGGATCTTACTAACAGTCATTTTGTGATGAGATCAAATTTCATTCCACATTATTATTTCATGATTAAAATGATTAAAAGTATATTACGGAATAAAGCTTTCATTTAAATATTTTATATTTCTACCTTTCACTTCTCCATTATATGTTTTGATATTATATATATTTAACTGTTTTTTTGTTTTTTTTTTAATTTTTCTTTTTCATGGACGCCATGGTCTTTGGAGGCTTGTTTAGGGACCAAGCTAATGGCTTTTTAAGCTTCCCTCATGTGAATTGCAGTAAAATTTTGAATATGTAAGAATTAAATATTACAGGGTGGTACCAGAATTTTAGAAATACCAAAGTTGGGCATGGCCCCAAAGTTGATTGAGAACCACTGTGCTAAACAAAAACAGATATCGGGTCTGAACGTAAAAAAATTCTGAAAAATGTTGTCTGAATGTATACTCGCCCAAATCTAACAGTGTTCATTATGATGGCAATATTAGGTGTTTCCTTATAAAGAAACATTTGGTATTCATTGACCAAATACCCAGTGCTATTGCTGGTTGAAATTTATAAAAAAAAAAACAATAGAAGAAAATATGTTCACTTATTATCCACTTCACACCTGCTCCCCCTGGTCTCTTTTGAACAGGAATAGAGGTTTATCTCTTGTCTCCTGTTCAGGATTAGGCTTCTGGTTCCTTCTAAATACTTCTCATTCTATTTCACTCCCAGTAGACCACCCTTGCGTCTTAGTGGCATTATCCCCTTGCTTGGGGGTGAATTGATTAAAAAAAGAAATATTTTGTACTTAATCATTATTATAATGTTTTCCTATGTGAATTGCTAATATTTTTTAATCATTATATAATTACTGATTTATTAATTGGTACGGGATGAGATTATTACTTAATAACAATACAGAAATGACCCCACACTTTCTGCCCATACACATTTTTAACAATGTTTTTTTTTTCATTATTAAATGGACTACTCCGATAACTTCAGGAGTATAGGTTTATCTCTTGTTTCCTATTTACGGTTGGGTTTCTAGTTCCTTCTAAAGTTTTCATGTTCTCTTTCGTTCCCAGTAGCCCATTGCATCTTAGTGGCATTATCACCTTCCTTGGGATGATTTTTGATTGTAAAGAAAAGAAGAAAAATAATAACACTGTATTGAACCAACTATTTGATGTACCAGAAATGCTGTTCTACAGAAAGATGCTGAGAATGCCATGAACTGTGCATGTGAGCAACAGGGAAGTTTTAATGGTAACAAAAAGTCTTATACTTTGCATTGGAAAGTGACACTTGGGAATTCTAGAAAACATAATGAGGAAAGAGGGCTTGGAGAATTTGACACTCACATTTTTTGGTCTTTTGAATTTCAGATTTTTGGCAATACTCCATTTTCGGTCTAATCTGGTTTTTGTCAAGATAAGGAAGGAGTCAGATACTTACTGAAATGGCAGGATGAACTGACAATTTTTCCATTTTCTTTTTGGTCTCTATATTAATGGCGGCAAAAGAGAATCAATCAACTACAACCAAGGAAAGGGAAATTAAAATGAAAAACAGCAACAATCACACGTCCGTCCTGGAATTTGTTAACTTTGGCAGCAATATCCAGTCAATGGAGACATCAAAATCTGCAAATGCATGGCCTCGGTTGTCTTAGATTCTGAGCAGCATCTGGAAGTCCTTCCTCTGCAACAAATCTTAAGAGGGACTTTTTAAGGCCACAGCAGAATCTGTCTTGCTCAACAATACGGACACTAACGAAACACTAAGTAACATCACGGAACATATACAAGGATGTTACGAGTTGCACTGGACATCAGCTGGAAGAAACACCCAGCAAAGAAACACCTGTAGGAACACCTTCCTCCTATCTCGGTTCCACTAAGAGAGTGAACGCTTTGGCTAGCCAGTCACTGCTGGATAAGTAAGTTAGAACATGGGAGTGACACCCTCTTATGGAACCCACTGTGTGGCAGAACATCGGTTGTAAGACCTCATCGCACATACATTGACCAACTTGTAGATAACTCTGGATGCCATCTGGAGGACCTGCCAATGGCGATATCTGACAGAGATGGTTGAAAGGAACACCAAGAAGAATTCTCGGCCTGATGATAATGATGATGATGATGACCTAGTTATTCTCAGTTAGCCTGCAGATTTTTTATGCAGGTCCTTTGCACATCATCTTACAACATGCATTTTCGAGTAATTTATGCTGAAATAACTTTATAATACTCAAAATCGTACTGGTCAGCGATATCGTCCAGATTAGGAAACACTGGGCTAATTTATTAGCTATTTTAAGTCATTTTAGTTTTACTGCTATAATAACTGGTGTATACGTGCTATTGTAGAAAGTGTAAAAGTCACTGAAATGAAAAGTAAACATATTCTTAATCTCCAAATAATATAGGGAGGTTACAGGGGTTCTAATCATACCAAAAGGCACATCTTCTTTATTAAGACTCCCGAATACCCAGGCTGGTAGACATGAATTACACTTATTCAAAACAAATTGCAAAATCTGCACAAACATATGTACCCACTAAATCTAAATTTAAAGTAATATATATATATATATATATATATATATATATATATATATATATCTTAATTGTTGATATTACCTGAACTACCAGAATATGAGTCATTTGAATTTTCGTTTCTCTCTCTCTCTCTTTCCATCTCCCCGCCTCTCTCTCTCTCTATATATATACATATATATATGAAGCAATATAGTTGTAAGTGTGTGCTATATTTATGGGATAAAGTGCTCAATATCAGAGATAGAGCATGTGTAAATATAAAAGTGAACATTGAAGTCAACACTCAGAGGGGACAGGCTGTTTCATGCTAGACGCAATCATCAGGCCACTTGTTTCTAGCATGAAACAGCCTGTCGCCTCTGAGTGTAGACTTCAATGTTCACTTTTATATATATATATATATATATATATATATATATATGTATGTATGTGTGTGTGTGTGTGTGTGTATATAGATATGTATATATATATATATATACACACATATATATATACGTATATATTTAAATATATATATATATATATATATATATATGTATATATATATATATATATATATATATATATATATATATATAGATAGATATATATATAGATATATATATATATATATCAAATATGTGGTGCAGTTCAATTTATATTACAATGAATCATTCATACAAAAAGTAGATTAGTAAATTTAGAATGAGCTGACCATTTTTCCAGCAATATTTATGTTGGGTTTGAATTTGAAAAAAACTTCTTAAAAATGCCTGAACATTCACTGGCCAAAATCTAGTGATCAAAGCTATAAAGATAAAGGTACACAAATATCAACAGCACTAATCAGCAGGAAGGTTAGATTTAAGGCTCCAAATTCACTACAGAGTATTGTTCTCTGACAATAGCTTAGTGCAGTGCTACTCAGTGGTGGTAAGTGGACCCGTGCTGGTACATGAACCATCAGCTACCAGTACATGGCTAGTGTCCAGGCCATGCTAAAAAATCATTTCTAAAGATGAAGGTTATATAATTTTTGTTTTTCTCTTAATAAACTGCTTATTTTTTTATTATATTTTATATGTTTTGATATTGAATTATTTTTTGCAAAATAAATGGAAGATAAAACATAGTCAACTTTTATTATATTCATTATATATATATATCATTTCCGGTATAAATTAATATCACCACAAAATATTACAGGTACATGACACATTGAGAAAAAAAAATGACTGTCTACCATTTCAGATAGTTTGAGAAGCACTGGTGTAAGGGATAATGACTTGGAAAATGTTAATTCGAGATCTGAGTTCCAACTCTAGTTGGGTTCGCTATATTCCCAAGTTGTCACCGATCTAGGTTGAGACCAGACTTGATGTTACTTAACCTCAGTGATCAGATGAAAACCGGTGTTTCAATTTTCATATGAAAAAAAAAATCAACATATTTGATGGAGACAAGAAATCACACAATGTTTGAGCTACTCTGTAAATCATCAATCACTTTCCTTACTAGGCTTATGTACGATCACTGAAGTTAAACAACATTGAGCCTGGTCAGTATTTAGATAGGTGACTGCATAGGAATATCAGGTGTTCTAAGCTTAGATGTATGAGTGATGTAGGGCAGTGCTTCTCAAAGTGGTGATCTGTGGACCAGTGCTGGTACACAAACCATCAGCTACCGGTATGCGGCCATAGTCCAGGTCATGCTAAGGAATCATTTCTAAAGATTAAGGTTATATAATTTTTGTTTCTCTCTTAATAAAATGCTTATGTTTTTACTACTTTATGTGTTTTGATGTTGAATTATGTTTTGCAAAATAGATGAAAGATAAAAAAAACTTTTATTATATATATATATATATATATATATATATATATATATTAAAAAGAATTCAAGAAAGACATTCGGATTACTAACACAAAAACTGAGAATGTTTCATATCGAGAATATTTAACATAAGGAAAAAAAATTATTATTTTTAATAATATGTGGAAATATCCACCTTTTATCTGAAGATGGTCATCAGGCCAGAAACCCATGTAGTAAAATTATGGAAACTAAAGCATAATATTTTTAAAGAAAAAAAAAAAATCCATATTACAACCAAAAACATTTGCATCACCTCTCTTCTCTTCTTTTTAATATACACACCTTTCTCTCATTGGAACCACTATAACCTGTTTCTTTTATATATATATATATATATATATATATATATATATATATATATATATACAGGGTGTCCATAAAGTTCGTGTGCACTTTAAAAAATTATAACATTATTTGTATTTGTGATAGAAATAATTTGTAAAAATGATTAGAAAGAAGTAAATCTATATTTTTTAAGGCTTTATTGAAATTTTATTTAAGTTTCCACATGTCCTCCATCATTAGCAATACAAAGGGCAATACGATTTTGAAGTTCACAGAAAACATTTGCCAACTGATTTACAGTAATGCCTGAAATCACATTAGTTATTTTAGCTAGACTTAAAACTAGGTACATTAAACTTTATAACATTTTTTAAAGATTATTTCTATCGCAAATACAAATAAAGTTATAAATTTTTTAAAGTGCACACGATCTTTATGGACACCCATATCAGATAATTTGAGAAGCACTGGTCTAGTAGATTAAAGCAGTAAATTTGGTGACATAGTGATTGTGAATTCAATCCCTGGGCCAGGCAGTCTGGAAACAGGCAATGAATAACTGAGCAGTACTAAAAATAAGACCAAAAATTACATATCCCTAGACATGATCAGTGAAACAAGAACAGTATACCTGCCATAGATTAATCTACTGGCACACCTGGGGGTAGACAAAGAAAAGTAAGAAAAAGAAGTGAAAGAAAGGAAAAGGGTTTAAACTGTTGTGCAAATAAAAGGAAGCAAAACGAATAATTACATTATTATTTACTTCTTTTTCATATTTTTCCAATGAAACATGCCCCAGTGCACATTCCTATGTCTATAGTCCATGAAGGCATTCCTTGCAGATTAACCAAAGATTCTCAATTGGATTTAAATTAGGAGTATTTCCAGGCCAGTCTATAGTACTTTGATTTGCTCACTGCTAAGGCTTGCCAGTGTTTGTGCAGCATTACAGTTTTTTTACACTTCCATTGAGTAATGTCCGTCACAGACAATGGCCGTAGGACAACTAATCGACAGTTGAGACAATAGCTCCTGGGCATGATGAAAAATCTGATGCAATCACAGATAATGCAATAGTTTCAAGGCCAAACAAATTTCATTGTACATGCTGCAAATAGATTCACATTAGTGCACACCACTGCAAATGACTTAATCTGAGGAAAAAATAGAAATTGATTACACCCTGTCACTCCAGTGGGTCTAAAACTGACACTATGGTGAAAGAAAGTAAAATAAAGCAGTTGTTTCAATTAATTTGCACAAGGGTGTAAGTATCCGATGGTAATTTCTGATTCTTTTCTAATCTCACTGCTACTTAGTTTTGTTCCATTTTGTTTTTTGAAATGTCTGGTTGAAAACTAATGATATTTTTGTTGAGAGTTATTTTATTGCCAAATTACTGTCAGAAATGTCAAGTCCCTTTCAATTATGGAATTTATTGTTTACATATCATGTCAAAAAAATGAGAATGTCCATCGCAGACAATGGCCATAGGACAACTAATGGACAGTCAAGACAATGTTTGGGTGTGATGAAAATCTGATGCAATCACAGATAACGCAATATTTTTCAAGGCCAAACAAATTTCATCATACACCCTGAAAATAGATTTATATTACTGCATACCACTGCAAATGGCCTAATCTGAGGAAAAAAATAGAAATCAATTACACCCTGTTACTCCAGCGGGTCTAAAACTGACTGTACGGTGGAAGAAAGGAAACTATAACAGTTGTTTCAATTAATTTGCACAAGGGTGTAGTTCAGAATTCCTCCTATGTTACCCCCATCAATATGCGCCTGAGGATGGCCAGAGGGTACAATGACTGAAATGTTAGAGAACCAAAGTCAAAGATAAGGACAATAGTTTGAATCTAAATAGTGTAAATAATAAAAATAATATATTCCATAAATGATACATATTTTTATTATTTCGTACATTTTGTGTGCTTATTTCATGTGTTCATGCATATATGTGTACATATTTACCTTTGTCCGTTTATGTATATGTATGAGAATATATGTGTACATGTGTATGCATGCATATTTGCGTATCAATCTCTGTCCATGTGTGTTTGTTACTCTGTGTGTATGTTTGTGCATACACACACAATAACCATGAGATCTGGGTTCAAAACTCACCAGGGTTGATTTGTCAGGAAGGAGACTTCCTGATGTCATCGAACCGGACGGGTTGATCCCAGCATGTAGCACCTTTGGAAAAAGCCTGAAAACCATACCACTGATTGACCCAAGCAAGTGAATTTAGGTAAAAGGAACCCTTTGGGGCCGTCGATAGCTGTGCTAGTATGAAGTCACAAGTCATCGTGGCCAAGGGCTTCAGTGTGCTGCCCTTATTCAAATTGTTGATCATGCTAGATAACACACTCTTTCCCAGAAACTGTAACTAATATCTGCTCAGCATAGATGCAGTATAAACCACAGGTGGGCTGTGTGGGTATTAAATAAACAAAAATATGCCTGAGCGAGTGTCTGCTACAGGGATTGGCTAGCTAGCTATACTACTATGTTTGTGCATATCTGTGTATGTATATCTGTGATTGCATATGTATGTGTATGCATGCATGTAGGTGTATATGTGGTTGCATGCATATGCAGTGTATATGCCTGTGTGTGATAATGTACTGAGCATCTGCAGCACCTGTTTATGCATCTGCACATCTGGATGGTTATCGATGGTTACGTGAGTATATACATACATTTGTGCATATAAAAGCATTTATATGAGTATGTGTGTTCTGTGTGTATATATGCATTGCATCACTGTGCATCTATTACATGTGCCTGTCTATACATATCTATGTATGTGTACATTTTGATACAGAAGTGCATGTATGAATTCATGTTTATTTATATATTCATGTGTACTTGAGTGTATCAGTGTGTGCATATGTGAGTTTCGCTGTGTGCATTTCAGTGTACTGTGTCTATATGCATATCTCTGTGTGTATGCATGTGTATACGCATGTCTACATATTTGTGCATATCTGCATTTATGTGTATATATATAACTTTTTTAATATCTTTATTTATGCAAATTACATATGTACACATTCTGTGCATATATATATATATATATATATATATATATATATATATATATAAATATATAGTCTGTTTCATGCTAGATGCAATCGTCAGGCCATGATTGCATCTAGCGTGGCCTGACGATTGCATCTAGCATGAAACAGACTAAAAATGAAATATATATAAAATATATATATATATATATATATATATATATATATATATGTAAGGGATTTAAAAAAAAAAAATATATATATATATATATAAGGGATTTCGTCATTTTATATCATTAACTTTACTAATTTATTTTTTGTATGAATGATTCATTGTAATATAAATTGAACTGCACTGCATATTTGATTTAAAAGAACTGATCCGATGTGAAAATTTTCAGGATAGTAACTGAGACATTACTCTACTATTTGAACAATTTAGTTCATACCACTTTGACTGATAAACTCTTACAATAACAAAAAAAACAATTCTCAAATTGCCATATTAATAAAAAACGCATTCTCTTAAATTTAAAAAAAATTCAACCCCAGCGTTGCAACTGCATGCTGCATACGTTCTTATCCATTAACAATAAAACATTTCTAAAAAAACATATTTCGATTCGCATTTAATTTTTTGTGCACGCTGTTACCTGGATCTGCTAAACACAAAATAATTTCCATGCCTGAAGATCACTGAATGTACAATCGAAACTACTTGCGTATTAAAGAATCACCTGATACAGCTTAGAATTTTTAAAAACAAGGATCATAACATTTATCAAGTGATTTGTAGGTTAATGCACCTTTAAAATTTTGTTATGATTTTTATATCATTAACTTTACTAATTTACTTTTTGTATGAATGATTTATTTTAATATATATATATATATATATATATATATATATATATATAAGTGCATTTAGTTTTCTTTGCACATCTATATGTATGTGAATATATGTCATGCATTTTTGTGCTTATGTGCATGTGTATTTGTACAGGAATCCGTGCCCATATGGGTGCATATGTATGTATGCCATTTACTGCATATCTCTGTGTGCATACATATCTGTGAATGCTTATGTATGTGCATGTAAGTATGTTATTCCATTTGTGTGTTGTGCATATATATGTATACATGTGCATGCCTGT
>OZ010599.1:97908909-98021409 GCA_963932145.1 Acanthosepion lycidas
ACTCGACTCTCCCGTCGAATTTGACGTATGAGGGTCAAGTAGATCAGTTCCTAGGAAATCGTCAGCCCAACAGCAGCACATGAGATTTGATTATAGTGGTGAAGGTTTCGTACAGGACCATCAACATCCAGTTGCCATCCATGGCTATAAAACAAAAATAAAAATATACCAATTGGTAATTGGTAGGTACAAGGAGAACATTAATCCAAAGAGAGCTCAATGTAAGTAACAGAGCAATATAATAATAAGTGAATACAATCCTTAAAAATCCATTTTGGTTATAATTTATTTCATGAATATAATTAAATATTCATGTCTTCAGACTGAGTGTTTTTTAGAAATGAAATCAATTTGTCCAGACAAAAAGAAGAGGGAGAGGAAAAAAAGAAAGGAAAAGGAAAACGGAAAAAAGATAGTCAGAGCAGTTGCCATGAAAATATTTGTAGAAAAGACAGAAGGAAGCAACATCACATTGATGAGAAATAGACTGAAGTCATGATGCCAAGTCAGGATTGAATACATTACAGATCCTTCTTTGGAATTTGTCAAGAACCTTGAAATGAATAGCAGGAGCACCAGACCAGATATGGGTGAATGGCAGATTTTGGAAATGTGCAAAATAGATTCTGGCGAGAAAGATTTTCTGGTACGACACAGTAACCCAACTTTCCTTACAGTAGCTGCAACAATTGATTCCATGTAGATACTTCTTTTGAAGTCAAGAAGTCATAGTGTGTTGCTCTCCAGGAGTGTCTAACATTCTCTTCATTTTTCATTCTTTTCTCTGTCTCTTTCCTTCTTGTAACTTCTTTGTCATAAATCTTTCTTTTTCTTTTCTTTGTTTCTTTCGCTGTCTTTTTCTTTCCTTCTTTTTTCACCTTTTTTCATTTGTTGTTCATTTTCAGCTTTCCTTCCTTTTCTTTTTTTCTTTCTTTCTTTCTTTTTTATCATTTCCTTTACTTTTTCACTCTTTCTCTTTTTCTTTTCCTTCTTTCTATCATAAGACTTCCTTTTTCTTTCTTTCATTTCTCTTTCTTTCTTTTTTCTTTCTTTCTTTATCATTTCCTTTACTTTTCTTTCTTTCACTTTATCTTTTCCTTCTTTCTACCATAAAACTTCCTTTTTCTTTCTTTCTTTCTTTTTCTTTCTTTTTCTTTCTTTATCATTTCATTTTCTTTTTCTTTCTTTCTCTTTTTCATTTCCTTCTTTCTACCATAAAAATTCTTTTTCTTTCTTTCTTTTTCTTTCTTTTTTCTTTCTTTTTCTTTCTTTTTTCTTTTTTTCTTTCTACCATAAAACTTCCTTTTTCTTTCTTTTTTTCATCATTTACTTTACTTTTTTCTTTCTTCTTTTCTCTTCTTTCTTTCTATCATAAAACTTCTTTTTTCTTTTTTTTCTTTCTTTCCTTTTTCTTTCTTTCTTTCATCATCTAATTTCTTGTTTACTCTCTTCTTCCATAAATCCTTCGATAAAAGTCAGGCATTTAGAAAAATCCTTTTAACGACAATCCCCCATCAAGCACTATCAACTCGCTTCATGGAAGACTGCTCTTCCCAGCTGCAGAAGGCTTTCCCAAACAAAATTTGATTGTTTTCAACATGATGCTGGCAACTCCGTGGAAAATTTAAGATTGGAATCTGCAAGTTGCTCCTAGATTTGATTCAGGTGTTGCTCCTATATTGAACCAATTTATTGACTTTTTTTTTCCAATGTTTAATAAATGTCGAAGATGGAGAGGTTAAAGGCTTGCTTTGTAATTATTGCAAGAGCATTATCATCTCTATTTACATGTTGGTGTCTCTCCAGAAATTTTCCAATTTAGCAAAAGATTAAATATTAGGGTTTTACTCCAGTTCATTATTTTGTTTTTAACAAAAAAAATTTGGGTCAATCAACTTTTCATTCTCTCTATCTGATCACCATCCTGGGTATGACGTTAAACTACATCCAGCAGCAAAACCTCTGATTGGTAGATTGGCAGTTTTGAAGACCATGAAACCACCTTTCAATTACTGTTATTCCTAGGCACACCCTGACCAGTGATGGTAAAATCTGTTAGGGTCCCAACTATGAGCAAATAGTAAATCCCACCTATGAAACAAAACACTATGAAAGAATAAAAATACATTTTAAAAGTAGAATTACCAGCAATACATTTTTATATAAAAAATGACCAAAAATACATATTTAAAACAAAATGACCAACAATACGTTTTATCTGTAGCTGATAGCATACAACTGTGTTCAATATATATTTAGTTTAAACCATAAAATTGTGTTAAATTATTTAGACTTTGGCATTAAATAGCCCATAGAGGTTGATATTCCACTAAACAAAAATGGCCAACATGAAAGAACTTTTTTGTGACATTAATCCATATAATATCCAACAATTTCTTCAATATATCAAACTGTATTCCAAAATATTATTTCAACAAAACTACAATATAAACCCCACATATCACAGCCTCTTGTAATTATGTCCACATAAGCATGTATATGCAGAAAAGCTGAGTGTTATCTACTGTCTATACAACTGAAGAATAACATATATCATATTTTCCACTGACAATTAGTCCTGGGTATGAACTAAATAAGCAAGGCCTCTGATCAGGAGGTTTTGAGGAGTGTGTGCCCGCCTCTTAATTGATGCTGTTCACAGTTCTACCCTGATCCGGGGTGGTAGCACCTGTTAGGGTCCTATTTATGGGCAAATAGTGAAACCCCAAACAAAACACTATGAATGTATAAAAATACTTTCTCATAGCAAAATGACAATCAATACATTTTTATAGTAAAATGACCTACAATGTATTCTTGTAATAAAATGATAACAATGTTTATTTATAGTAAAATGACCAACAATACATTTTTATAGTACAATGGCCAACAATACATTTTTATACTAAAATGACCAACCTTACATTCTTATATTAAAATGACAATCAATACATTTTTATAGTAAAATGGCCAACAATATATTTTTATAGTAAAATGACCAGCAATAAATTTTATCTCTAGTTGAAGGCAAACAATTGTATTCAAAATATATTTAGTTGAAACCATGAAATTGAAAATGCATGAAATTATTTAGATTTCGGTATATCATAGAGGTGTTGATATGTCACTATTCAAAATCAACCAAATAACCAAACTGAAAGAACTCTTTAATCCACATATTCTTCCGGATTCTCATTTTAGTTTTTTTTATTCACTAATCCCTGGGTATGACAATAACCTATGTCCGATAGCAAGGCATTTGATCAGGGAGGTTTTGAAATGTGTGGAACCACTCCTTGATTCCAGTTGTTCTCAGGTCTATGCTGACCTTGTGGGGTAACACCTCTTAGGGTTCCACCAATGGGCAAATAGTGACCCTCAAATAAATCAATATTATATTTTGTAATAAAATTACCAGCACTACTTTTTTTTAAATTACCAAAAGTATAAAATTATGTATAAAATATCTGTAGTTGAATACACACAATTGTGATCGAAATATCTAGATTTCGGCTTTAAATAACCCTTAGATGTTGATATGCCGTTAAATTCAACCAAGCAACCAAAACATCTATCTGATCAGCTTCTTTCTATCTATATTAATATACATTAAAAAATGAATAAGTACAATTGACTATTAAAGAAATTAAAAATTTTCATGTATTTTGAAATCATTCTGGGATCTTTTTTGTTCAAATCTGTGTATACTGCCAAACCTCCAGACCAGCCCAAATCTGACTGGGGGTCCTAGACAATGATTTCATATCAATATTGACTTTTTTCTATCTACAGTTATATACGTTACAAACTGATTAAGCACAATTAACTATTAAAAATTTTCATGGATCTTGAAATCATTCTGGGATTTTTTTTGTCCAAATCCGTGAATTTATTTTTCTCATGCTAAATTTCGAATAAACACAGAATATAAATTTCACTATTTTTTATCCATAATGTTGAATGTGTTTAAATTATCCACCTTTTTATGAAGAAAATTCTTAAGCACTGTTGATTTATTTAAGATAGAACACTGTATTATGACATTTTTCTAACTTGTATTTAGATGTATTTAGTTTCAATTCTTCTAGTTGAATTGTTCACCTATATTGTGCATTTGTTAATATCTGAGTACTTTGTCTGTAAAAGACAAATGTTTCTACTGTTGACCTAAAGAGGTTGCAATTTTCAGAATTTCTTTTTTCATATTTGTCTTCCAGATGATATTCCTTTTATTATGTTACAGTAAAATTTGTATGTTATCATATTTTATGGCTTACAAGATGCTCTTTTTTTCCTAAAAAACACCTTGAAACATAAGTGTGCATCTTCCAAGATGGATGTAATGCAACACCCAGGCTCAAGTAAGCATAGATGGTCACCTAATTGGCTTGACTGATAGGGATGTGAATATGTATGTTGAGTCATTACACTAACATGTTAGCTAACTAATTAATTCAGTCTTTTCTATGATGTAACCTCAGTACTTAGTTGTTACAAGTATTTCTAAGACTATAAACCTTCCTGGAGCTGAGCCACAAACTTAAACATGCACTGTTTACTAGCAGCAGCAGGAGCCTTTCTGCTCTTGGCTAGTATGTCATTTCCATACAAACAAAATCAATTTCTCAAAAATTAATCTGAGGTTCTGCAACCATATCATTTTGAGACTATTTTCACTAAACATGACGGCATGTTTGTTTCATATATATTATATAATCAGGTTAGATCTTCTGTTTTTAAACATATATACATTTTGAAATTTCAGATTCCTGTTGAAGAACGGGAATATTTGAAAAATCAGAGAGAGAAAACCGGACAAAAGGACAGTCTGCAACTTGGCAAAGATGCAGTCAAAAAATATCAAAAACGTGCCACAGAAGCAGAAAAATCAAAACAGGCAGATTGAAAGAGAACAACAAAAAGATTCTGCATCTACATTGGATATTTTTCCACCAACATCTTCCACTGAATGAAGAAACAGCCAATGACAATTTGGGGCCAGAGAGACAGTCTAAGGCAGCGTTTTTCAAACTATTTCATGTGGCTTACCAGCAGTCCCCACCCCATATGCAAGGGACCAGCAAGCAAAGCTTTCTGATCCAGTTTGAGATATGTCCTATTTCAGGATCATTTTGAGACTATTTGTACTAAACATGAGGGCATATTTTATTCATTCTACAGTATAACAAACCCTAGTGTGTCAAGGACCAGTGCCATATAATTACATAATAATGATCAGAGAAAATATTATTTGAACATTCATTGTTGTATTCATTTATACCAGAAAAATATAATGAATATGATAAGATTTGCATCATTTTTGTTATTTTATATTGATTTTGTAAACAAGTAATTCAATATAAATAAATAAAAAATTAACAAATCAAAGTTTTCTGACTAAGTAATAAAATGAAAAATTATAATGTATAAAGTAGTTTAAAAATTATTTTCCAGCATACAAGATGCTCTTTTTTTTCCTGAAAAATACATGTGCATCTTCCAAGACAAATGTAAGGCAACGCCCAGGCTCAAGTAAGCTTGGACAGTCACCTAATTGCCTTGACTGATAGCTATTTAATTCAGCCTTTTATATGATGTAACCTCAGTACCTCAGCTCTTACCAGTATTTCCAAGACTATAAACCTTCCTGGAGTTGAGCTACAAGCTTAAACATGTACTGTTTACTAGCAGCAGCAGCCGCCTTTCTGCTCTTGACTAGTATGTCATTGATATACAAACAAAATCGGACGAGGGATTAATGTAAACAGTATGTGAGGGACGCATGGTGAATATGTTTTTGTATGAGAATGACTATTTTTTTCTTAGAAATTTCTTTCCAATACTAGGGTATGCCTTCCAAGCTGCAGCGTCTTGTAAGCCAGAAAATACGGTATATAAATGCTACCTTATGAAAATTGAAATGTAGTAGAGTGGAGGGTCCCATATCATAGATTAGTGGGGGGTACAAGACCCTTTCACAAGCCCTACCTAAAAGTCGATCGATGAGGCTTCTTGTCAGTCTACCTCTTGATCTATTCCAATAATCATATAAGCTGATGCACAATTTCTTTTCTTCTCCAGCAATGGCCAGTAAACCACACTCTCCTTTCATAAATTGTGTTCGTAATCTTTGGGAAGTTTCCATATTGGACACTTGTTGTTTCCAGCTGACATTTAATACAGTTCTCAATTATCTAGTGTATGTAACCTCTTGGTATATTTGGCCCGTGGATTTGTTAATGTCTGAGTACTTTGTCTGTAAAAGACAAATGTTTCTACTGTTGACCTAAAGAGGTTGCAATTTTCAGACTCTTTTTTCTTTTCATATTTGTTGTCCAGATTATATTCCTTTTTTTTATAGTACTTTCCATGGCATTGCTTTTTTTACATCTACATTTTTCTTATAAGTTCAACCAATGATGTCAGATATAAAACGATTCGGTTGATATTTAGTGTTATCGTTGAATGTCAAAAGATCTCCTTCTGCATGATTAAAATATGTTTTAATTGAGTATTTTTAAATAAACTCTCTTTGTTATTACTAATATTTTATTACTAGTTTTATTCCATCTTATTATTGTTGCTTTTGATCCTAACACTCTGGCTCTATACACTCTTCATTATTACTATTATTTTATTACTAGTTTTATTCCATCTTATTATTGTTGCTTTTTATCCCAACACTATGGCTCTATACACTCTTCATTATTACTATTATTTTATTACTAGTTTTATTTCATCTTATCATTGTTGCTTTTTATCCCAACACTCTGGCTCTATACACTCTTCATTATTACTATTATTTTATTACTAGTTTTATTCCAGCTTATCATTGTTGCTTTTTATCCCAACACTCTGGCTCTATACACTCTTCATTATTAATATTATTTTATTACTAGTTTTATTCCATCTTATTATTGTTGCTTTTTATCCCAACACTCTGGCTCTATACACTCTTCATTATTACTATTATTTTATTACTAGTTTTATTCCGTCTTATTATTTTTCTTTTTATCCCAACACTCTGGCTCTATACACTCTTCATTATTACTATTATTTTATTACTAGTTTTATTTCATCTTATCATTGTTGCTTTTTATCCCAACGCTCTGGCTCTATACATTCTTCATTATTACTATTATTTTATTACTAGTTTTATTCCATCTTATTATTGTTGCTTTTTATCCCAACACTCTGGCTCTATACACTCTTCATTATTACTATTATTTTATTACTAGTTTTATTCCATCTTATTATTGTTGCTTTTTATCCCAACACTCTGGCTCTATACACTCTTCATTATTACTATTATTTTATTACTAGTTTTATTCCATCTTATTATTGTTGCTTTTTATCCCAACGCTCTGGCTCTATACATTCTTCATTATTACTATTATTTTATTACTAGTTTTATTCCATCTTATTATTGTTACTTTTTATCCCAACACTCTGGCTCTATACACTCTTCATTATTACTATTATTTTATTACTAGTTTTATTTCATCTTATCATTGTTGCTTTTTATCCCAACGCTCTGGCTCTATACATTCTTCATTATTACTATTATTTTATTACTAGTTTTATTCCATCTTATTATTGTTGCTTTTTATCCCAACGCTCTGGCTCTATACATTCTTCATTATTACTATTATTTTATTACTAGTTTTATTTCATCTTATTATTGTTGCTTTTTATCCCAACACTCTGGCTCTATACACTCTTCATTATTACTATTATTTTATTACTAGTTTTATTCCATCTTATTATTGTTGCTTTTTATCCCAACGCTCTGGCTCTATACATTCTTCATTATTACTATTATTTTATTACTAGTTTTATTCCATCTTATTATTGTTACTTTTTATCCCAACACTCTGGCTCTATACACTCTTCATTATTACTATTATTTTATTACTAGTTTTATTCCATCTTATTATTGTTGCTTTTTATCCCAACACTCTG
The DNA here is from genome assembly GCA_963932145.1 of Acanthosepion lycidas. Lineage (NCBI taxonomy): Eukaryota > Metazoa > Mollusca > Cephalopoda > Sepiida > Sepiidae > Acanthosepion > Acanthosepion lycidas. The sequence goes on from OZ010599.1 coordinate 97,916,872, forward strand.
GCTCTATACATTCTTCATTATTACTATTATTTTATTACTAGTTTTATTCCATCTTATTATTGTTGCTTTTTATCCCAACACTCTGGCTCTATACACTCTTCATTATTACTATTATTTTATTACTAGTTTTATTCCATCTTATTATTGTTGCTTTTTATCCCAACACTCTGGCTCTATACACTCTTCATTATTACTATTATTTTATTACTAGTTTTATTCCATCTTATTATTGTTGCTTTTTATCCCAACGCTCTGGCTCTATACATTCTTCATTATTACTATTATTTTATTACTAGTTTTATTCCATCTTATTATTGTTACTTTTTATCCCAACACTCTGGCTCTATACACTCTTCATTATTACTATTATTTTATTACTAGTTTTATTTCATCTTATCATTGTTGCTTTTTATCCCAACGCTCTGGCTCTATACATTCTTCATTATTACTATTATTTTATTACTAGTTTTATTCCATCTTATTATTGTTGCTTTTTATCCCAACGCTCTGGCTCTATACATTCTTCATTATTACTATTATTTTATTACTAGTTTTATTTCATCTTATTATTGTTGCTTTTTATCCCAACACTCTGGCTCTATACACTCTTCATTATTACTATTATTTTATTACTAGTTTTATTCCATCTTATTATTGTTGCTTTTTATCCCAACGCTCTGGCTCTATACATTCTTCATTATTACTATTATTTTATTACTAGTTTTATTCCATCTTATTATTGTTACTTTTTATCCCAACACTCTGGCTCTATACACTCTTCATTATTACTATTATTTTATTACTAGTTTTATTCCATCTTATTATTGTTGCTTTTTATCCCAACACTCTGGCTCTATACATTCTTCATTATTACTATTATTTTATTACTAGTTTTATTCCATCTTATTATTGTTGCTTTTTATCCCAACACTCTGGCTCTATACACTCTTCATTATGACTATTATTTTATTACTAGTTTTATTTCATCTTATTATTGTTACTTTTTATCCCAACACTCTGGCTCTATACACTCTTCATTATTACTATTATTTTATTACTAGTTTTATTTCATCTTATCATTGTTGCTTTTTATCCCAACGCTCTGGCTCTATACATTCTTCATTATTACTATTATTTTATTACTAGTTTTATTCCATCTTATTATTGTTGCTTTTTATCCCAACACTCTGGCTCTATACACTCTTCATTATTACTATTATTTTATTACTAGTTTTATTCCATCTTATTATTGTTGCTTTTTATCCCAACACTCTGGCTCTATACACTCTTCATTATTACTATTATTTTATTACTAGTTTTATTCCATCTTATTATTGTTGCTTTTTATCCCAACGCTCTGGCTCTATACATTCTTCATTATTACTATTATTTTATTACTAGTTTTATTCCGTCTTATTATTTTTCTTTTTATCCCAACACTCTGGCTCTATACACTCTTCATTATTACTATTATTTTATTACTAGTTTTATTTCATCTTATCATTGTTGCTTTTTATCCCAACGCTCTGGCTCTATACATTCTTCATTATTACTATTATTTTATTACTAGTTTTATTCCATCTTATTATTGTTGCTTTTTATCCCAACACTCTGGCTCTATACACTCTTCATTATTACTATTATTTTATTACTAGTTTTATTCCATCTTATTATTGTTGCTTCTTATCCCAACACTCTGGCTCTATACACTCTTCATTATTACTATTATTTTATTACTAGTTTTATTTCATCTTATCATTGTTGCTTTTTATCCCAACGCTCTGGCTCTATACATTCTTCATTATTACTATTATTTTATTACTAGTTTTATTCCATCTTATTATTGTTGCTTTTTATCCCAACACTCTGGCTCTATACATTCTTCATTATTACTATTATTTTATTACTAGTTTTATTCCATCTTATTATTGTTGCTTTTTATCCCAACGCTCTGGCTCTATACATTCTTCATTATGACTATTATTTTATTACTAGTTTTATTCCATCTTATTATTGTTGCTTTTTATCCCAACACTCTGGCTCTATACACTCTTCATTATTACTATTAGTTTATTACTAGTTTTATTCCATCTTATTATTGTTGCTTTTTATCCCAACACTCTGGCTCTATACACTCTTCATTATTACTATTATTTTATTACTAGTTTTATTCCATCTTATTATTGTTGCTTTTTATCCCAACGCTCTGGCTCTATACATTCTTCATTATTACTATTATTTTATTACTAGTTTTATTCCATCTTATTATTGTTGCTTTTTATCCCAACACTCTGGCTCTATACACTCTTCATTATTACTATTATTTTATTACTAGTTTTATTCCATCTTATTATTGTTGCTTTTTATCCCAACACTCTGGCTCTATACACTCTTCATTATTACTATTATTTTATTACTAGTTTTATTCCATCTTATTATTGTTGCTTTTTATCCCAACACTCTGGCTCTATACACTCTTCATTATTACTATTAATTTATTACTAGTTTTATTCCATCTTATTATTGTTGCTTTTTATCCCAACACTCTGGCTCTATACACTCTTCATTATTACTATTATTTTATTACTAGTTTTATTCCATCTTATTATTGTTGCTTTTTATCCCAACACTCTGGCTCTATACACTCTTCATTATTACTATTAATTTATTACTAGTTTTATTCCATCTTATTATTGTTGCTTTTTATCCCAACACTCTGGCTCTATACACTCTTCATTATTACTATTATTTTATTACTAGTTTTATTCCATCTTATTATTGTTGCTTTTTATCCCAACACTCTGGCTCTATACACTCTTCATTATTACTATTAATTTATTACTAGTTTTATTCCATCTTATTATTGTTGCTTTTTATCCCAACACTCTGGCTCTATACACTCTTCATTATTACTATTATTTTATTACTAGTTTTATTCCATCTTATTATTGTTGCTTTTTATCCCAACACTCTGGCTCTATACACTCTTCATTATTACTATTAATTTATTACTAGTTTTATTCCATCTTATTATTGTTGCTTTTTATCCCAACACTCTGGCTCTATACACTCTTCATTATGACTATTATTTTATTACTAGTTTTATTCCATCTTATTATTGTTGCTTTTGATCCCAACACTCTGGCTCTATACACTCTTCATTATGACTATTATTTTATTACTACTTTTATTCCATCTTATTATTGTTGCTTTTTATCCCAACACTCTGGCTCTATACACTCTTCATTATTACTATTATTTTATTACTAGTTTTATTCCATCTTATTATTGTTGCTTTTGATCCCAACACTCTGGCTCTATACACTCTTCATTATGACTATTATTTTATTACTACTTTTATTCCATCTTATTATTGTTGCTTTTTATCCCAACACTCTGGCTCTATACACTCTTCATTATTACTGTTATTTTAATACTAGTTTTATTCCATCTTATTATTGTTGCTTTTTATTCCAACACTCTGGCTCTATACACTCTTCATTATGACTATTATTTTATTACTAGTTTTATTCCATCTTATTATTGTTGCTTTTTATTCCAACACTCTGGCTCTATACACTCTTCATTATTACTATTATTTTATTACTAGTTTTATTCCATCTTATTATTGTTGCTTTTTATCCCAACACTCTGGCTCTATACATTCTTCATTATTACTATTATTTTATTACTAGTTTTATTCCATCTTATTATTGTTACTTTTTATCCCAACACTCTGGCTCTATACACTCTTCATTATTACTATTATTTTATTACTAGTTTTATTCCATCTTATTATTGTTGCTTTTTATCCCAACACTCTGGCTCTATACACTCTTCATTATGACTATTATTTTATGACTAGTTTTATTCCATCTTATTATTGTTGCTTTTTATCCCAACACTCTGGCTCTATACATTCTTCATTATTACTATTATTTTATTACTAGTTTTATTCCATCTTATTATTGTTGCTTTTTATCCCAACACTCTGGCTCTATACACTCTTCATTATTACTATTATTTTATTACTACTTTTATTCCATCTTATTATTGTTGCTTTTTATCCCAACACTCTGGCTCTATACACTCTTCATTATTACTATTATTTTATTACTAGTTTTATTCCATCTTATTATTGTTGCTTTTTATCCCAACACTCTGGCTCTATACACTCTTCATTATGACTATTATTTTATTACTACTTTTATTCCATCTTATTATTGTTGCTTTTTATCCCAACACTCTGGCTCTATACACTCTTCATTATGACTATTATTTTATTACTACTTTTATTCCATCTTATTATTGTTGCTTTTTATCCCAACACTCTGGCTCTATACACTCTTCATTATTACTATTGTTTTATTACTACTTTTATTCCATCTTATTATTGTTGCTTTTTATTCCAACACTCTGGCTCTATACACTCTTCATTATTACTATTATTTTATTACTAGTTTTATTCCATCTTATTATTGTTGCTTTTTATCCCAACACTCTGGCTCTATACACTCTTCATTATTACTATTATTTTAATACTAGTTTTATTCCATCTTATTATTGTTGCTTTTTATTCCAACACTCTGGCTCTATACACTCTTCATTATGACTATTATTTTATTACTAGTTTTATTCCATCTTATTATTGTTGCTTTTTATTCCAACACTCTGGCTCTATACACTCTTCATTATTACTATTATTTTATTACTAGTTTTATTCCATCTTATTATTGTTGCTTTTTATCCCAACACTCTGGCTCTATACATTCTTCATTATTACTATTATTTTATTACTAGTTTTATTCCATCTTATTATTGTTACTTTTTATCCCAACACTCTGGCTCTATACACTCTTCATTATTACTATTATTTTATTACTAGTTTTATTCCATCTTATTATTGTTGCTTTTTATCCCAACACTCTGGCTCTATACACTCTTCATTATTACTATTATTTTATTACTAGTTTTATTCCATCTTATTATTGTTGCTTTTTATCCCAACACTCTGGCTCTATACACTCTTCATTATTACTATTATTTTATTACTAGTTTTATTCCATCTTATTATTGTTGCTTTTTATCCCAACACTCTGGCTCTATACACTCTTCATTATTACTATTATTTTATTACTAGTTTTATTCCATCTTATTATTGTTGCTTTTTATCCCAACACTCTGGCTCTATACACTCTTCATTATTACTATTATTTTATTACTACTTTTATTCCATCTTATTATTGTTGCTTTTTATCTCAACACTCTGGCTCTATACACTCTTCATTATGACTATTATTTTATTACTAGTTTTATTCCATCTTATTATTGTTGCTTTTTATCCCAACACTCTGGCTCTATACATTCTTCATTATTACTATTATTTTATTACTAGTTTTATTCCATCTTATTATTGTTACTTTTTATCCCAACACTCTGGCTCTATACACTCTTCATTATTACTATTATTTTATTACTACTTTTATTCCATCTTATTATTGTTGCTTTTTATCCCAACACTCTGGCTCTATACACTCTTCATTATTACTATTATTTTATTACTAGTTTTATTCCATCTTATTATTGTTACTTTTTATCCCAACACTCTGGCTCTATACACTCTTCATTATTACTATTATTTTATTACTAGTTTTATTCCATCTTATTATTGTTGCTTTTTATCCCAACACTCTGGCTCTATACACTCTTCATTATTACTATTATTTTATTACTAGTTTTATTCCATCTTATTATTGTTGCTTTTTATCCCAACACTCTGGCTCTATACACTCTTCATTATTACTATTATTTTATTACTACTTTTATTCCATCTTATTATTGTTGCTTTTTATCCCAACACTCTGGCTCTATACACTCTTCATTATTACTATTATTTTATTACTAGTTTTATTCCATCTTATTATTGTTGCTTTTTATCCCAACACTCTGGCTCTATACACTCTTCATTATTACTATTATTTTATTACTAGTTTTATTCCATCTTATTATTGTTGCTTTTTATCCCAACACTCTGGCTCTATACACTCTTCATTATTACTATTATTTTATTACTACTTTTATTCCATCTTATTATTGTTGCTTTTTATCCCAACACTCTGGCTCTATACACTCTTCATTATTACTATTATTTTATTACTAGTTTTATTCCATCTTATTATTGTTGCTTTTTATCCCAACACTCTGGCTCTATACATTCTTCATTATTACTATTATTTTATTACTAGTTTTATTCCATCTTATTATTGTTGCTTTTTATCCCAACACTCTGGCTCTATACACTCTTCATTATGACTATTATTTTATTACTAGTTTTATTTCATCTTATTATTGCTGCTTTTTTATCCCAGGACTCTGACTCTATACATTCTTCATTATTTCTATTATTTTATTACTAGTTTTATTCCATTGTTGCTTTTTATCCCAACACTCTGGCTCTATACACTCTTCATTATTACTATTATTTTATTACTAGTTTTATTCCATCTTATTATCGTTGCTTTTTATCCCAACACTCTGGCTCTATACACTCTTCATTATTACTATTATTTTATTACTAGTTTTATTCCATCTTATTATTGTTGCTTTTTATCCCAACACTCTGGCTCTATACACTCTTCATTATGACTATTATTTTATTACTACTTTTATTCCATCTTATTATTGTTGCTTTTTATCCCAACACTCTGGCTCTATACACTCTTCATTATTACTATTGTTTTATTACTACTTTTATTCCATCTTATTATTGTTGCTTTTTATTCCAACACTCTGGCTCTATACACTCTTCATTATTACTATTATTTTATTACTAGTTTTATTCCATCTTATTATTGTTGCTTTTTATCCCAACACTCTGGCTCTATACACTCTTCATTATTACTATTATTTTAATACTAGTTTTATTCCATCTTATTATTGTTGCTTTTTATTCCAACACTCTGGCTCTATACACTCTTCATTATGACTATTATTTTATTACTAGTTTTATTCCATCTTATTATTGTTGCTTTTTATTCCAACACTCTGGCTCTATACACTCTTCATTATTACTATTATTTTATTACTAGTTTTATTCCATCTTATTATTGTTGCTTTTTATCCCAACACTCTGGCTCTATACATTCTTCATTATTACTATTATTTTATTACTAGTTTTATTCCATCTTATTATTGTTACTTTTTATCCCAACACTCTGGCTCTATACACTCTTCATTATTACTATTATTTTATTACTAGTTTTATTCCATCTTATTATTGTTGCTTTTTATCCCAACACTCTGGCTCTATACACTCTTCATTATTACTATTATTTTATTACTAGTTTTATTCCATCTTATTATTGTTGCTTTTTATCCCAACACTCTGGCTCTATACACTCTTCATTATTACTATTATTTTATTACTAGTTTTATTCCATCTTATTATTGTTGCTTTTTATCCCAACACTCTGGCTCTATACACTCTTCATTATTACTATTATTTTATTACTAGTTTTATTCCATCTTATTATTGTTGCTTTTTATCCCAACACTCTGGCTCTATACACTCTTCATTATTACTATTATTTTATTACTACTTTTATTCCATCTTATTATTGTTGCTTTTTATCTCAACACTCTGGCTCTATACACTCTTCATTATGACTATTATTTTATTACTAGTTTTATTCCATCTTATTATTGTTGCTTTTTATCCCAACACTCTGGCTCTATACATTCTTCATTATTACTATTATTTTATTACTAGTTTTATTCCATCTTATTATTGTTACTTTTTATCCCAACACTCTGGCTCTATACACTCTTCATTATTACTATTATTTTATTACTACTTTTATTCCATCTTATTATTGTTGCTTTTTATCCCAACACTCTGGCTCTATACACTCTTCATTATTACTATTATTTTATTACTAGTTTTATTCCATCTTATTATTGTTACTTTTTATCCCAACACTCTGGCTCTATACACTCTTCATTATTACTATTATTTTATTACTAGTTTTATTCCATCTTATTATTGTTGCTTTTTATCCCAACACTCTGGCTCTATACACTCTTCATTATTACTATTATTTTATTACTAGTTTTATTCCATCTTATTATTGTTGCTTTTTATCCCAACACTCTGGCTCTATACACTCTTCATTATTACTATTATTTTATTACTAGTTTTATTCCATCTTATTATTGTTGCTTTTTATCCCAACACTCTGGCTCTATACACTCTTCATTATTACTATTATTTTATTACTAGTTTTATTCCATCTTATTATTGTTGCTTTTTATCCCAACACTCTGGCTCTATACACTCTTCATTATTACTATTATTTTATTACTAGTTTTATTCCATCTTATTATTGTTGCTTTTTATCCCAACACTCTGGCTCTATACACTCTTCATTATTACTATTATTTTATTACTACTTTTATTCCATCTTATTATTGTTGCTTTTTATCCCAACACTCTGGCTCTATACACTCTTCATTATTACTATTATTTTATTACTAGTTTTATTCCATCTTATTATTGTTGCTTTTTATCCCAACACTCTGGCTCTATACATTCTTCATTATTACTATTATTTTATTACTAGTTTTATTCCATCTTATTATTGTTGCTTTTTATCCCAACACTCTGGCTCTATACACTCTTCATTATGACTATTATTTTATTACTAGTTTTATTTCATCTTATTATTGCTGCTTTTTTATCCCAGGACTCTGACTCTATACATTCTTCATTATTTCTATTATTTTATTACTAGTTTTATTCCATTGTTGCTTTTTATCCCAACACTCTGGCTCTATACACTCTTCATTATTACTATTATTTTATTACTAGTTTTATTCCATCTTATTATCGTTGCTTTTTATCCCAACACTCTGGCTCTATACACTCTTCATTATTACTATTATTTTATTACTAGTTTTATTCCATCTTATTATTGTTGCTTTTTATCCCAACGCTCTGGCTCTATACATTCTTCATTATGACTATTATTTTATTACTAGTTTTATTCCATCTTATTATTGTTGCTTTTTATCCCAACACTCTGGCTCTATACATTCTTCATTATTACTATTATTTTATTACTAGTTTTATTCCATCTTATTATTGTTGCTTTTTATCCCAACACTCTGGCTCTATACACTCTTCATTATTACTATTATTTTATTACTAGTTTTATTCCATCTATTTATCGTTGCTTTTTATCCCAACACTCTGGCTCTATACACTCTTCATTATTACTATTATTTTATTACTAGTTTTATTCCATCTTATTATTGTTGCTTTTTATCCCAACGCTCTGGCTCTATACATTCTTCATTATTACTATTATTTTATTACTAGTTTTATTCCATCTTATTATTGTTGCTTTTTATCCCAACACTCTGGCTCTATACATTCTTCATTATTACTATTATTTTATTACTAGTTTTATTCCATCTTATTATTGTTGCTTTTTATCCCAACACTCTGGCTCTATACACTCTTCATTATGACTATTATTTTATTACTAGTTTTATTTCATCTTATTATTGTTACTTTTTATCCCAACGCTCTGGCTCTATACATTCTTAATTATTTCTATTATTTTATTACTAGTTTTATTCCATTGTTGCTTTTTATCCCAACACTCTGGCTCTATACACTCTTCATTATTACTATTATTTTATTACTAGTTTTATTCCATCTTATTATTGTTGCTTTTTATCCCAACGCTCTGGCTCTATACATTCTTCATTATTACTATTATTTTATTACTAGTTTTATTCCATCTTATTATTGTTGCTTTTTATCCCAACACTCTGGCTCTATACACTCTTCATTATGACTATTATTTTATTACTAGTTTTATTTCATCTTATTATTGCTGCTTTTTTATCCCAACACTCTGGCTCTATACATTCTTCATTATTTCTATTATTTTATTACTAGTTTTATTCCATTGTTGCTTTTTATCCCAACACTCTGGCTCTATACACTCTTCATTATGACTATTATTTTATTACTAGTTTTATTCCATCTTATTATTGTTGCTTTTTATCCCAACGCTCTGGCTCTATACATTCTTCATTATGACTATTATTTTATTACTAGTTTTATTCCATCTTATTATTGTTGCTTTTTATCCCAACGCTCTGGCTCTATACATTCTTCATTATTACTATTATTTTATTACTAGTTTTATTCCATCTTATTATTGTTGCTTTTTATCCCAACACTCTGGCTCTATACACTCTTCATTATTACTGTTATTTTATTACTAGTTTTATTTCATCTTATTATTGTTGCTTTTTATCCCAACGCTCTGGCTCTATACATTCTTCATTATGACTATTATTTTATTACTAGTTTTATTTCATCTTATTATTGTTGCTTTTTATCCCAACGCTCTGGCTCTATACATTCTTCATTATTACTATTATTTTATTACTAGTTTTATTTCATCTTATTATTGTTGCTTTTTATCCCAACGCTCTGGCTCTATACATTCTTCATTATGACTATTATTTTATTACTAGTTTTATTTCATCTTATTATTGTTGCTTTTTATCCCAACGCTCTGGCTCTATACATTCTTCATTATTACTATTATTTTATTACTAGTTTTATTCCATCTTATTATTGTTGCTTTTTATCCCAACGCTCTGGCTCTATACATTCTTCATTATGACTATTATTTTATTACTAGTTTTATTCCATCTTATTATTGTTGCTTTTTATCCCAACGCTCTGGCTCTATACATTCTTCATTATTACTATTATTTTATTACTAGTTTTATTCCATCTTATTATTGTTGCTTTTTATCCCAACACTCTGGCTCTATACACTCTTCATTATGACTATTATTTTATTACTAGTTTTATTTCATCTTATTATTGTTGCTTTTTATCCCAACGCTCTGGCTCTATACATTCTTCATTATGACTATTATTTTATTACTAGTTTTATTCCATCTTATTATTGTTGCTTTTTATCCCAACACTCTGGCTCTATACACTCTTCATTATTACTATTATTTTATTACTAGTTTTATTCCATTGTTGCTTTTTATCCCAACACTCTGGCTCTATACACTCTTCATTATGACTATTATTTTATTACTAGTTTTATTCCATCTTATTATTGTTGCTTTTTATCCCAACGCTCTGGCTCTATACATTCTTCATTATGACTATTATTTTATTACTAGTTTTATTCCATCTTATTATTGTTGCTTTTTATCCCAACACTCTGGCTCTATACACTCTTCATTATGACTATTATTTTATTACTACTTTTATTCCATCTTATTATTGTTGCTTTTTATCCCAACACTCTGGCTCTATACACTCTTCATTATTACTATTATTTTATTACTACTTTTATTCCATCTTATTATTGTTGCTTTTTATCCCAACACTCTGGCTCTATACACTCTTCATTATTACTATTATTTTATTACTAGTTTTATTCCATCTTATTATTGTTGCTTTTTATCCCAACACTCTGGCTCTATACACTCTTCATTATGACTATTATTTTATTACTAGTTTTATTCCATCTTATTATTGTTGCTTTTTATCCCAACACTCTGGCTCTATACACTCTTCATTATTACTATTATTTTATTACTACTTTTATTCCATCTTATTATTGTTGCTTTTTATCTCAACACTCTGGCTCTATACACTCTTCATTATGACTATTATTTTATTACTAGTTTTATTTCATCTTATTATTGCTGCTTTTTTATCCCAGGACTCTGACTCTATATATTCTTCATTATTTCTATTATTTTATTACTAGTTTTATTCCATTGTTGCTTTTTATCCCAACACTCTGGCTCTATACACTCTTCATTATGACTATTATTTTATTACTAGTTTTATTCCATTGTTGCTTTTTATCCCAACACTCTGGCTCTATACACTCTTCATTATTACTATTATTTTATTACTAGTTTTATTCCATTGTTGCTTTTTATCCCAACACTCTGGCTCTATACACTCTTCATTATTACTATTAGTTTATTACTAGTTTTATTCCATTGTTGCTTTTTATCCCAACACTCTGGCTCTATACACTCTTCATTATTACTATTAGTTTATTACTAGTTTTATTCCATCTTATTATTGTTGCTTTTTATCCCAACACTCTGGCTCTATACACTCTTCATTATGACTATTATTTTATTACTAGTTTTATTCCATCTTATTATTGTTGCTTTTTATCCCAACGCTCTGGCTCTATACATTCTTCATTATGACTATTATTTTATTACTAGTTTTATTCCATCTTATTATTGTTGCTTTTTATCCCAACGCTCTGGCTCTATACATTCTTCATTATGACTATTATTTTATTACTAGTTTTATTCCATCTTATTATTGTTGCTTTTTATCCCAACACTCTGGCTCTATACACTCTTCATTATGACTATTATTTTATTACTAGTTTTATTCCATCTTATTATTGTTGCTTTTTATCCCAACACTCTGGCTCTATACACTCTTCATTATTACTATTATTTTATTACTAGTTTTATTCCATCTTATTATTGTTGCTTTTTATCCCAACACTCTGGCTCTATACACTCTTTATTATGACTATTATTTTATTACTAGTTTTATTCCATCTTATTATTGTTGCTTTTTATCCCAACGCTCTGGCTCTATACATTCTTCATTATTACTATTATTTTATTACTAGTTTTATTCCATCTTATTATTGTTGCTTTTTATCCCAACGCTCTGGCTCTATACATTCTTCATTATTACTATTATTTTATTACTAGTTTTATTCCATCTTATTATTGTTGCTTTTTATCCCAACACTCTGGCTCTATACACTCTTCATTATTACTATTATTTTATTACTAGTTTTATTCCATCTTATTATTGTTGCTTTTTATCCCAACACTCTGGCTCTATACACTCTTCATTATTACTATTATTTTATTACTAGTTTTATTCCATCTTATTATTGTTGCTTTTTATCCCAACGCTCTGGCTCTATACATTCTTCATTATTACTATTATTTTATTACTAGTTTTATTCCATCTTATTATTGTTGCTTTTTATCCCAACACTCTGGCTCTATACACTCTTCATTATTACTATTATTTTATTACTACTTTTATTCCATCTTATTATTGTTGCTTTTTATCTCAACACTCTGGCTCTATACACTCTTCATTATTACTATTATTTTATTACTAGTTTTATTCCATCTTATTATTGTTGCTTTTTATCCCAACACTCTGGCTCTATACACTCTTCATTATTACTATTATTTTATTACTAGTTTTATTCCATCTTATTATTGTTGCTTTTTATCCCAACACTCTGGCTCTATACACTCTTCATTATGACTATTATTTTATTACTAGTTTTATTCCATCTTATTATTGTTGCTTTTTATCCCAACACTCTGGCTCTATACACTCTTCATTATTACTATTATTTTATTACTAGTTTTATTCCATCTTATTATTGTTGCTTTTTATCCCAACACTCTGGCTCTATACACTCTTCATTATGACTATTATTTTATTACTAGTTTTATTTCATCTTATTATTGTTGCTTTTTATCCCAACACTCTGGCTCTATACATTCTTCATTATTACTATTATTTTATTACTACTTTTATTCCATCTTATTATTGTTGCTTTTTATCCCAACACTCTGGCTCTATACACTCTTCATTATTACTATTATTTTATTACTACTTTTATTCCATCTTATTATTGTTGCTTTTTATCCCAACACTCTGGCTCTATACATTCTTCATTATTACTATTATTTTATTACTAGTTTTATTCCATCTTATTATTGTTGCTTTTTATCCCAACACTCTGGCTCTATACACTCTTCATTATTACTATTATTTTATTACTAGTTTTATTCCAGCTTATCATTGTTGCTTTTTATCCCAACACTCTGGCTCTATACACTCTTCATTATTAATATTATTTTATTACTAGTTTTATTCCATCTTATTATTGTTGCTTTTTATCCCAACACTCTGGCTCTATACACTCTTCATTATTACTATTATTTTATTACTAGTTTTATTCCATCTTATTATTGTTGCTTTTTATCCCAACACTCTGGCTCTATACACTCTTCATTATTACTATTATTTTATTACTACTTTTATTCCATCTTATTATTGTTGCTTTTTATCTCAACACTCTGGCTCTATACACTCTTCATTATGACTATTATTTTATTACTAGTTTTATTCCATCTTATTATTGTTGCTTTTTATCCCAACACTCTGGCTCTATACACTCTTCATTATTACTATTATTTTATTACTAGTTTTATTCCATCTTATTATTGTTGCTTTTTATCCCAACACTCTGGCTCTATACACTCTTCATTATTACTATTATTTTATTACTACTTTTATTCCATCTTATTATTGTTGCTTTTTATCTCAACACTCTGGCTCTATACACTCTTCATTATTACTATTATTTTATTACTACTTTTATTCCATCTTATTATTGTTGCTTTTTATCCCAACACTCTGGCTCTATACACTCTTCATTATTACTATTATTTTATTACTACTTTTATTCCATCTTATTATTGTTGCTTTTTATCTCAACACTCTGGCTCTATACACTCTTCATTATTACTATTATTTTATTACTACTTTTATTCCATCTTATTATTGTTGCTTTTTATCCCAACACTCTGGCTCTATACACTCTTCATTATGACTATTATTTTATTACTACTTTTATTCCATCTTATTATTGTTGCTTTTTATCTCAACACTCTGGCTCTATACACTCTTCATTATTACTATTATTTTATTACTACTTTTATTCCATCTTATTATTGTTGCTTTTTATCTCAACACTCTGGCTCTATACACTCTTCATTATTACTATTATTTTATTACTACTTTTATTCCATCTTATTATTGTTGCTTTTTATCCCAACACTCTGGCTCTATACACTCTTCATTATTACTATTATTTTATTACTACTTTTATTCCATCTTATTATTGTTGCTTTTTATCTCAACACTCTGGCTCTATACACTCTTCATTATGACTATTATTTTATTACTAGTTTTATTCCATCTTATTATTGTTGCTTTTTATCCCAACACTCTGGCTCTATACACTCTTCATTATGACTATTATTTTATTACTAGTTTTATTCCATCTTATTATTGTTGCTTTTTATCTCAACACTCTGGCTCTATACACTCTTCATTATGACTATTATTTTATTACTAGTTTTATTCCATCTTATTATTGTTGCTTTTTATCCCAACACTCTGGCTCTATACACTCTTCATTATTAATATTATTTTATTACTAGTTTTATTCCATCTTATTATTGTTGCTTTTTATCCCAACACTCTGGCTCTATACATTCTTCATTATTACTATTATTTTATTACTAGTTTTATTCCATCTTATTATTGTTGCTTTTTATCCCAACACTCTGGCTCTATACACTCTTCATTATTACTATTATTTTATTACTACTTTTATTCCATCTTATTATTGTTGCTTTTTATCTCAACACTCTGGCTCTATACACTCTTCATTATGACTATTATTTTATTACTAGTTTTATTCCATCTTATTATTGTTGCTTTTTATCCCAACACTCTGGCTCTATACACTCTTCATTATGACTATTATTTTATTACTACTTTTATTCCATCTTATTATTGTTACTTTTTATCCCAACACTCTGGCTCTATACACTCTTCATTATTACTATTATTTTATTACTAGTTTTATTCCATCTTATTATTGTTGCTTTTTATCCCAACACTCTGGCTCTATACACTCTTCATTATGACTATTATTTTATTACTACTTTTATTCCATCTTATTATTGTTACTTTTTATCCCAACACTCTGGCTCTATACACTCTTCATTATTACTATTATTTTATTACTACTTTTATTCCATCTTATTATTGTTGCTTTTTATCCCAACACTCTGGCTCTATACACTCTTCATTATGACTATTATTTTATTACTACTTTTATTCCATCTTATTATTGTTACTTTTTATCCCAACACTCTGGCTCTATACACTCTTCATTATGACTATTATTTTATTACTAGTTTTATTCCATCTTATTATTGTTGCTTTTTATCCCAACACTCTGGCTCTATACACTCTTCATTATGACTATTATTTTATTACTACTTTTATTCCATCTTATTATTGTTACTTTTTATCCCAACACTCTGGCTCTATACACTCTTCATTATTACTATTATTTTATTACTACTTTTATTCCATCTTATTATTGTTGCTTTTTATCTCAACACTCTGGCTCTATACACTCTTCATTATGACTATTATTTTATTACTAGTTTTATTCCATCTTATTATTGTTGCTTTTTATCCCAACACTCTGGCTCTATACACTCTTCATTATTACTATTATTTTATTACTACTTTTATTCCATCTTATTATTGTTGCTTTTTATCCCAACACTCTGGCTCTATACACTCTTCATTATGACTATTATTTTATTACTAGTTTTATTCCATCTTATTATTGTTGCTTTTTATCCCAACACTCTGGCTCTATACACTCTTCATTATGACTATTATTTTATTACTAGTTTTATTCCATCTTATTATTGTTGCTTTTGATCCCAACACTCTGGCTCTATACATTCTTCATTATTACTATTATTTTATTACTAGTTTTATTCCATCTTATTATTGTTGCTTTTTATCCCAACACTCTGGCTCTATACACTCTTCATTATGACTATTATTTTATTACTAGTTTTATTCCATCTTATTATTATTGCTTTTTTATCCCAACACTCTGGCTCTATACACTCTTCATTATTACTATTATTTTATTACTAGTTTTATTCCATCTTATTATTGTTGCTTTTTATCCCAACACTCTGGCTCTATACACTCTTCATTATGACTATTATTTTATTACTACTTTTATTCCATCTTATTATTGTTGCTTTTTATCTCAACACTCTGGCTCTATACACTCTTCATTATGACTATTATTTTATTACTAGTTTTATTCCATCTTATTATTGTTGCTTTTTATCCCAACGCTCTGGCTCTATACACTCTTCATTATGACTATTATTTTATTACTAGTTTTATTCCATCTTATTATTGTTGCTTTTTATCCCAACACTCTGGCTCTATACACTCTTCATTATGACTATTATTTTATTACTAGTTTTATTCCATCTTATTATTGTTGCTTTTTATCCCAACACTCTGGCTCTATACATTCTTCATTCTTACTATTATTTTATTACTAGTTTTATTCCATCTTATTATTGTTGCTTTTTATCCCAACACTCTGGCTCTATACACTCTTCATTATGACTATTATTTTATTACTACTTTTATTCCATCTTATTATTGTTGCTTTTTATCTCAACACTCTGGCTCTATACACTCTTCATTATGACTATTATTTTATTACTAGTTTTATTCCATCTTATTATTATTGCTTTTTTATCCCAACACTCTGGCTCTATACACTCTTCATTATTACTATTATTTTATTACTACTTTTATTCCATCTTATTATTGTTGCTTTTTATCCCAACACTCTGGCTCTATACACTCTTCATTATGACTATTATTTTATTACTACTTTTATTCCATCTTATTATTGTTGCTTTTTATCCCAACGCTCTGGCTCTATACACTCTTCATTATGACTATTATTTTATTACTAGTTTTATTCCATCTTATTATTGTTGCTTTTTATCCCAACACTCTGGCTCTATACACTCTTCATTATGACTATTATTTTATTACTAGTTTTATTCCATCTTATTATTGTTGCTTTTTATCCCAACACTCTGGCTCTATACACTCTTCATTATTACTATTATTTTATTACTAGTTTTATTCCATCTTATTATTGTTGCTTTTTATCCCAACACTCTGGCTCTATACACTCTTCATTATGACTATTATTTTATTACTACTTTTATTCCATCTTATTATTGTTGCTTTTTATCTCAACACTCTGGCTCTATACACTCTTCATTATGACTATTATTTTATTACTAGTTTTATTCCATCTTATTATTATTGCTTTTTTATCCCAACACTCTGGCTCTATACACTCTTCATTATTACTATTATTTTATTACTACTTTTATTCCATCTTATTATTGTTGCTTTTTATCCCAACACTCTGGCTCTATACACTCTTCATTATGACTATTATTTTATTACTACTTTTATTCCATCTTATTATTGTTGCTTTTTATCCCAACGCTCTGGCTCTATACACTCTTCATTATGACTATTATTTTATTACTAGTTTTATTCCATCTTATTATTGTTGCTTTTTATCCCAACACTCTGGCTCTATACACTCTTCATTATGACTATTATTTTATTACTAGTTTTATTCCATCTTATTATTGTTGCTTTTTATCCCAACACTCTGGCTCTATACACTCTTCATTATGACTATTATTTTATTACTAGTTTTATTCCATCTTATTATTGTTGCTTTTGATCCCAACACTCTGGCTCTATACATTCTTCATTATTACTATTATTTTATTACTAGTTTTATTCCATCTTATTATTGTTGCTTTTTATCCCAACACTCTGGCTCTATACACTCTTCATTATGACTATTATTTTATTACTACTTTTATTCCATCTTATTATTGTTGCTTTTTATCTCAACACTCTGGCTCTATACACTCTTCATTATGACTATTATTTTATTACTAGTTTTATTCCATCTTATTATTGTTGCTTTTTATCCCAACGCTCTGGCTCTATACACTCTTCATTATGACTATTATTTTATTACTAGTTTTATTCCATCTTATTATTGTTGCTTTTTATCCCAACACTCTGGCTCTATACACTCTTCATTATGACTATTATTTTATTACTAGTTTTATTCCATCTTATTATTGTTGCTTTTTATCCCAACACTCTGGCTCTATACACTCTTCATTATGACTATTATTTTATTACTAGTTTTATTCCATCTTATTATTGTTGCTTTTGATCCCAACACTCTGGCTCTATACATTCTTCATTATTACTATTATTTTATTACTAGTTTTATTCCATCTTATTATTGTTGCTTTTTATCCCAACACTCTGGCTCTATACACTCTTCATTATGACTATTATTTTATTACTACTTTTATTCCATCTTATTATTGTTGCTTTTTATCTCAACACTCTGGCTCTATACACTCTTCATTATGACTATTATTTTATTACTAGTTTTATTCCATCTTATTATTGTTGCTTTTTATCCCAACACTCTGGCTCTATACACTCTTCATTATGACTATTATTTTATTACTACTTTTATTCCATCTTATTATTGTTGCTTTTTATCTCAACACTCTGGCTCTATACACTCTTCATTATGACTATTATTTTATTACTAGTTTTATTCCATCTTATTATTGTTGCTTTTTATCCCAACGCTCTGGCTCTATACACTCTTCATTATGACTATTATTTTATTACTAGTTTTATTCCATCTTATTATTGTTGCTTTTTATCCCAACACTCTGGCTCTATACACTCTTCATTATGACTATTATTTTATTACTAGTTTTATTCCATCTTATTATTGTTGCTTTTTATCCCAACACTCTGGCTCTATACACTCTTCATTATGACTATTATTTTATTACTAGTTTTATTCCATCTTATTATTGTTGCTTTTGATCCCAACACTCTGGCTCTATACATTCTTCATTATTACTATTATTTTATTACTAGTTTTATTCCATCTTATTATTGTTGCTTTTTATCCCAACACTCTGGCTCTATACACTCTTCATTATGACTATTATTTTATTACTAGTTTTATTCCATCTTATTATTGTTGCTTTTTATCCCAACACTCTGGCTCTATACACTCTTCATTATGACTATTATTTTATTACTACTTTTATTCCATCTTATTATTGTTGCTTTTTATCTCAACACTCTGGCTCTATACACTCTTCATTATGACTATTATTTTATTACTAGTTTTATTCCATCTTATTATTGTTGCTTTTTATCCCAACACTCTGGCTCTATACACTCTTCATTATTACTATTATTTTATTACTATTTTTATTCCATCTTATTATTGTTGCTTTTTATCCCAACGCTCTGGCTCTATACACTCTTCATTATTACTGTTATTTTATTACTAGTTTTATTCCATCTTATTATTGTTGCTTTTTATCCCAACACTCTGGCTCAATACACTCTTCATTATTACTATTATTTTATTACTACTTTTATTCCATCTTATTATTGTTGCTTTTTATCTCAACACTCTGGCTCTATACACTCTTCATTATGACTATTATTTTATTACTACTTTTATTCCATCTTATTATTGTTACTTTTTATCCCAACACTCTGGCTCTATACACTCTTCATTATTAATATTATTTTATTACTAGTTTTATTCCATCTTATTATTGTTGCTTTTTATCCCAACACTCTGGCTCTATACACTCTTCATTATGACTATTATTTTATTACTACTTTTATTCCATCTTATTATTGTTACTTTTTATCCCAACACTCTGGCTCTATACACTCTTCATTATGACTATTATTTTATTACTACTTTTATTCCATCTTATTATTGTTACTTTTTATCCCAACACTCTGGCTCTATACACTCTTCATTATTAATATTATTTTATTACTAGTTTTATTCCATCTTATTATTGTTGCTTTTTATCCCAACACTCTGGCTCTATACACTCTTCATTATGACTATTATTTTATTACTACTTTTATTCCATCTTATTATTGTTACTTTTTATCCCAACACTCTGGCTCTATACACTCTTCATTATGACTATTATTTTATTACTACTTTTATTCCATCTTATTATTGTTGCTTTTTATCTCAACACTCTGGCTCTATACACTCTTCATTATGACTATTATTTTATTACTAGTTTTATTCCATCTTATTATTGTTGCTTTTTATCCCAACACTCTGGCTCTATACACTCTTCATTATGACTATTATTTTATTACTACTTTTATTCCATCTTATTATTGTTACTTTTTATCCCAACACTCTGGCTCTATACACTCTTCATTATGACTATTATTTTATTACTAGTTTTATTCCATCTTATTATTGTTGCTTTTTATCCCAACACTCTGGCTCTATACACTCTTCATTATGACTATTATTTTATTACTACTTTTATTCCATCTTATTATTGTTACTTTTTATCCCAACACTCTGGCTCTATACACTCTTCATTATTACTATTATTTTATTACTACTTTTATTCCATCTTATTATTGTTGCTTTTTATCCCAACACTCTGGCTCTATACACTCTTCATTATGACTATTATTTTATTACTACTTTTATTCCATCTTATTATTGTTGCTTTTTATCTCAACACTCTGGCTCTATACACTCTTCATTATGACTATTATTTTATTACTAGTTTTATTCCATCTTATTATTGTTGCTTTTTATCCCAACACTCTGGCTCAATACACTCTTCATTATTACTATTATTTTATTACTACTTTTATTCCATCTTATTATTGTTGCTTTTTATCTCAACACTCTGGCTCTATACACTCTTCATTATGACTATTATTTTATTACTAGTTTTATTCCATCTTATTATTGTTGCTTTTTATCCCAACACTCTGGCTCTATACACTCTTCATTATGACTATTATTTTATTACTACTTTTATTCCATCTTATTATTGTTACTTTTTATCCCAACACTCTGGCTCTATACACTCTTCATTATGACTATTATTTTATTACTAGTTTTATTCCATCTTATTATTGTTGCTTTTTATCCCAACACTCTGGCTCTATACACTCTTCATTATGACTATTATTTTATTACTACTTTTATTCCATCTTATTATTGTTACTTTTTATCCCAACACTCTGGCTCTATACACTCTTCATTATTACTATTATTTTATTACTACTTTTATTCCATCTTATTATTGTTGCTTTTTATCCCAACACTCTGGCTCTATACACTCTTCATTATGACTATTATTTTATTACTACTTTTATTCCATCTTATTATTGTTGCTTTTTATCCCAACACTCTGGCTCTATACACTCTTCATTATGACTATTATTTTATTACTACTTTTATTCCATCTTATTATTGTTACTTTTTATCCCAACACTCTGGCTCTATACACTCTTCATTATTACTATTATTTTATTACTACTTTTATTCCATCTTATTATTGTTGCTTTTTATCCCAACACTCTGGCTCTATACACTCTTCATTATGACTATTATTTTATTACTACTTTTATTCCATCTTATTATTGTTACTTTTTATCCCAACACTCTGGCTCTATACACTCTTCATTATTACTATTATTTTATTACTACTTTTATTCCATCTTATTATTGTTGCTTTTTATCCCAACACTCTGGCTCTATACACTCTTCATTATGACTATTATTTTATTACTACTTTTATTCCATCTTATTATTGTTGCTTTTTATCCCAACACTCTGGCTCTATACACTCTTCATTATGACTATTATTTTATTACTACTTTTATTCCATCTTATTATTGTTACTTTTTATCCCAACACTCTGGCTCTATACACTCTTCATTATTACTATTATTTTATTACTACTTTTATTCCATCTTATTATTGTTGCTTTTTATCCCAACACTCTGGCTCTATACACTCTTCATTATGACTATTATTTTATTACTACTTTTATTCCATCTTATTATTGTTACTTTTTATCCCAACACTCTGGCTCTATACACTCTTCATTATTACTATTATTTTATTACTACTTTTATTCCATCTTATTATTGTTACTTTTTATCCCAACACTCTGGCTCTATACACTCTTCATTATTACTATTATTTTATTACTACTTTTATTCCATCTTATTATTGTTGCTTTTTATCCCAACACTCTGGCTCTATACACTCTTCATTATGACTATTATTTTATTACTACTTTTATTCCATCTTATTATTGTTACTTTTTATCCCAACACTCTGGCTCTATACACTCTTCATTATTACTATTATTTTATTACTACTTTTATTCCATCTTATTATTGTTACTTTTTATCCCAACACTCTGGCTCTATACACTCTTCATTATTACTATTATTTTATTACTACTTTTATTCCATCTTATTATTGTTGCTTTTTATCCCAACACTCTGGCTCTATACACTCTTCATTATGACTATTATTTTATTACTACTTTTATTCCATCTTATTATTGTTACTTTTTATCCCAACACTCTGGCTCTATACACTCTTCATTATGACTATTATTTTATTACTACTTTTATTCCATCTTATTATTGTTGCTTTTTATCCCAACACTTTGGCTCTATACACTCTTCATTATGACTATTATTTTATTACTACTTTTATTCCATCTTATTATTGTTACTTTTTATCCCAACACTCTGGCTCTATACACTCTTCATTATGACTATTATTTTATTACTACTTTTATTCCATCTTATTATTGTTACTTTTTATCCCAACACTCTGGCTCTATACACTCTTCATTATGACTATTATTTTATTACTACTTTTATTCCATCTTATTATTGTTGCTTTTTATCTCAACACTCTGGCTCTATACACTCTTCATTATGACTATTATTTTATTACTAGTTTTATTCCATCTTATTATTGTTGCTTTTTATCCCAACACTCTGGCTCTATACACTCTTCATTATGACTATTATTTTATTACTACTTTTATTCCATCTTATTATTGTTACTTTTTATCCCAACACTCTGGCTCTATACACTCTTCATTATGACTATTATTTTATTACTAGTTTTATTCCATCTTATTATTGTTGCTTTTTATCCCAACACTCTGGCTCTATACACTCTTCATTATGACTATTATTTTATTACTACTTTTATTCCATCTTATTATTGTTACTTTTTATCCCAACACTCTGGCTCTATACACTCTTCATTATTACTATTATTTTATTACTACTTTTATTCCATCTTATTATTGTTGCTTTTTATCCCAACACTCTGGCTCTATACACTCTTCATTATGACTATTATTTTATTACTACTTTTATTCCATCTTATTATTGTTACTTTTTATCCCAACACTCTGGCTCTATACACTCTTCATTATGACTATTATTTTATTACTAGTTTTATTCCATCTTATTATTGTTGCTTTTTATCCCAACGCTCTGGCACTATACACTCTTCATTATTACTATTATTTTATTACTAGTTTTATTCCATCTTATTATTGTTGCTTTTTATCCCAACACTCTGGCTCTATACACTCTTCATTATGACTATTATTTTATTACTACTTTTATTCCATCTTATTATTGTTACTTTTTATCCCAACACTCTGGCTCTATACACTCTTCATTATTACTATTATTTTATTACTACTTTTATTCCATCTTATTATTGTTACTTTTTATCCCAACACTCTGGCTCTATACACTCTTCATTATGACTATTATTTTATTACTAGTTTTATTCCATCTTATTATTGTTGCTTTTTATCCCAACACTCTGGCTCTATACACTCTTCATTATGACTATTATTTTATTACTAGTTTTATTCCATCTTATTATTGTTGCTTTTTATCCCAACACTCTGGCTCTATACACTCTTCATTATGACTATTATTTTATTACTAGTTTTATTCCATCTTATTATTGTTGCTTTTTATCCCAACACTCTGGCTCTATACACTCTTCATTATGACTATTATTTTATTACTAGTTTTATTCCATCTTATTATTGTTGCTTTTTATCCCAACACTCTGGCTCTATACACTCTTCATTATTACTATTATTTTATTACTACTTTTATTCCATCTTATTATTGTTGCTTTTTATCTCAACACTCTGGCTCTATACACTCTTCATTATGACTATTATTTTATTACTAGTTTTATTCCATCTTATTATTGTTGCTTTTTATCCCAACACTCTGGCTCTATACACTCTTCATTATGACTATTATTTTATTACTAGTTTTATTCCATCTTATTATTGTTGCTTTTTATCCCAACACTCTGGCTCTATACACTCTTCATTATGACTATTATTTTATTACTACTTTTATTCCATCTTATTATTGTTGCTTTTTATCCCAACACTCTGGCTCTATACACTCTTCATTATGACTATTATTTTATTACTAGTTTTATTCCATCTTATTATTGTTGCTTTTTATCCCAACACTCTGGCTCTATACACTCTTCATTATTACTATTATTTTATTACTACTTTTATTCCATCTTATTATTGTTGCTTTTTATCTCAACACTCTGGCTCTATACACTCTTCATTATGACTATTATTTTATTACTAGTTTTATTCCATCTTATTATTGTTGCTTTTTATCCCAACACTCTGGCTCTATACATTCTTCATTATTACTATTATTTTATTACTAGTTTTATTCCATCTTATTATTGTTGCTTTTTATCCCAACACTCTGGCTCTATACACTCTTCATTATTACTATTATTTTATTACTAGTTTTATTCCATCTTATTATTGTTGCTTTTTATCCCAACACTCTGGCACTATACACTCTTCATTATTACTATTATTTTATTACTAGTTTTATTCCATCTTATTATTGTTGCTTTTTATCCCAACACTCTGGCTCTATACACTCTTCATTATTACTATTATTTTATTACTACTTTTATTCCATCTTATTATTGTTGCTTTTTATCCCAACACTCTGGCTCTATACACTCTTCATTATTACTATTATTTTATTACTACTTTTATTCCATCTTATTATTGTTGCTTTTTATCTCAACACTCTGGCTCTATACACTCTTCATTATTACTATTATTTTATTACTACTTTTATTCCATCTTATTATTGTTGCTTTTTATCCCAACACTCTGGCTCTATACACTCTTCATTATGACTATTATTTTATTACTACTTTTATTCCATCTTATTATTGTTGCTTTTTATCCCAACACTCTGGCTCTATACACTCTTCATTATTACTATTATTTTATTACTACTTTTATTCCATCTTATTATTGTTGCTTTTTATCCCAACACTCTGGCTCTATACACTCTTCATTATGACTATTATTTTATTACTAGTTTTATTCCATCTTATTATTGTTGCTTTTTATCCCAACACTCTGGCTCTATACACTCTTCATTATTACTATTATTTTATTACTACTTTTATTCCATCTTATTATTGTTGCTTTTTATCTCAACACTCTGGCTCTATACACTCTTCATTATTACTATTATTTTATTACTACTTTTATTCCATCTTATTATTGTTGCTTTTTATCCCAACACTCTGGCTCTATACACTCTTCATTATTACTATTATTTTATTACTACTTTTATTCCATCTTATTATTGTTGCTTTTTATCTCAACACTCTGGCTCTATACACTCTTCATTATTACTATTATTTTATTACTACTTTTATTCCATCTTATTATTGTTGCTTTTTATCTCAACACTCTGGCTCTATACACTCTTCATTATTACTATTATTTTATTACTACTTTTATTCCATCTTATTATTGTTGCTTTTTATCCCAACACTCTGGCTCTATACACTCTTCATTATTACTATTATTTTATTACTACTTTTATTCCATCTTATTATTGTTGCTTTTTATCCCAACACTCTGGCTCTATACACTCTTCATTATTACTATTATTTTATTACTACTTTTATTCCATCTTATTATTGTTGCTTTTTATCCCAACACTCTGGCTCTATACACTCTTCATTATTACTATTATTTTATTACTAGTTTTATTCCATCTTATTATTGTTGCTTTTTATCCCAACACTCTGGCTCTATACACTCTTCATTATTACTATTATTTTATTACTACTTTTATTCCATCTTATTATTGTTGCTTTTTATCTCAACACTCTGGCTCTATACACTCTTCATTATTACTATTATTTTATTACTACTTTTATTCCATCTTATTATTGTTGCTTTTTATCCCAACACTCTGGCTCTATACACTCTTCATTATTACTATTATTTTATTACTACTTTTATTCCATCTTATTATTGTTGCTTTTTATCTCAACACTCTGGCTCTATACACTCTTCATTATTACTATTATTTTATTACTACTTTTATTCCATCTTATTATTGTTGCTTTTTATCTCAACACTCTGGCTCTATACACTCTTCATTATGACTATTATTTTATTACTACTTTTATTCCATCTTATTATTGTTGCTTTTTATCTCAACACTCTGGCTCTATACACTCTTCATTATTACTATTATTTTATTACTAGTTTTATTCCATCTTATTATTGTTGCTTTTTATCCCAACACTCTGGCTCTATACACTCTTCATTATTACTATTATTTTATTACTAGTTTTATTCCATCTTATTATTGTTGCTTTTTATCCCAACACTCTGGCTCTATACACTCTTCATTATTACTATTATTTTATTACTAGTTTTATTCCATCTTATTATTGTTGCTTTTTATCCCAACACTCTGGCTCTATACACTCTTCATTATGACTATTATTTTATTACTACTTTTATTCCATCTTATTATTGTTGCTTTTTATCCCAACACTCTGGCTCTATACACTCTTCATTATTACTATTATTTTATTACTACTTTTATTCCATCTTATTATTGTTGCTTTTTATCTCAACACTCTGGCTCTATACACTCTTCATTATTACTATTATTTTATTACTACTTTTATTCCATCTTATTATTGTTGCTTTTTATCCCAACACTCTGGCTCTATACACTCTTCATTATTACTATTATTTTATTACTACTTTTATTCCATCTTATTATTGTTGCTTTTTATCCCAACACTCTGGCTCTATACACTCTTCATTATTACTATTATTTTATTACTAGTTTTATTCCATCTTATTATTGTTGCTTTTTATCCCAACACTCTGGCTCTATACACTCTTCATTATTACTATTATTTTATTACTAGTTTTATTCCATCTTATTATTGTTGCTTTTTATCCCAACACTCTGGCTCTATACACTCTTCATTATTACTATTATTTTATTACTAGTTTTATTCCATCTTATTATTGTTGCTTTTTATCTCAACACTCTGGCTCTATACACTCTTCATTATTACTATTATTTTATTACTACTTTTATTCCATCTTATTATTGTTGCTTTTTATCCCAACACTCTGGCTCTATACACTCTTCATTATTACTATTATTTTATTACTAGTTTTATTCCATCTTATTATTGTTGCTTTTTATCCCAACACTCTGGCTCTATACACTCTTCATTATTACTATTATTTTATTACTAGTTTTATTCCATCTTATTATTGTTGCTTTTTATCTCAACACTCTGGCTCTATACACTCTTCATTATTACTATTATTTTATTACTAGTTTTATTCCATCTTATTATTGTTGCTTTTTATCCCAACACTCTGGCTCTATACACTCTTCATTATTACTATTATTTTATTACTAGTTTTAT
The DNA here is from genome assembly GCA_963932145.1 of Acanthosepion lycidas. Lineage (NCBI taxonomy): Eukaryota > Metazoa > Mollusca > Cephalopoda > Sepiida > Sepiidae > Acanthosepion > Acanthosepion lycidas. The sequence goes on from OZ010599.1 coordinate 97,945,413, forward strand.
TCCATCTTATTATTGTTGCTTTTTATCCCAACACTCTGGCTCTATACACTCTTCATTATTACTATTATTTTATTACTAGTTTTATTCCATCTTATTATTGTTGCTTTTTATCTCAACACTCTGGCTCTATACACTCTTCATTATTACTATTATTTTATTACTACTTTTATTCCATCTTATTATTGTTGCTTTTTATCCCAACACTCTGGCTCTATACACTCTTCATTATGACTATTATTTTATTACTAGTTTTATTCCATCTTATTATTGTTGCTTTTTATCCCAACACTCTGGCTCTATACACTCTTCATTATTACTATTATTTTATTACTAGTTTTATTCCATCTTATTATTGTTGCTTTTTATCCCAACACTCTGGCTCTATACACTCTTCATTATTACTATTATTTTATTACTAGTTTTATTCCATCTTATTATTGTTGCTTTTTATCCCAACACTCTGGCTCTATACACTCTTCATTATTACTATTATTTTATTACTACTTTTATTCCATCTTATTATTGTTGCTTTTTATCCCAACACTCTGGCTCTATACACTCTTCATTATGACTATTATTTTATTACTAGTTTTATTCCATCTTATTATTGTTGCTTTTTATCCCAACACTCTGGCTCTATACACTCTTCATTATTACTATTATTTTATTACTAGTTTTATTCCATCTTATTATTGTTGCTTTTTATCCCAACACTCTGGCTCTATACACTCTTCATTATTACTATTATTTTATTACTACTTTTATTCCATCTTATTATTGTTGCTTTTTATCCCAACACTCTGGCTCTATACACTCTTCATTATTACTATTATTTTATTACTAGTTTTATTCCATCTTATTATTGTTGCTGTTTATCCCAACACTCTGGCTCTATACACTCTTCATTATTACTATTATTTTATTACTACTTTTATTCCATCTTATTATTGTTGCTTTTTATCTCAACACTCTGGCTCTATACACTCTTCATTATGACTATTATTTTATTACTAGTTTTATTCCATCTTATTATTGTTGCTTTTTATCCCAACACTCTGGCTCTATACACTCTTCATTATTACTATTATTTTATTACTAGTTTTATTCCATCTTATTATTGTTGCTTTTTATCCCAACACTCTGGCTCTATACACTCTTCATTATTACTATTATTTTATTACTAGTTTTATTCCATCTTATTATTGTTGCTTTTTATCCCAACACTCTGGCTCTATACACTCTTCATTATTACTATTATTTTATTACTACTTTTATTCCATCTTATTATTGTTGCTTTTTATCCCAACACTCTGGCTCTATACACTCTTCATTATTACTATTATTTTATTACTAGTTTTATTCCATCTTATTATTGTTGCTTTTTATCCCAACACTCTGGCTCTATACACTCTTCATTATTACTATTATTTTATTACTACTTTTATTCCATCTTATTATTGTTGCTTTTTATCTCAACACTCTGGCTCTATACACTCTTCATTATGACTATTATTTTATTACTAGTTTTATTCCATCTTATTATTGTTGCTTTTTATCCCAACACTCTGGCTCTATACACTCTTCATTATTACTATTATTTTATTACTAGTTTTATTCCATCTTATTATTGTTGCTTTTTATCCCAACACTCTGGCTCTATACAATCTTCATTATTACTATTATTTTATTACTAGTTTTATTCCATCTTATTATTGTTGCTTTTTATCCCAACACTCTGGCTCTATACACTCTTCATTATTACTATTATTTTATTACTACTTTTATTCCATCTTATTATTGTTGCTTTTTATCTCAACACTCTGGCTCTATACACTCTTCATTATTACTATTATTTTATTACTACTTTTATTCCATCTTATTATTGTTGCTTTTTATCCCAACACTCTGGCTCTATACACTCTTCATTATTACTATTATTTTATTACTACTTTTATTCCATCTTATTATTGTTGCTTTTTATCTCAACACTCTGGCTCTATACACTCTTCATTATTACTATTATTTTATTACTACTTTTATTCCATCTTATTATTGTTGCTTTTTATCTCAACACTCTGGCTCTATACACTCTTCATTATTACTATTATTTTATTACTAGTTTTATTCCATCTTATTATTGTTGCTTTTTATCCCAACACTCTGGCTCTATACACTCTTCATTATTACTGTTATTTTATTACTAGTTTTATTCCATCTTATTATTGTTGCTTTTTATCCCAACACTCTGGCTCTATACACTCTTCATTATGACTATTATTTTATTACTACTTTTATTCCATCTTATTATTGTTGCTTTTTATCTCAACACTCTGGCTCTATACACTCTTCATTATTACTATTATTTTATTACTAGTTTTATTCCATCTTATTATTGTTGCTTTTTATCCCAACACTCTGGCTCTATACACTCTTCATTATTACTGTTATTTTATTACTACTTTTATTCCATCTTATTATTGTTGCTTTTTATCCCAACACTCTGGCTCTATACACTCTTCATTATGACTATTATTTTATTACTACTTTTATTCCATCTTATTATTGTTGCTTTTTATCTCAACACTCTGGCTCTATACACTCTTCATTATTACTATTATTTTATTACTAGTTTTATTCCATCTTATTATTGTTGCTTTTTATCCCAACACTCTGGCTCTATACACTCTTCATTATTACTATTATTTTATTACTACTTTTATTCCATCTTATTATTGTTGCTTTTTATCTCAACACTCTGGCTCTATACACTCTTCATTATTACTATTATTTTATTACTAGTTTTATTCCATCTTATTATTGTTGCTTTTTATCCCAACACTCTGGCTCTATACACTCTTCATTATTACTATTATTTTATTACTAGTTTTATTCCATCTTATTATTGTTGCTTTTTATCCCAACACTCTGGCTCTATACACTCTTCATTATGACTATTATTTTATTACTACTTTTATTCCATCTTATTATTGTTGCTTTTTATCTCAACACTCTGGCTCTATACACTCTTCATTATTACTATTATTTTATTACTAGTTTTATTCCATCTTATTATTGTTGCTTTTTATCCCAACACTCTGGCTCTATACACTCTTCATTATTACTGTTATTTTATTACTACTTTTATTCCATCTTATTATTGTTGCTTTTTATCCCAACACTCTGGCTCTATACACTCTTCATTATGACTATTATTTTATTACTACTTTTATTCCATCTTATTATTGTTGCTTTTTATCTCAACACTCTGGCTCTATACACTCTTCATTATTACTATTATTTTATTACTAGTTTTATTCCATCTTATTATTGTTGCTTTTTATCCCAACACTCTGGCTCTATACACTCTTCATTATTACTATTATTTTATTACTACTTTTATTCCATCTTATTATTGTTGCTTTTTATCTCAACACTCTGGCTCTATACACTCTTCATTATTACTATTATTTTATTACTAGTTTTATTCCATCTTATTATTGTTGCTTTTTATCCCAACACTCTGGCTCTATACACTCTTCATTATTACTATTATTTTATTACTAGTTTTATTCCATCTTATTATTGTTGCTTTTTATCCCAACACTCTGGCTCTATACACTCTTCATTATTACTATTATTTTATTACTAGTTTTATTCCATCTTATTATTGTTGCTTTTTATCTCAACACTCTGGCTCTATACACTCTTCATTATTACTATTATTTTATTACTAGTTTTATTCCATCTTATTATTGTTGCTTTTTATCCCAACACTCTGGCTCTATACACTCTTCATTATTACTATTATTTTATTACTACTTTTATTCCATCTTATTATTGTTGCTTTTTATCTCAACACTCTGGCTCTATACACTCTTCATTATTACTATTATTTTATTACTAGTTTTATTCCATCTTATTATTGTTGCTTTTTATCCCAACACTCTGGCTCTATACACTCTTCATTATTACTATTATTTTATTACTACTTTTATTCCATCTTATTATTGTTGCTTTTTATCTCAACACTCTGGCTCTATACACTCTTCATTATTACTATTATTTTATTACTAGTTTTATTCCATCTTATTATTGTTGCTTTTTATCCCAACACTCTGGCTCTATACACTCTTCATTATTACTATTATTTTATTACTAGTTTTATTCCATCTTATTATTGTTGCTTTTTATCCCAACACTCTGGCTCTATACACTCTTCATTATTACTATTATTTTATTACTACTTTTATTCCATCTTATTATTGTTGCTTTTTATCTCAACACTCTGGCTCTATACACTCTTCATTATTACTATTATTTTATTACTACTTTTATTCCATCTTATTATTGTTGCTTTTTATCTCAACACTCTGGCTCTATACACTCTTCATTATTACTATTATTTTATTACTAGTTTTATTCCATCTTATTATTGTTGCTTTTTATCCCAACACTCTGGCTCTATACACTCTTCATTATTACTATTATTTTATTACTACTTTTATTCCATCTTATTATTGTTGCTTTTTATCTCAACACTCTGGCTCTATACACTCTTCATTATTACTATTATTTTATTACTACTTTTATTCCATCTTATTATTGTTGCTTTTTATCCCAACACTCTGGCTCTATACACTCTTCATTATTACTATTATTTTATTACTACTTTTATTCCATCTTATTATTGTTGCTTTTTATCTCAACACTCTGGCTCTATACACTCTTCATTATTACTATTATTTTATTACTAGTTTTATTCCATCTTATTATTGTTGCTTTTTATCCCAACACTCTGGCTCTATACACTCTTCATTATTACTATTATTTTATTACTAGTTTTATTCCATCTTATTATTGTTGCTTTTTATCCCAACACTCTGGCTCTATACACTCTTCATTATTACTATTATTTTATTACTAGTTTTATTCCATCTTATTATTGTTGCTTTTTATCCCAACACTCTGGCTCTATACACTCTTCATTATTACTATTATTTTATTACTACTTTTATTCCATCTTATTATTGTTGCTTTTTATCTCAACACTCTGGCTCTATACACTCTTCATTATTACTATTATTTTATTACTACTTTTATTCCATCTTATTATTGTTGCTTTTTATCCCAACACTCTGGCTCTATACACTCTTCATTATGACTATTATTTTATTACTAGTTTTATTCCATCTTATTATTGTTGCTTTTTATCCCAACACTCTGGCTCTATACACTCTTCATTATTACTATTATTTTATTACTACTTTTATTCCATCTTATTATTGTTGCTTTTTATCCCAACACTCTGGCTCTATACACTCTTCATTATGACTATTATTTTATTACTAGTTTTATTCCATCTTATTATTGTTGCTTTTTATCCCAACACTCTGGCTCTATACACTCTTCATTATTACTATTATTTTATTACTACTTTTATTCCATCTTATTATTGTTGCTTTTTATCCCAACACTCTGGCTCTATACATTCTTCATTATTACTATTATTTTATTACTAGTTTTATTCCATCTTATTATTGTTGCTTTTTATCCCAACACTCTGGCTCTATACACTCTTCATTATTACTATTATTTTATTACTAGTTTTATTCCAGCTTATCATTGTTGCTTTTTATCCCAACACTCTGGCTCTATACACTCTTCATTATTAATATTATTTTATTACTAGTTTTATTCCATCTTATTATTGTTGCTTTTTATCCCAACACTCTGGCTCTATACACTCTTCATTATTACTATTATTTTATTACTAGTTTTATTCCGTCTTATTATTTTTCTTTTTATCCCAACACTCTGGCTCTATACACTCTTCATTATTACTATTATTTTATTACTAGTTTTATTCCATCTTATTATTGTTGCTTTTTATCATGAAATTATTGGCCATAAAAAAGGATCAGTTCTGTAATTGATTTATATAGGGTCAGAAGTGACTCCATGGTCAGTTGTTTTTTAGGGGTATGCAATGTAAGACTTGTTTTTAGTAACAGTCTCTTCTGAGTATTTTAAATAACACTTTTAAGAATTGGTTTTAAAATGATTTGCCATTCCGTAATAAGCAGAATACATAATATTAATGACAACAGTTTCTTAACATTTGAGACACAATTTCTAGACTGGATTAAACATAATTTGTTTTCTTTTTTCTGGTGTTCTATCCATTCAGGATATATTAGACGATGGCTCACCACTACTTCCTGTCGTTTGTAGCTCTTACTAACACTTGCCTTTTCATTATCTACACATGCAATTGTGGCTCTCCTCAACTTTCTATCCTTTGTAGTTCTTAGTAAGGTTTGTCCCAGTCCCTGTTCTACCATCTTTTTACACAAGCATTCATGGCACTCCCCATCTTCCTTTCATTTGTAGCTCTTTGTAAGTTTTAACTTTCATTATCTATCCCAGTCTTTGTTCTCTCATCTATTTACACAAGCAGTCATGGCTCTCCCCAACTTCTTATCCTTTGTAGATCTTAGTAAAGTTTGACTTTGTTATCTATCCCAGTCTCTGTTCTGCCATTTATTTATACAAGCAATCATGGCTCTCCCTAACTTCCTATCATCTGTAGATTTCCATAAGGTTTGACTTTCATTATCTACCCCAGTCCTTGTTCTACCATTCATTTGCACAAGCAATCATGGCTCTCCCCAACTTCCTATCATTTTTAGATCTCCGTAAAGTTTGGCTTTCATTATCTACCCCAGTACTTGTTCATCCATTTACACAAGCAATCATGTCTCTCCCCAACTTCCTGTTCTTTGTAAATTTTAGTAAGGTTTGTCTTTTTGTTATCTATCACAATCTTTGTTTTCCCATCCATTTATACAAGCAAGTTCAGAAATTTATTTGCTGCTTTCCTTTTTCTCTCTTGCTTTCAATATGTCTTGTGAGTATCAAATTCTCCAAACCCTCTTTCTTCATTATCTGCCCTAGAAATGTCAATTGTCCCTTCCTGATTCCAAGTATAATGTCCTTTTTTTTCCCATTTTTCCTAAAACTTTATAGTTACATATTCATTCTATGGAATTCTCAGCATCATTCAGTAGAAACATATTTTTCTTGATTCAAATCTCTTCTGTGACAAGACTGTCCAACATTCTCCAGGAGGATTGAGATTCCATAATTGTTCAATCCTCTTTTCGTTGTTGTTAAAGAATTTTTTCCTGTTTCTTAATACTTTGCCTTAAGTTTTGGATGGCAAGTTTCATTATTTTAATAATTCTTATGGTGTCGCATTTTTCATCGTGTTAAAACACTTCCGAAATATTTAATCTTTTTTTAAAACTTGCTTGATTTGTGCGTATCTAATTTAGGTACCTCCACCTTTTTGCTGTAAAAACAGCATAGCATCATGAAAATAGACCTAAACTTAATAAAAACAAAGATTTATTCGGTCGGTGCAAAAATAATGTCGGTTTTTGACGTATTTTTTAACGTCAAAAACCGACATTATTTTTGCACCAACCTAATATTTTAAAAATATTTATGTTATTATTAAGAGAAAAGACTAAAGTATTTTATTATTGTTTTATTAAATTTTTTCATCCTTTCTACCACGTTCGAAATTTTGGTTAAAAATCCTGTTTTGTTTTGTTTTTGTTTTTTTGCATATTTACGATTAGTGTTTTTTGCCCATTTTTTCAAGTTTAAAACACATTGATTTGGAAATTCTTGTAAAAATCAAATAACTGTCGAACTTTAATAAAACCTTCAGAACTTATTCATAAATGAATTGAATTATTTTGGAAATTTATTTTTTAGAAAATCTTTTTAAATAATATTATTTTCTACACATGTTACCTCACACTTACTTAATTTCATGAAATTTCGAGAAATGAAATTTTCTCCGTCGAGAATGTAAATCACATTTTTTTTATAAAACTATTACTTATTTCCCGAAAATCTGCTCCAAATCGTAAAATAAAAAAAATGCAATAAAACTATAACATTAGAAAAGCTTTCAATTGCTTTTATAGATAAGATTTATTAAGAACATTATTGTCTTAAGAAAAATTTTTTTTCGATGAATAATTAATTTTACAAGAATTGGTTTCTTTTTTAAAATTTTATTTATAATAATTTATAGTATATAAATCTTTTAAAATTCTGCATTACTTTTATCTGGTTAGGTGATAAGTGAAAAACATATTTACTAATAAAAAAACTGAAAGGTTTAATACAAATCATTTTACCCAAAGATTTTTAAAATATTTTTTTTAATTTTATTATGCATATAAAATATTATGTAATGTGACCATTTTTGAAAGTATGGTCAACCATACACGACATTAAATTATGTTTCCTGTAGAACAAAAATAAACATTTTAATATCTTATCAGCACTTGTCATCGCTCATTAATTACGTAAGAATAGCCGCTGCCGGTTAAAAATCACCACTACTGTTTGTTTAAAAATCCATTTCTCGGTTATTTTAAACTTAAAGTAAATAACGTTTTTTTTTTTTTTTTTTTTTTTTAATCAGATTAATTATACTTTAAATGAACTAATATTCCTCAAATAAAGTTTCAGAAAAGTATATTTTATTTTTGGAAGATTTTTGAATACAAAAAATTATATTGAGATGAAAGACAACTCAAAAAAGGCACTAATCAGCTATCCTAGAAAACATTTTTTTAAAATCGATTCCAGTCAATATATTTCCTGTTTGAAATACGCCAGACCATTTTGCTTACTGGAAATAGTAAGATTAATCTGTCGGAGTTATCTCCTCCTTAATTCCCAAATTGTCACTAGGGGTCACTTTCCCTATACTATAAATACTGGGCGACTTCTCGCCTAGTTCTCTTTTACATTTATTCATTTCAGTGACTACAATGTAAGCTTTCTTAGAAGATCCGCGTCTTCCCATTTATGGGAGACGCCGTGAACATTATACACACATACACGTACGTACGAACATTCACCAAAATACGAACATTCACCTAAGAATAGACACCAATGTTTATACACACACAAATGTTATTGCCCATTGTAAAATTGTTTTGTTTAATACATATATTTGTTTATATATATCGGTTTTGTTTGTCTTTTTTATCTTCAGTTTGACTTAATTCAAGTCCGACCATTTTCTTGTAGTTGGACCTTTTAATATTCCACCAAAGGTTACACACATGTTTCTAATACAACAACAAGCAAATACACACGGTCTTCAACATATCCTTTAGATTTCAATTAAAGCTAAAATGAAAGCTTTTTCATTTATAAAAATTCATTTTAAACCAAGGTATTGAAAATAAGTGGGGGTACCTAATGTAATTTGTAGTTCTCATGTTGTATTGTTTTCAGGTGTTTTAACAACTCTCAATCGTACAAGCTTGTTGATGCCATTTTCATAGATTTTGTTGTTGTTGTTGTTGTTGGAAGAAGGTACTGAGGTAGTTGTCGACAATACAAAGACCAAAACAAATAAAAATCAGAGGGAGCCAAAACAGGAGAATACGGTGGATGCTGGAGGCTGGGTACCCATTTCAATTCTATAAGCTTCTGTAACGACCGTTATGCAACATGTGATCATGAATTGTCGTAGTGGAAAATGACACCTTTTCGATTTGCCAAAATCAAACGATTTTCTTGAACCCAAATCTTTTCAAATGGCAACTGACAGTTGAGATATAGATTTTCAAACTATTAGTAATCATTCATGTCGAAATCTTTGGTTTAGCACAGCCTTTTCATCATTATCGGAAGATCATCAGAGTGTGGTTTAACGTTTAAGTTAAAAGTCCCCGCCCCTGACGAAATCTACCAGACCACTTTTTGACTGTCTGTAAAGCTGGAGCATGATCAGAATAAAGCCTCTGAATGTCTTTTTGTTGCAGTTCCGAAGCTCAGTATATTCCAAAATTTATAGAACAAAATAAGGTGAACAAGCTACTTTTCGTCCTCCATCTTTAAGGCATTTTTGTGGAGAAAATATGAGCATTCAAAAAAATCTGTTCAGACATAATACACACACTATATATCTAGGCATACTTATGTGTGTGTAGAACAGACCAGCAATGATCAGCAAAACAAACGCCAGTGTCAAGATTCATTGGCAGTGGCATTTTATATTAACAATGAAAATCGGGTGCAAAATTTTGCAATGACCTGATAGATATGAAGAAACTGACAAAAATATGTTATATATATTTTATTATTGTTATACGTTGTTTATACAGGCACAAATATTTAAGTAAATGCTCTGTTTATAATAAACAATTTTAACAACATTTACCGGCCTGAATGTCCGAGAAATTTCATAGAAATTATGCGTCCTTCGACAGGAATCGAACCTGTATCCTATACAGAACTATCAAGCTTTACCGATTTAGCTACGAAGGAAACATCTGGTTAGCAAGATCAAATTACTGCTTTTAAACTACAAATTTCCCATGATTTCCTTCGAACGTTCATATCTGCTCGAAACGTATCTAAACGTAAAAAAATGACGTCATATATTATGAAATGGACAAAGTCCGACAATTATTATAATATATTTTCTGTTTATATGTTATTTATATAGACAAATATGTGTGCTGTTTATAATAAAAATGATAATGTAGGATACAGGTTCAATTCCTGTCGGAGGACACATATTTCCTAGGAAATTTGTTGGACATTCAGGCCGGCAAATGTTGTTAATACTGTTTATTCTAATCAGAGTATTTACTTAAATATTTGTGTCTATATGACTAACGTATAACAATAGAATATATTAAAATAATTATCGGACATAGTCCATTTCATTATATATAATATATATATATATATATATATATATATATATATAGTTAAACCTAGAGAGGTAGACAAACCTACCACGGTTTCACCTTAGCGGATCGTCAGTTAGCCTACTCGTATCGGCTTTGAACTTGCATGCTAGACGATTATTTTCGGCTTGGGTCTTTCTTTTTTTATAACTTTTTTTCTCCCCTTTGGTATTGGTTTGATTATTTGCAAATCAAGACACCGAAGGTTTTCAGAACAAGTATTGTTTCTTATAGTTATAAGATTACTACTACTACTACTACTACTACTACTACTAATAATAATAATAATAATAATTATATATATATATATATATATATATATATATATATATATATATATATATAATTTTGTATATTTTATATATCAACAGTATTTAGAAAAATGCGCACTAAACGAAAGATGCTGGTAGTTTCAAAATGTTTTAAAAGATATTTTTGAAAGAATATTTTTCAATCTAACGAAATTCATCTGTATTCTTTTCTTTCTCTTTTCTTTTCATCCCCTTTGCACTGACTATCTCACATTATATATAGATGTTCAGACACACACACACGCACACATAAGTGTGCTTATAGATTGTTTGGGGTTTTACTATTTGCCCATAGCAGGTGCTACCAGCCCAGGTCAGGGTGGACCTGGGAACAACAGCTATTAAGAGGTCGTTTCACCCTCACCACCAAAATACCCAATCCCGATCAGAAACCTTGCTGTCAGATGTAGAATATTGTCAAACCCAGGACAATTTTTCTAAAACCTTTCGAAATTGACGGGTAAAGTCCATCAGATAAGATAGATAGATAGATAGATAGGTATGCCAAACTGCCAGATATATAAATAAATAGGTATGTAAAAATGACACATAGATAAATAGATACATCGATAGGAACGGACCATAATAGATGCATAGATAGATAGATAGATAGATAGATAGATATGAACAGACTGTAATAGGTAGATAATATGAACAGACTACAAGAAAATGGCCGGACTCAAGTCCAATTGAAAATGAAGACAAACAAAATCGACATATATATATATATATATATATATATATATATATATATATATATATATATATATATATGTGTGTGTGTGTGTGTGTGTGTGTGTGTGTGTGTGTGTATTAAACAAAACAATTTTACAATTTTTACAATGGACAATAACATTAGTGTCTGTTCTTTGGTGAATGTTCATACGTACGTGTATGTGTGTATAATGTTCATGGCGTCTCCCACAAATGGGAAGACGCGGATCTTCTAAGAGAGCTTACATTGTAGTCGCTGAAATGAAAAAGCGAACGAGGCGAGAAGTCGCCCAGTATTTATAGTATAGGGAGAATGACCCCCTAGTGACAATTTGGGAATTACGGAGGAACTAACCCCGGCAAATATATGAAACACATCTTAGACATATATAAAGATAAAGTCAAGCCAGAAAGAGATAACTAATATGCAAGGGAGAGAGAAAGAGACAGAGAAAGAAACAGAGAGAGAGAGAGAGGGGGGGCTGAAGAGACAAATGGTATGTTCAAAATAATTAGTAACTTAGGCAAGACTGAAGATTTTCTTTTTCTTTGTTCTCGCCATAGCAAACTTAAACATTTATTTTCGTATCGAGGAAGGTTGGAAGATTTTTGCATCTAAACTTCTTCAGTGTCGTTAATAATGGTCCTCTCTGTTTAATTTTTGTTTGTGTATTACGATTTACTGGATTTGAAGAGAAGAGCATGAACAAACAGCGCCCTCTACAAGCGTTCCATTGATGACGCGATACCACGTATCATTGAAAGACTCCCACGTCGTCGCAAGTGAGCAGTTGTGCTACTTTAGGAGGTCATAGATTCACTTCTGTTTTGTTTAGAAGTCTCCAATGAAATACAAACTAGAAAACAACGCCCCTTTGCGGGTATTTATTGTCTTTGGCAGCTCCAAGTGCCTGTCGTCGTAACCTACGCGATATTTTTTCATACAACACAATATAAAACAAAATACGACAAAACACGAAACAACCTTATTTTTTTTTTTTTTTTGCAAATATCTTGATTTTAAATCTTGTTCAATATACACCTTATAATAAAGATGCCTTTTGTAGGGTAGTTATAACTCTGAGTAAATAATTATAAAACCCCCAACACACACACACACACACACAGTGATTTCCCAAGCATAGCTTAGAAGTGGCACAAGGCCGAAAGTAGGGAGTACCCAGTGAGGATCAAACTCATTATTCAATCGTAATTGATCTAACGAGACAAGGTTGCTAGCCATTAGACCACGTCGAGGTGACCCAAATGATTTTCTAAGCGAAGCTTAGACGTGGCACAAGGCCGAAAGTATGGGGCACCCAGTGAGAATCGAACTCATTATTCAGTCATAATTGTTCTAGCGGGACAAACTTACTAACCATTACACCGCCGCGTGGTGCCCCATATATATATATATATATATATATATATATATAATATTTATATGCATACATATATATATTTATATACATATAAATACACACACACACACACACATATATATATATATATATATATATATATATATATATATATATATATATGAACATAGAAGTCAACACTTAGAGGCGACAGTCTGTTTCATGCTAGACGCAGTCGTCAGGCCATCCTAACGATTGCGTCTAGCATGAAACAGCCTGTCGCCTCTAAGTGTTGACTTCAATGCTCACTTTTATATTTACACGCACTCTATCTCTGATATTGAGTACTTTATCCCATAAATATATCACGTCTTAAGACCATATTTCTTCATATATATATATATATATATATATATATATATTCAAACGTATATTGTTGTAAAGTATAACAGACAACGAATATCTTTTATGTTTGATCACGAGCCGTTCTAAACTCTGTATATTTGCTTTAATGTCTGGCGAAAATAAAGGCAAAAATAGTCCAACATAGCCATATTGTTCTGTTGTTAATATCTCGGTCCCTCCCGTGATACGACGTCATAGAACTGCATCATGAATTTGCGACCCGCGTCTGCTATTCCGCGACCGTTTTAGTCGCATAGCAATCTTCTATGTCAACATAACAGAATATCATCTTTGATGGTGAATATCTTCGTTTAAATGTACATATAACCACTCTGAGGTTGGCTCATGTGAGCCGAAAGCTTAGATCAAGGAACAGCATAATAAAAAAATATCCAAATTTTAGACAATTTTTGTCTTTATTTTCACCTGAAATTAAAGCAAATATACGACGTTTAGAACGGCTCCTGATCAAACATAATAGACATTCGTTGTCTTTTATATTTAGCAATATACGTTTGAATAATGATCTGCTGCCCCAATACACTAAGCTAGCTTCTGTTGTGGGATTTTGATTAGGCCTTCATTAGTAGGGGGAAGTAGATGCGATAAGCAACAATAAACTGCAGAAGAACTCAAAATTGATGGCTGCATTTAAGTATTACATTTAAGCTCATATTAACGACAGCAATCTGGTTACAGAAATGAAAGAAAGAAAAACAAAACAAAACAAAATTACAACGTAAGATTGCAAAGATTCCAAAACGTACATTTTTATTTATTTGTTTTTGCATATTTCTTGATTTTAACTTTTTTGTTCAATATATACTATGTAATAAAGATGCCTTTCAAAAGCTATGCAAACTATTTAAGTAGCAGGAAAATTTCATTAGAAACAAAGAGAAAACTCCTGAACTGTTACGTAATATCAATCCTCTATATGGCAGTGAATGCCGGGCACCACAAAGAAAAGAGTAGTGAACTGTTATGTAATATCTGTCCTGTTATATGGCTATGAATACCGGACAATCTCCACACAGATGAAGAAGAGACTTGAAGCAACTGAAACAAAGAAAAGAGTACTGAACTGTTACGTAATATCAATCCTCTATATGGCAGTGAATGCCGGGCAATCTCCCCACAGATGAAGAAGAGACTTGAAGCAACTGAAACAAAGAAAAGAGTACTGAACTGTTATGTAATATCAGTCCTCCTATATTGCATTGAATGCCGGAAAATCTCCTCAGAGATAAAGAAGATACTTAAAGCAACTGAAACAAAGAAAAGAGTACTGAACTGTTATGTAATATCGGTCCTCCTATATGACAGTGAATGATGGACAATCTCCTCACAGATTAAGAAGAGACTTGAAGCACTAGAAAGAAAAGGGTACTGAACTGTTATGTAATATCTGTCGTGTTATATGGCTATGAATGCCGGACAATCTCCTCACAGATGAAGAAGAGACTTGAAGCAACTGAAACAAAGAAAAGTGTATTGAACTGTTATGTAATATCGGTCCTCCTATATGACAGTGAATGATGGACAATCTCCTCACAGATAAAGAAGAGACTTGAAGTAACAGAAATCAAGAAAAGAGTACTGAACTGTTCCATAATATCTGTCCTTCTATATGGCAGTGACTGTTGGAGAACCTCCTCACAGATGAAGAAGAGACTTGAAGCAACAGAAATATTGTTGCTGGAATAAAAGAAAAACAAATCAAAAAGCAAAACAAAACAAAAATGCAACACAAGGTCATCTTTTAAAAAATATTTTCGGAACGAACCCGTTATTCAATCTACAGGAGTAGATATTTCGTTTTGTTCTTATTTTTAGTACTTCTCAGTTATTGTTCGCTTTCTTTCCGAGTCTAAGGGCGCATTGCTTGACCCAGGGACCGACCGCACAATTTCTACGTCACCAAATGCAAGCACTAGACGATATATACCCAGAAATGGACAGTGGAACGAGAACAATGTAACCCACGTAAACTAAGTAAAGCTTAAGTAATGGGTTCAGTTCCAAAATTCCTTTAGGTTTCTTTTTAATCATTTTACCCCAAGCAAGGCGATAAAGCCACTAGGGCACAAGGAGTTACTGAGTGTTAGAGAATATGAGAAAAACTGCTATTAAGGAAAGAAGACAATAAAAGAACAAGAATTAAGAAGACAGAAGATAACGATTGACATTGCATTTAAATTTTTGAAGATCAAAGTTGACTGGGAAGTAAGAAACCAGAAGAGAGTTCCACAAGGGAGAAGTGCGATGGAAGAAACTGTTAGCATAGAACTTACGGTTAAATCTAGACATTTCAACTGTAAAATGTTTAGATCTTTCAGCCAATCTAGTACTGCGTTTAAATTCATAAAGTCTAGGTACCATAGCGGAGAGTTCATCAGAACAATTAACCATGAAAGTATTTATAGGAAAGCTACGTCAGACCTGATGAAGGCCGGAGGGTACAGCGATCGAAACGTTGTGACAATAACCACACAGATGAGAAAAATAGTACGCATGTAAATAATGATAACTCCACATCCCAGAAATTCAGACAGGAAATATAGAAGCTATTAGACCAGACATTGTAATTAAGGACATTGAAGAATAAATGTCCCACATTGATATTGCAGTACCAACATATCCATGGTAATGACAAAATAAGTAAATATAAGTATTTTGAAATTGGAGTTGAAAAAAAGTAGTGGATTATGACCTTTAGGGGCTCCTAGATTAATGGAATTATAATGAGGGTGAGGGCTTCAGAGAAAGCCTCCCTTTAGCTCGCCCGCACCTGTTTTGATTTTTTTTTTACTTCTGATATATTTTTTAGCGACATTTGCTTGGCTTGAAGAATACTTATATCAAATTCTTTAAATAGATTAGAATAACTATCTTTTGTTTTTTCAATAAAAATATTCTTTAAGAAATGCCACTACTAGTGGCTACTAATGACCACCCACTAGACAGACACACATATACAATTATGAATACACCTTACCATCTGATGCCCACTTAGACATACAAGAATCTTTACATACATATAGAATGTTCTACGGTTTTCATGCATGTGACACATGACTGACCAACAACCCAAACTAAATTGGAAATACCAGTGTTTTCTGTCTTTTTGTTTATTTTCTTTCAATCTCAGACGAAGCTTTAATAAAACTGAAGCCTAGTAGATTGATAAATGTTTCGTATTTATTCTTCATCTTATTATCCATGTAGTTGAATATGCACGCAGAAGCATGTAGAACACAGATCTACAAATTTCAATAATTTTTATTTATTTGAGCATTATTTTTCTTTCAAATTGAAAGAAAACTTCACACAAAATATGTTTGTGTGTCCTTTTTTTACAGTACAAACGAATCAATTGCGTTAGTATAGAATAAACAGAAAATGCGTCTACATGTGTGCGGATGTATGTGACGTTGTTTTCTCCGTGTGTATAAATCCCCAGAAGTCGACCGCACGAAAAGAGCAAGGGAACGAGTTGCTACTGTTGACGCATATAAACAAACTTTTGCCTGCATGTTTTTTTCTTTTATGTGTCAATATCGCTTAGTATTTTTTGCAATATTATATATTCGAATAATTATGCGAAAAATGTCAGCAATTAATAAATTGTAAGAATTTCAGTTTTGCTTGTATGACAAACGATGAAACAAATACCTTGGTCAAAGGTTCACTGAAAGACAAGTTAACGAATAATAACTGATCAAATTTATAATAAAATAATCGTCTCCGGAGGAAACCAAAATTCAGATTTATTAATCTCAAGCTCAAGTTAATAAATATTTTTCCAATTTTTAAATATCCCTTTTAAGGAGAAAAAATATTGTTGATTATATTCTCAAGTGGCCCTCAACAAATTTAATTCTAAGAAATATTTATCGACTGCAATTTCAAAAAATACAGCGCGCCTCATACAACGTCGGTGGTTGGTTAATATATATGAATACAAAAATTCAACAATTTGAAGCGGGTTTTGTACATACATACACACACACACACACACACACACATATATATATATATATATATATATATATATGTGTGTGTGTGTGTGTGTGTGCGTGTGTGTGTGTATATACACCCTTGTGCAAATTAACTGAAAGAAAAGGAATTATTCCGTTATTATTTACTTTTTTCATATTTTCCCAATGAAACATGACCCATTGCACATCTTTGTACTTCGTATGTCCATGCCACAAAGTCGTCCCTTGCAGACTGACCACAGATTCTTGATTGGATTTAAATCAGGAGAGTTTCCAGGCCAGTCTATAGTGCTTTGATGTGCTCACTGGTAAGGCTTTCCTACGCTTCTTAGAGTAACATCTATCGCAGACACAGGCCGTAGGGCAACTAATCGACAACCGAGACAATAGTATCTGGGTGTGATAAAAATCTGATGTAATCATGGATGACACAATATTTTTCAAGGCTAACAAATTTCATCATGCACCCTGAAAACAGATTCATATTGCTGCACACCACTGCAAATGACCTAATCTGAGGAAAAAATAGAAATCGATTACACGTTGTCACTCCAGTGGGTATAAAACTGACCCTATGGTGAAAGAAAGGAAACTAAAGCGCCTGTTTCCATTAATTTGCACAAGGGTATATATATATATATATATATATATATATATATATATATATATATATATATATATATATATGTGTGTGTGTGTGTGTGTGTGTGAAAATATTGTAGAAAATAGGAAAGAAACTGGTTTGGTAAATAATCCAAAGTTCCTTAGTATTTTTGTAATTATTTTAAAAAAATAGTGCTCGATACGAAAGTAGAGCATAAATATAATTATTTATTTAAAAATATGATTCCAACTCGCTACATAAGAGGTCTCATGTTTCAAAACAAGAGCCGAAAACTTCAAAATAATATTTGAATGCTAACCCCTTATATATACACCCGAAGTCAAACCACCCTCCATCCACAATTAAACATATACCCTCATCAATAGAAAATAGAATTAGCAGTAACTCCGCTAACAAAGTAATATTCCACCAACATAATGACTTCTACAACACTGCCCTAAAAAGTAGTGGTTATAAAAATGCTAACATTAAATATAGGGACAATTGCAATAACCAAAAGAAAAAAAACAGGAAAAGAAACATCATTTGGTATACACCTCCGTTCAACCAAATGGTTAGTATAAAACTAGGACAGAAGTTCTTAGCTCTAATCGATAAACACTTTCCCACCAAAAGTAGGCTTAGTAATATATTCAATAAGAACACACTAAAATTGAGTTATTGCTGCACTGAAAATCTAGAAGAAGACACAATAATAATATCCTGAACAAACCCCCTTAACTGAATAGTCTTAATAACTCTACACTTAAATCAGATAATGGTAGGGAAAAACTATGCGATTGTAGAAACCCGGTAGACATTAGAAAATAAGTGCTGCATCAAATCTGTGGTATACCAATGCACTATATCATCCACGGAGAACCCTAACAATAATATGATATACATTGGGTCCACGAAAAATGCCTTTAAAACCAGATGGAGGCAGCATAAATGCTCCTTCAACAACATAAACTTTAGACATCAGACCTCTCTATCTAAATATTTTTGGCACCTGAAAGAAAAAAATAGGACACCTAAAGTAAAATGGAAAATCATTAACAGGACTAGAACTTGCAAAACTTGGGATGACCCATGCCCTTTGTGCCTCCATGAGAAACTACACATTATTAAGCTTCTAAACAATAAAAACCTATTAAACAACCGGCATGAATTAACGGTTTTCTGCCGACACAACCGAACTTACGCTCTGAATAACTAGCAAAAACTCTCATACAAAAAAATAAATTTTAAAATCCATAGCCCATATACATAGTTTTAATAACCTACAAAAATTGATAACCCTTTATGAAGTCGTCAAATAACAAACGTAACGGCCTTTTCATATACACAAATCTCTTTCATAAAGAGATATAATAAAAGGATAAAATAATAATAAATAAATAAATCTCCGTAGACGCTCAAGCCAGACTATGCGAAAACTTCCTCCGTCGTAAATTTAGCCACCCCCACCTTACCGTGACCCGGCATCTATGAAAGTAACTCTATACTGATACAAATTATTAACACCCCACCCCTGCCGATTCTAAACAATCCGCCCTTGATGTTACCATGGAAATTTTTGATTTCAATTCTGACCATACTATTAAAACTCGTAAATTTCAGAAATAAGTCATTCCCAAAAAATTTCGCTTGAAGATGGAACAGAGCCTACTTTAACTCAAGTTAATTCAAATATTATTTTGAAGTTTTCGGCTCTTGTTTTGAAACATGAGACCTCTTATGTAGCGAGTTGGAATCATATTTTTAAATAAATAATTATATATATATATATATATATATATATATATATATATATGTGTGTGTGTGTGTGTGTGTGTGTGTGTGTGTGTGTATTGATATAATAGGAAAGAACTGTTAGATTAACGATCCTAAGTTCTTGAGTATTTTTGTTTTTATTTAAAAAAACAGTGTTCGATACAGAAGTAGAGTATAAAATCTGTTACTTAGCTGGTTGTGAATTTTTTAACTAATTCAGTCTGTCTTATCAAATCACATATCGCCCACTCTTCTAGATTCTTCTGCACAAATATAAATGATCCCCAGGGCTCTATATTTAGTCCTACTTTGTTTTTAATGTTCATCAACGACCTCCCTGATGACATCCACCCTCAATTTTGTATCTATGCTGATACACAACCATTTACCAAGTGTTATCAATTAGATGAGGTCAAATTGGCGGGTGATCTCAAAAGAGACCTACAGTCTTTTGTTAAATGGAGCAAAGGATGGCTTGTTAAGTTTAATGCGTCCTAAACAAAACAACTATCCATTTATTAACTGAGAGAACTCTCTCTGCCTTCCATGAGCAAGGCTGATGCTAACCTCCAAGAAAGTAACTCGAAAGTAATTCGTAACTTCCCAGGGTAACATTCTCTGCTGACATGAAGTGGAAAGACTATGCTGAATCCATTGCTAGGTCATCTGCAAAGAAAGTTGGTTCGCTGTGTCGTACTAGACAATTTTTTCTCTAGAATCTATCTTACATATCTATAAGTCTACCATTCGTTCATGCTTAGAATATTGCTACGGTATAAGGTTCAGTTCTCCTGCTATATAATTAGAGATCAGTGATAAAATCCAAAGAAGAATCAGCAAAATTATTGGTCCTGACCTGGCATCTCGGCTTGAGTCATTTTACCGCCGCCGTAAAGTTGCTTCCCTGTGGCTGTTCTATAAATATTTCATGGTAACTCTTTGGATAAGCTCTGCGCTATGGTACCTAGACTTTATGAGTTTAATCTCAGTACTAGATTGGTAACAAGGTCTCATCAATTTACAGTTGAATTGGCTCACACTTCTCCCTTGTGGAACTCTCTTCCGACTTCTTGCTTTCCAGTCAATGTTGATCTTCAAATATTTAAGTGCAGTACTAAACTGACCTCGTGATCTTGTCTTAGTGACTTTACTGCCGTGCATGGAGTGATACCAATTATTTTTTTTTTTTTTTTTAAAAACATACCTAGCAAGCTTGTATAAATAGATGGCAGATGACTCCCAAACGAATGCTTCCCAATCAAGTCTAGGGTTAACCGTTATCTTCTCCTTATATCCACATAAACTGTGTCTCTTACTCTGTAACTCTCTGCCTAGAGTGGCTCTCGAATCTTTAAGAAGGTGAACATCGTTGTAAAAGATAAAATGATCCGATAAGGAAACTTATAGCCGAGTGGTTAGAACGTTCGTATTTCTGACCAAGAGATCCGGGTTCGAATCTCACCGTGGTCGATTTGTCAGGAAGGAGACTTCTGGATGGTAACACCAAGAAGTCAGCGTGTGCCTCCCACCCCACCTTTGGAAAGTGTCTGTAAATCATACCACGGGTTGAGTGAAATTGACTAGACGAAGCCGTTGTTTATGTTTTTTTTTTTTGTATTAGCACGAAGTCACAAGTCATCGTGACTGAGCGTCCTGGCCTTGTTTAGATTGTTGATCATGCTAGATAACGCGCTCTCTCCCAGAAACTGTAACTAAGGTCTGCTCAGTATAGTTGCAGTGTAAACCACAGGTGGGCTCTGTGAGTGCTGAACAAACACAAATGTGCCTGAGCAGGCGTCTGCAACGGGGATTGGTTAGCCGCCCTAGTAGACTAGCATCCTCGGATACGTGCAGCTGCGCTATTTATATTTATGGGAACCTGTTCACCGGGAAGAAGCTATGCATCTTTATTAAACGTGAGGATGAAATCTAAGGACACTTTACAGTGTACACTATTAAGAAGGTCTGAAAACAGAGACAAAAACATGACCTTCACTAAAAAATGATGCCAAAAGTAATGTCGGCCAATTATGTTCAAACGATGGGAGTTATTTATGCCAACCTAGAACAAGAGCCGAGCAGCTATTTAGGATGGTTTCCGTTCGGGGGTCTTCAAATTATTTACTACACTTTACTGAAATCGTCACTGACCTAGAGAACATTACTTGAACAGTTTGTGAGTGTCGCCTAGCTAAAAATAGATGCATTGCTTTGGTTTTATTATGATAGTAAGTTACACTTCCTACGCAGTTTCCTAGTATAATGCGTTCGATCCTGACGGGTGACCCATTATTATGAACTTGTGTCAGAATATAAATAAGTATGTATCAAAAAAAAAAAAAAAAAAAGAAAAAAACGGAAAAAGAAAAACAACGAAAGAAAAAAAAACAATGGAAAACAGAAAACGGAAAAAAAATTCTGAAAAGAAAAAAGAAAAGAAAAAAAAACGAACGAACACAAAGAAAGGAAGGAAAAAGCTATATATCCACGCCTTCTCTTGGGTTTGGCCGATTTAGACACAGTCGCATCTCTTCTGTCTATATTTCCAACGTATATCAACTGCAGAAGACCGAAGCTGACAGCGACTGAAACGTCGTGACTATGACAATGAAAATGACGATAACAGTCCGAACAATGTAAATAGTGTAAATAGTCGCATCTTTGTTTTCTAAAGTCGAAATCTGATTTTTTTTCCAGAAAGTAGGCTCGAAAAAAATCGTGTTTTTATTTTTCTTTGATTGGTCATATGTAATATAGTGATGTTAATTTCTAGCCAATAGACACTTTAATTTAAACGGTGTGTGTTGTATTGTGGTATCTTTTTGGTATGTTTTTAATATTGTTTGTTATTGGATAGGAAATAAAGCTTGGATGTGTTTTAATATGGTATGTATTTGGGTATGTAATTATGTTTGAAATATCGTTTATTTCCTATGGATATTTAGCGTGGTGGCTGCATCAAGAGTTAATGTAAGGTTTCTTACGAGAATATTTTAGGATACATGAGTTAATATTTGAAAATGGGTACATTCAGAAAATAGCAGACCAATTGATTTGCAAAGCAAGATAATATCTATTAAACAAAATCAACAAAAGGAAAGTTTAAGACAAGAGCTTCTTTTCCTAGAAGTAAATTGCATACACAACGAAATGTTAATGAATATATTTCAGTGAGACTTACTGTGTTGATGTCTTTGTAGGTGAAGCGTTCACAGCCCTTTTAGCTTCAGCGTAAAAAGTTCATGTCACATAGTTCGAAAGAAGTAAATCCGGAAGAGAGAGCTAGTTAAGGCTTTGCTTGTTTTTATACCACAGAGCTACTGCTGATACAAGGTTTATTAAGGGCTGCTATTGTGCTTATTAAGGCACTACAAATGAATCCAAATTTGTTCGAATTTGTCTTTAGTTGCATAACTTATATTCTGTGTAGGACGTTTCAATGTCTATGGATGTAATTCTTCCATTTGGCATTGATGACAAAACCATTTTCGCCATACTGCCCCTTTCAAAGACATTGTGCTAATTCTGATATAAATATCAAGCCTTTTTTTTTTTTTTTACTTCTGTTTCCTTAGTCCCGGGTATGACAATAAACTACAGCCGGTGGCAAGGCCTCAGACCGGGAAATTGGAAAGTTTGAGGAGCGTCGAACTACCTCTTAATTGCAGTTATTCCCAGGTCCACACTGACCTGGGGTGATAGCACCTGCACGGGCCCTAGCTATGGACAAATAGTGAACGCCTAAACCAAAACAAATTAACGTATAAACTATGAACGTATAAACATGCATTTTAATAGTAAAAATATTAGCAATAGATTTTCATATAAAAAAGCTACCAACAATACCTATTTACAGTAAAATTACCTACAATACATTTTATCTGCAGTTGAAGACATAAAATTGTGTTCAAAATATTTAGATTTCGGCATTAAATGACCCATAGATGTGTTGATATACCGCTAAACAAAATCAATCAAATTCGTTTCCTGGAGAAAACATCCATCAGTATTATCTATAATTATCAATGTCCCGAGCCAATAATTATCATTATCAATAATTATAAATACAAATAATTATAATTATCAACATCCCGACCCAATAATTATCATTATCAATAATTATAATTAGAATAATTATAATTATCAAGGTCCCGAGCCAATGATTTTCAATACCATTTATTATCATTATCAATAATTATGACTATCAACGTCCCGAGCCAATAATTATCATTATCAATAATTATAATTTTCAATAATTATAATTAAAATAATTATAATTAGAATAATTATTAGGTTGGTGCAAAAATAATGACGTGTTAATGTCGTTTTTTGAGGTATTTTTTAACGTCAAAAAACGACATTATTACGTCGTTGGGAACAAAAAACCAACGAGTTTGTTCGGAAAATGGCTGACAGTTTTGTGGGCCACCAGGAACCTAGTCTTACCACAGTCAAACGGAGAAAAATGGCCGTGCAAGAGCATCATGCAAGGCACCGTTGAGGGTGGACGTAGGACAGGACGCCAACGCAAAAACTGGTTGGACAATGTCAAACAATGGACAGCTATGAATATACAAGAATTGCTGATGGCTGCCATTGATAGATCGTTGTGGAGGAGATTCAATGTGGCTTCTGCATTCAGATTCCCCCTACGATTACAAAAGTCAAGGGATGATGATGATGATGATGATGATGATGATGATGATGATGATGAAAAAGATTTAAATAAGAAATTGCCAACTCTTAACAGCTGGCATCCGGAATAGACATTGACTTCGTCGCCAGTCATAAAACTTTAAAAAACGGATATATATTTTTTGTAAAAATAAAAAATTGTGGCACAAGGCCGAAAAGAAATGGGGAGAGGCTGGTCTTCATTAGCTATCCTAGTCCTAGTTAATCAGAATTCCGACCCATTCATTTTTACAATTTGTCCATTCACCACAAGAATTCATCCATCACCACTCAATCCTGCATATACCATAATACCGCATATTCGCAGAGGACCCACAGAACATCCCATGATGTAAAGATTTCATTTCATTGTCCATAAAGTTTATAAACACTGATTAAGCTACATTGTATACGTTATAAATTCAAATGAACGGGAAAAAAATTCGATCGAATTGAGTTCTCAAGACATGTTTAAGCTAAAAGCGAAAGAATCGCTTAAAGAAAGAAATGTCATTTCCAAAACAGAGGAGAAAAAAAAAAACCTAGTTTTTTCGTTGAAGTAGGTTGTGTTGCAACAATGCTATTACAAACATTTTCGTTACTTGCTATTATCCATCTATCTATCTATCTATCTATATATATATATATATATATATATATATATATATATCATTTAATATATATATATCATTTAAATATATATATATATATGTATATAAATATATAAATCTCATTTTCATTTATATATATTAGGTTGGTGCAAAAATAATGACGTAATAATGTCGTTTTTTGACGTATTTCTTAAGGTCAAAAAACGACATTATTACGTCATTATTTTTGCACCAACTTAATATATATATATCACCTCTCTCTCTCTCTCTCTCTCTCTCTCTATATATATATATATATATATATATATATATATATATATATCATTTAATATATATATATCATTTAAATATATATATCATTTATATATATATATATATATCATTTATATATATATATATATGTATATAAATATATAAATCTCATTTTCATTTATATATATTAAGTTGGTGCAAAAATAATGACGTAATAATGTCGTTTTTTGACGTATTTCTTAAGGTCAAAAAACGACATTATTACGTCATTATTTTTGCACCAACTTAATATATATATATCACCTCTCTCTCTCTCTCTCTATATATATATATATATATATATATATATATATATATATATATATATATGTATGTATATATATATATATATATATCAGTCAGTTATGTGTCATGGGTGATTTCATGATTTATTAAATGATGGCTTGGGCGGATGAAACCAGAAAACAAACTAAAAATGAAACGCAAAGACAAAACAAAACAATGTTAGTAGGGCCCTTCCAACCCTGAAAATAATGAGAGTGGCCTCTGTATTCTGTCGATAGACAAAATTAAAAAAGAACAGTCACTAATAAAATTCGGAAAATAACGATAAATGTTTGAAAAATTGCTGCTGTTTTTTAAGAATCTTCTTTGCTTAAGCAACGCCGTGTTTTCGCTTACCTGGCGACTGATTCGGAATAGGCTATCGCTCATTGACAAGGTTTTCATATGGGGGGGCTGGCGGATTTGCCAGACTGTGAACGGTGTAGCCTTGGTTTAGAAGAAACGGCTGCGCACGCCTTCTATCATTGTCCCCGGGTCCGCCCCTTATGGGACCATGTCGGCGAGATGACGGCTCGTATCGCTTCTGAAAAGCTCGTACTCATTGATTGCGCATTCGCGTGTGACAATGTATCGCCCCCGTATCGCCCCCGTATTCTGGGATGAAACGAATGGTGTTTCTGACGCTCCTGGTCACGACCCGAATGGAGATTTGGACGACGCGGGAAGTCTTGCGAGGTGATTGTCTTTCTCATCAGGATCTGATCCAATTCTTTGAGCATCAGCTCAAGATGAAGATTAGAACTGATAGAAAACGCTTGCATTCGACAGTCTTCAGCGAAAGGTGGGCGACTGAGGCTATCTTGGTTCATGTGAACGGGGATAACCTTGATTTTTTTTTTTTATGTCCGCCTAAGTAGCATCGGGGCGGTTTCTTCTCAATCCCTCCCCTGGTTAGGTTAGACAAGCTTTTTGTACCTAATGTGAGTAAATATAGTTCCCGGCCGCTTCTTTGTTTATGATCCAAGTTGTGATTCGCAATCTCCCTAATTTGTTTTTGCACCCCTGTTTTCATCTCAACTGGATCAGATTTTTTTCTCTGTCATTAACCGTATTTATTTGACCATTTCGCCCTTCTTCATCTCAAAATGTTGTGACGGCAAATTTTGTGACGACAGCGCAAATTTTGATGACAGCAAAAGACGAGAATGTAGTTACATTGTGTTTGAAAGCAGCATACCAAAAGAGATCTATATTGTATAGGTGTCGCTAATAACTCTATATGTTAATATAGAGGCGATGAGACCTAAGTAATGTTTGATTATAGTGTCTCTTCGACAGATCCCGGTATTGCGCTGGTGTGTAGGTTCACACAAAAGTGCAAAAATTTTCATATCTTTCTTTTATCAGAATCAATTAGCATATCGACACTTGTTGGGTCATCTAATGTCAAATATATGTGTTATAAATGAAAACTCAGAAGGAATTAATTGAAAGATAAGTACATGTCTAATTTACGCCAGAGTGAAAAAGAAGTCAAGCCGAAGTTCGGTTTACAGTCAAAAACGCAAATGTACACCTCGTTTACAATCGGCTTAAACAGAATTCCGACTTACACTAAAGTGAAAAAGATAAGCATGGGCTCAGTTTACACCAGAGTTAAATAGCTGATGTGTTCGGTTTAAAGAAGATTCAAAAAGCTAAACATAGAACTAATTTACACCAGCATAAAAAAAACGTAGACATAGATCCGGCTAACATTAGAGACAAAAATGGCAGATATGGGTTCAGTTTACATAAAAGTCAAAAACTTAAGCACAGACCCAGTTTACACTAGGATAAAAAGGTAGACATAAGTTTGGTTTACACTAGAATATAAATGGCAGACATGCGTTCGGTGTACACTAGAATACAAAAAGCAGACATATGTTCGGTTTACACGAGAATATAAAAGACAGACATTGGTTCGGTTTACATTAGAATAAAAATAAAAAAGCAGACATAGGTCCGGTTTACACTAGAATAAAAATGCACACATAGGTCCAGTTTAAACTAGAATGAAAAAGGCAGACATAAGTTCGGTTTACGCTAGAATAAAAAAAATGCATACATAGGTTCGGTTTACACTAGAATAAAAAAATGCAGACTCAGATCCAGTTTACGCTGGAATTAAAAAAATAAACATAGTTTCGGTTTTACAATGGAGTTAAAAAAGTGGGCACAAGTTCGGTTTACAGTAGAATACAAAAAAGGCAGACAGATCCAATTTACATGGAGTTAAAACTGTTGACATAGGATTCGATACTTTAAAAAGAAAAGACGTCTAAGGTGAAAATTTGATGTTTGAAAAGCGATAACACCGGCATAGCACAATAAAGGTAAATCTCTTTGATTATGGCTTATGAAAATCGAAGATACTCAGACATTGGACAATTTATATTTAAACTTAGATAAAAAAAAAAAAAGCGAAAATCAACAAAATCCATAACAAAGAACTTTATATATATATATATATATATATATATATATATAGATAGATAGATAGATAGATAGATAGATAGATAGATAGATAGATAGATAGATAGATAGATAGATAGTGTAAAGACTGGGATAGATAGATAGATAGATAGATAGATAGATAGATAGATAGATAGATAGATAGATAGATAGGAAACGGAATGTGATATATATATATATATATATATATATATATAGAGAGAGAGAGAGAGAGAGAGATAGATAGATAGATAGATAGATAGATAGATAGATAGATAGATAGTGAATATATTACGATAGATCGATAGTGAAGAGATTACGATAGATAGATAGATAGATAGATAGATAAACTATGGCCATCATATGAGTTTGGCAATATTTAACCTTCGAGCCCATAAAAAAACAATGTTCCAAAATTAATGTTATTCCCTTAACACCGCTATTCCTATATAAACTTTTTATTCACCCGCCAATGTTTATTTACAAGGTTGTAAAAATGAAAATATGTGAACCGGATATAATCCATTATTTCTTATTTGCCATTTTATAAAGATCTATTATTTATAAATCTGAAAGGAAATCTTTTTATTCAAAAAAGTACACAAAATTATCAAAATATATAAACCAACTCTTTATTATTTACCATCTTATACATTAAATAACTATGATTTTTTTTTAATTCAATCTAAGAAATAAATAATCTCGTAACTATAAAATAACTCTTGTAACCGATCTCGTTAAAAAATTACTTAAATATGAATGCCATTTTTTTAAATGATTTGTAAACAATAAATTCTATAATTGAAAGGGACTTGACATTTCCGACAGTAATTTTACAGTAAAATAACTCTCAACCAAAATATCATTAGTTTTCAACCTGACATTTCAAAAAACAAAACACAACAAAAACCAAGCCGAAGTGAAATTAACAGAGAGAAATGGGAATTATTAACCCTTGGGTAAATTAATTGAAACAACCGATTTAGTTTCCTTTCTTTCACCATAGTGTCAGTTTTAGACCCAATTGAATGACAGGGTGTAATCGATTTCTATTTTTTCCTCACATTAGGTCATTTGCAGTGATGTGCAGTATTATAAATCTATTTTCGGCGTGTACGATGAAATTTGTTTGGCCTTGAAAAATATTGCATCATCCGTGATTGTATCAGATTTTTATCATGCCCGGATACTATTGTCTCTATTCTCGATTAGTTGTCCTACATTCATTGTCTGTGATGGATGTTACTCCAAGGAAGCGTACAAAAAATGTAACGCTAAACAAACACATTGGCAAGTATTACCAGTGAGCAAATAAAAGTACTATAGACTGGCCTGGAAACTCTTGTGATTTCAATCCAATCGAGAATCTATGGTCAATCTGCAAGGATCAGTAAAGAGAATCAGAGAAAATTTGTTGCGGGCCGGAGTAGGAGTTGAGAGATAAACACGTGTGTCTCCTGAAATGTCCACAACAAACATGGCAGACTCGGGATATGAGTCTACGTAAAGAAGTGTAAAGAAACAGCAAAAACCGATATATGTGTATAAACAAATGGTAATTGGATAAAGAAGAAAAGGGTTAGAAATGCGAAAGAAAATAAGGTGTGGAAATCTTTTGGGGTGCAAAGTATGTGAAATGAGTGAATATGTATACGTAATCTCTTCACTATCTATCTATCTATCTATCTATCTATCTATCTGTCTATCTATCTATCTATCTATCTATCTATGTCTGTATGTCCAATATCTATCTATCTATCTATCTATCTGTCTATCTATCTATCTATCTATCTATCTATCTATCTATCTATCTATCTATCTATGTCTGTATGTCCAATATCTATCTATCTATCTATCTATCTATCTATCTATCTATCTATTCGCTTTTCTTATCCAACTATACGCCTTTCTTCATCTATCTATCTATCTATCTATCTATCTAAATTTTATTCATATCTATCTATCTATCTATCTATTCGCTTTTCTTATCCAACTATACGCCTTTCTTCATCTATCTATCTATCTATCTATCTAAATTTTATTCATATCTATCTATCTATCTATCTATTCGCTTTTCTTATCCAACTATACGCCTTTCTTCATCTATCTATCTATCTATCTATCTAAATTTTATTCATATCTATCTATCTATCTATCTATCTATTCGCTTTTCTTATCCAACTATACGCCTTTCTTCATCTATCTATCTATCTATCTAAATTTTATTCATATCTATCTATCTATCTATTCGCTTTTCTTATCCAACTATACGCCTTTCTTCATCTATCTATCTATCTATCTATCTATCTAAATTTTATTCATATCTATCTATCTATCTATCTATTCGCTTTTCTTATCCAACTATACGCCTTTCTTCATCTATCTATCTATCTATCTATCTAAATTTTATTCATATCTATCTATCTATCTATCTATTCGCTTTTCTTATCCAACTATACGCCTTTCTTCATCTATCTATCTATCTATCTATCTATCTAAATTTTATTCATATCTATCTATCTATCTATCTATTCGCTTTTCTTATCCAACTATACGCCTTTCTTCATCTATCTATCTATCTATCTATCTATCTAAATTTTATTCATATCTATCTATCTATCTATCTATTCGCTTTTCTTATCCAACTATACGCCTTTCTTCATCTATCTATCTATCTATCTATCTATCTATCTAAATTTTATTCATATCTATCTATCTATCTATCTATTCGCTTTTCTTATCCAACTATACGCCTTTCTTCATCTATCTATCTATCTATCTATCTATCTAAATTTTATTCATATCTATCTATCTATCTATCTATTCGCTTTTCTTATCCAACTATACGCCTTTCTTCATCTATCTATCTATCTATCTATCTATCTAAATTTTATTCATATCTATCTATCTATCTATCTATCTATTCGCTTTTCTTATCCAACTATACGCCTTTCTTCATCTATCTATCTATCTATCTATCTATCTCACTTTTATTCATATCTATCTATCTATCTATCTATTCGCTTTTCTTATCCAACTATACGCCTTTCTTCATCTATCTATCTATCTATCTATCTATCTATCTAAATTTTATTCATATCTATCTATCTATCTATCTATTCGCTTTTCTTATCCAACTATACGCCTTTCTTCATCTATCTATCTATCTATCTAAATTTTATTCATATCTATCTATCTATCTATCTATCTATTCGCTTTTCTTATCCAACTATACGCCTTTCTTCATCTATCTATCTATCTATCTAAATTTTATTCATATCTATCTATCTATCTATCTATTCGCTTTTCTTATCCAACTATACGCCTTTCTTCATCTATCTATCTATCTATCTATCTATCTATCTAAATTTTATTCATATCTATCTATCTATCTATCTATTCGCTTTTCTTATCCAACTATACGCCTTTCTTCATCTATCTATCTATCTATCTATCTATCTATCTATCTAAATTTTATTCATATCTATCTATCTATCTATTCGCTTTTCTTATCCAACTATACGCCTTTCTTCATCTATCTATCTATCTATCTATCTAAATTTTATTCATATCTATCTATCTATCTATCTATTCGCTTTTCTTATCCAACTATACGCCTTTCTTCATCTATCTATCTATCTATCTATCTATCTATCTATCTATCTAAATTTTATTCATATCTATCTATCTATCTATCTATCTATCTATCTAAATTTTATTCATATCAATCTATCTATCTATCTAAATTTTATTCATATCTATCTATCTATCTAAATTTTATTCATATCTATCTATCTAAATTTTATTCATATCTATCTATCTAAATTTCATTCATATCTATCTAAATTTTATTCATATCTATCTATCTATCTATCTCACTTTTATTCATATCTATCTATCTATCTCACTTTTATTCATATCTATTTATCTATCTATCTATCTATCTATCTCACTTTAATAATATCTATCTCACTTTTATTCATATCTATCTATCTATCTATCTAACTATCTATCTATCTATCTATCTCTCTCACTTTAATAATATCTATCTATCTCACTTTATTCATATCTATCTATCTATCTATCTATCTATCTATTTTTACGTTCACAGACAAACCCAAATGTTGATGTCTTTGTCACTTGTAAATTTGTTGTTTAATACATATATTTGTTGATATCTATCTATCTATCTATCTATCTATCTGTCTGTATCGGTCTTGTTTGTTTTCTTTACCTCTTCGGAAGGACTCAACTTGACCCTCCATGTTCTTGTAGATGCACCTTCTTCTAGCAGGAATAAACAGCACGTCTTCTTAATTTAACAACACGTAAACATACGGTCCTCTACAAGTAAATTTATTCAATAAAATCGACATTCGCTTTACCCACTGCCTCCGGACGACTTCGGAATCTCCGGCACCTCTTCTGTACGGTCTCCTTTGTTTAAGTTGGTGAATGCTGCCATAATCCGTGCCTTCAGTTCATCTTTGGTGTTGCAAGGAGTTTTTTTGGTCTCTCTCTCTCAATTGTTCCCCACACATAATAATCAAGGTGGATACTCTCTGGGGAGTTATGTAGCGAAATGTAAGGGCGTCGCAGACATTGTCTGACAGCCATGACTGGGTTCTCCTGCTTGTGCAGCATAGTGTAGAGTCCTGATGCCAGATATAGGCTCTTCCAGCAGCTACCCTCTTGACTCAGAGCAGCACTACTTCCTCAAGGTACTTGATGTAGGCCTCTGTGTTAAGTTTGAAGCTCTTACCAACGAATTTAGTTCTTTTTTATCAGAACAATCAGAGTGAATTTTCCGAGCTGCCCTACCTTCGTAATCACTATTAGACTCAATAAAAAACCCTTCCGAATCATCTGCACTGTTAACACCCAAACAATCTGAAATGTTTCCGGCGTGAATGCCAAGCAGTACAGCATGTCGTTTCAAAATTTCTGGCGGAGTGAACTCTGTCACGGTACTCTGTCTCACAGACGGTGGCCAACTCACCCTACTATACTGTGCAGTCGATAAAACCAAAGACAAACAATGCGCATGTGCGAAATTAAAAATATAAAATGGCGACAATTTACCAATCTCACTCTGCGTTTATAGAAATAAATAAAATAAATAACTTCTGTGCATGGACGGAAGTGGAATTTTCAATTGTCTGCAACGTATATGATTTGGTGCTTAATAAACAACACGTACTAAAGATTTCGCCATTTTTTTTCCAACTGTATCCAAGTGCCTCCACTTTAAATAGGTTCAGGCTAGATTTATTGAGGCATTCAGTAGAAAAATTAAGATAAGCAGTTGTCTTTGGCAGTGGCAATAGAATTCCTGGAATTCAAGATTCTTACTGCTTTTGTCCCATTCTACTCAGGTGAAACAGCGTTTAAAAACATCTAGCTACGATGGTGGGATTTGGGTAGGGGGATTTAATCTTACCTAATTTCATTGAAACTACTTTTTTTTTCTAGGGAACTCGCCCCTAGTTCCAGCAAGAAAAGATAATTACTGTCATAGCTGGTCATTTAGAGAATCTCGATAGAACCCAAAAATTAATCTGTAATGTTATCGGTCCTGACCTGGCATCCCGGCATCGATCTCTTTCCCATCGTAGCTTCTCTGTGGCTTTTCTATAATTATATTTTATGGTAGTAGGTTTTCTTCTTCGGTACCTCACTTTACGGTTATAAGAATAGTACTAAATTGGTAGCTAAGTCTCACCATTTAATTGTTGAAACTGTTAGACGTTCCCGTAAGTTCTATGCTAACAGTTTCTTCACTTGTAATATTCGCTTGTGGAACTCTTTTCCGGTTTCTTGCATTCCGATCAAATTTGATCTTCAAAAATGTAAATGTACCGTCAGTCGTTATCTTGTCTTCTTAATTTCTGTTCTTTTCTTGTGCTCTCTCCTTAATAACGTTTTCTTTTGCTCATATTTTTCACACTCAGTGACCTCCCTTGTGTCTTAGTGGCATTATTGCCTTTCTTTGGGTAACGGTTCGTTCTTAAAGGTAACGGTTCGTTCACCAGTTATAATGTCAAACCAAGCAACATATAATGATCTTTTTACCCGAGGGCTTTCAAGTATACATTTAACGATTTGAAAATGGCTAAATGTATAGCCGAAAGCGCTGGGATAAAAAAAAAACGAACATTCGGACAGTTTTTATATAATTTATCATCTGAAAAGAAAAAAATTATTAGATTGCATGAGAAATTGTATAAAAAACTAAATCAAAGCACCTTGTCTATAGTATTCAATGAAATGTGCATATATATATATATATATATATATATATATATATATATATATATATATATATATACTAGCAGTAGAGTCCGGCGTTGCCCGGGGATGTAACAGTAAGAGATAGATCAAGTATCGACCATCATAAAGACTGAAAAATAAAATTGACTAAGATTATTGTTTAAGGTTGACGGACACGCATGTCTTAATTAGTTTTTTTTTTTTTGTAATTTTTTTTTTTTTTTACGAATTGGTCAAACTCAAACAAAAACATTGTTTTCAATCGTTATGAGTCTACCGATTGAATAGAATTTTATTATAAACAATTGTCTTGTAAATGGAAGTTTTAAAGCATTCTGAATGTAAAAATAAAGAAAAAAGTGTGCAAGACAATAAGAAACACTACCTGCCAAAAAAAAGTGAAGTTTTGTTGAAATCGGTTGAAAAATGTAGGAAATCCGATCCCATATATAAACGAACACACACACATACACACACACACAAAAAAAAACAACCTGGGTTTTGTAATAAGTATAACTCGATAACTCGATATTAATAAGTATAACTCGATATGAGTTGTCCCCCTTTCATTAATGCCTCTTAATCGTGTTTTCAAATTGATTTCGTACAAAAACAACTGTGTTTTTCCAACTTTTGGTGCTGTCAGAACCACCGCAATGTAATTTTACGTAGTCCTGTGAAGTTTTGTTGAAATCGGTTGAAAAATGTAGGAAATCCGATCCAATATATAAACGTACACGCACACACACACAATCTGCGTTTTATAATAAGATATATCAAAGGGAAAAGATAGCTTATTAACCGCATGAAAAGCCAACGTGCAAATAATAAGCCTAACAAAGATAGTTCAAGCGTATCATCATCAATCAGCCGGTCTTTTTTTCTCTTTCCCCAGAGGGTCTCCTTCACATGTTGAAGTAAGAAAGCCAACTGTACTTTCCCCATCTGAGAAACAACCGCCTGTTCTGCAACATGCCGTAATAAACAAAAGTGGTGGTAATCATGCCTGATGGTCGACCATTTCCAGATATAATTGCTGGCTTACCTATATCGTTCCATTAATGGATATTCAAATTAAAGCGGACGAAATCCTGATGTGATTTTTGAACTGACGATCTGTTACCACTTATACGCCTTTAATGTTCACAAATATGACGGAAAGATACTTGAAAAGATTACAAAATACACTCGAACAGATTGTGTCTGGTGGAATAGAAAAGGCATCGTCCATTATGAGCTGCTGGAGCATGGAAGGACCATCAGACGGGTTCTTGGTCAGCCAATTCTGTTTTATGACCGGCAGATCCCAGCTTTTGTAGTATTAGGATTAGTATTACAGTTTATTTTACTTTTATATGTTTGACAACCTTCAGTTGTATTTTTCATTCGTCTGTATGCAAACCGCATGCGTAAAGTTATTTTGGAAGCAATGATGGAATTTTCATTTTCATAGATAATTTCTGCAGAAATTTTGGAAACCTCTTCTATATAGGGTTACCACAATTTTAACATTCACTTTTTGATTCTAAATAGAGAAGTCATTTTGTTTACATTCTCCGTAAAACTTCCTCGTTACTCATATGTTTAGTCCATAGGATTCTCACTATCTTTCTGTAGAGCCATTTTGGGTATGACGATAAACTACATCAGGCAGCAAGGCTTCTGCTCGGGAGGTTTTGATGAACCTCCCCTTAATTGCTGTTGTTCCCAAGTCCACCCTGACCCGGGGTGGTAGCACCTGTTAGGGTCCCATCTACAGGCAAATAGTGAACCGCCGAATTGGGGTCAAAACACTATGAAAGTATAAAAATACATTTTTTATAGTAAAACTACCAGCAATAAATTTTCATATTAAAAAATAACTACATATTACCAACAATACATAATACGAGCAATACCTTTCCAGCAATACATTTTTGCAATATATATATATATATATATATATATATATAGATAGATAGATAGATAGATAGACATACATTACATCATTCATCATCATCACCATCGTTCTAACAATATTCCATCATCATCATCATCATCCTTGGACCTTCCTATGGTTGGTCGGAACTCCACTGACAATCTCTTTCCACACTGTTCGGTCCTGCATTGCTGTCCCCAGATCCCCAATGTCCATCTTTGAGTCCCGAGATATGGTGTCTAGGAATGTCAATTTTTGTCAGAAGACACTTTCAGAAGTATGCTATAGGAGTAAGGATGGGATGGTCTACCTGTCCGCACGGTGGCAGGAGCCGGCAAACTCATATCTCTTACCCCCCTCTCTCATTTATTGCTTTATATCTCTCTCTTTCTCTTCCAATCACTCTCTTATTGCTTCATATCGCTTCATCATCATCATCATCATCATCCTTCGACCTTCCTATGGTTGGTAGGAACTCCATCGACAATCCTCTTCCACACTCTTCGGTCCTGCATTTCTCTCCCCACATCCGCAATGTCTAACCTCGAGTCCCGTGCTACGCTGTCCGGGAAGGTCCGTTTTCGTGAGAAGACACTTCCAGAAGGATGCCATAGGAAATGATCTCCCCCGTCCGCACGGTGGCAGGGGCCGGCAAACACATCTCTCTCTCTCCCTCTCTCTCTCTCTCTCTCTCTCTCTCTCTCATTTATTCCATCATCATCATCCTTCGACCTTCCTATTGTTGGTCGGAAATCCATCGACAATCCCTTTCCACACTGTTTGGTCCTGCATTACTGTTCCCAGATCCTCAATGTCCACCCTTGAGTCCCGTGTCTGCAAAAGTCAATTTTCGTGAGAAGACACTTCCAGAAGGATGCCATACGAGTAAGAATGAGACGATGTTCTTGGTCAGAATGCTTGTTCTGCAACCACTCTGCCATGCGCTTACAATATATAATGCGGATATTATTTTTCTCTGTTTGTTGGTATGTAAAGAAGTCAAATATTTCATGCTCTAA
The DNA here is from genome assembly GCA_963932145.1 of Acanthosepion lycidas. Classification (NCBI taxonomy): domain Eukaryota; kingdom Metazoa; phylum Mollusca; class Cephalopoda; order Sepiida; family Sepiidae; genus Acanthosepion; species Acanthosepion lycidas. The sequence continues at coordinate 97,982,900 of OZ010599.1, forward strand.
ATATATAAAGAAAAATATACAAAATAATAAACAATGTGAAAAAGTCCAAAATAATTGTGAACAAGATTGTGTTATAAATTAAGAGTGTAGCAAGCCTTGATGAGTAAAATTTTTCCTACCGAATCTTCGGGTTTCGAATTATTCCAGATTATATTCCAGAATAAAATAGAATTGAGCTGGAATGAATACCCACGAAGATTTTTACTATCGATATATAAAATTCTGTGACTTCTATTTGTCCGTTTGTCTGTCCGTCATACCATCTAAAATAGTCATGCATTGACTGAACGAAACCAAATACTGGGGAGAAGTACAAACGGGTAAGGAATCATCGTCCTTCGACCTCTATGGTTGGTCGGAACTCCATTGACAATCTCTTTCCACACTGTTCCGTCCTGCATTGCTGTCCCCAGATCCACAATGTCCAACCCTGAGCCCCGAGTATCTGGTAAATTTTCGTGAGAAGATACTTCCAAAAGGATGCTATAGGAGTAAAGATAAGACGATGCCCCTGTCCGCTCGGTGGCAGTGGCCGGCAGACTCTAATCGTTTTTGTCTGAGATTAAGAGAGAGATTGGTCTCAGTTCTCCGTAAATTGTGTTAAGCGTTGTTTGGGATCTACAACTGATGTTCCGGATTTTTCTACGTAGATTTATACATGTTCCATCCAGTCGTCTTTCAAGACGAACAGATAATGTCCAAGTTTCTGATCCATACAATAGGATAGGTTCAATGTTTGAAAGGTTTGGACTTTTAAGGAGGATGGAAGTTTCGAGCGTCAAATCTTATGAATTTTGCTACACGCATCTCATGAAAGAGTTTGGCATTAAGTTTGGCATTTACTGCTAAACCAAGAAATCCTCTGACACAAGTTGCCAAGCTAATTAACTAAACGTTATCGTAGTAACCTGCTGAAAGAAATGTTTATGTTTCTGTAAAACCCATAGAACTATCCTGTGATTTATACTACAAATATGCTGATCGAAACTTACAGATTCCGGAAGTGGTCACTGGTTGGATCAATAGTTGAAGAAGACCAAATAAACTGAAACCCTCAGTCACGATGACTTGTGACTGTGTGCTTGTACAATCATCTTTGCAGTATACTTGCAATATAAACCACATGTGCCTGAGCAAGCGTTATCAACAGGTGTTGGTTAACAGCCCTAGCAGACGTGCATCATGCCTGCAGTCAGTCTCCCTAACATACGGGTATACGTAGAAATTATCGGGTATGCATAAAATGGTTGCCAGTGCAACTTTTACATAGGTACAGAAAAGCTATACCTAAGGTTAAAAATAGATTTTTAAAAAGGAAAATTAATTCTTGAAACTTTTATTTTGGTTTTAATTTCAAGCTAATAGATTAAATCTAATGTTTTCAATAAGCAAAACACTTTGCTGTATCTATTTAAAAAAAATAATTTAAATAGACTGGAAGGAGTTTCAGATTTTGAAATCGTGTTTTTAGTCATTTGTCAACACAAAGTAATTCTCTTTATTCTTTTAAAAATAAAATATACTTATCTGAACATTTATTTGCAGAATATTACTCATTTAAATTTTAATTAATTTGATTTGAAACAAATATTACTTACTTTTGGTAGAAAATATTGCAGAAATGCACTTTTTAACACGGAGGTGGGTGTTTATTTAAAGTGTATGTAGACAGGTTGACTGACAGACGGATTTATCTAAGTTTTTTTTTTTTCTGCGATTGACATAATTGTAAAATATTACTTGAGGAATATATATATGAGCACCTTTTTTAATGTAAGTTTTAACTGCCCAGTAATCTTAAAATTTTAAAATATTAACGTTTTATTGAATTTTAGTTACATCGACTTTAAATTTACTATAGTTATCGTCCTTATTTTCTGATAATGTCGGGCATAGACGTCTATATTTAAAAACATCCGTGCAAAATACACACACAAAAAAAAAAATTCAAAATTCCTTTTAAAATATTGGGGTTCACTTAATTGTAGTAAGCTTGTCCATTTATACTTCGTATAGTTTTTAGTTAATAAAAATATCACTTGACCGGTAGAAATTAATACAGGAATTTAAAAGATTTAAAAGTTTATAAACAATTATAATTAAAAATGAAAACAATTTTTGTAAAAATTCATTATTCATCGAAAAAAACATTTCTTTTTCCTAAGACGATAGTGTACATAATATATTTTATTCATAAAAAACAATTAAAAGTTTTTCTAATTAAATAATGTCTTCGTTTTACTCCATTTTTTTTTATTTTACGATCCAAAGCAGATTTTCTGTAACTGGGTTTTCCTGTTTTTCAAAAATAAATTGGTGATTTAAATTCTCCAAGGACTGCTGCTTATAATTAATATGAGCATTAAGCTGTACAAAAAAGAATTTCTCAAAATTTCATAAAATTAAATAACTGGGGAATAACATATGAAAAAAAATGTTTTTATCAAGATTTTCTAAAAAAAAAAAAACATTTCTAAAATAATTTAATTAATTTGGGAATAAGCTCTGAAGTTTCGTTAAAATCTAACAGTTATTTGATTTTTGCAAGAATTTCCAAATCAATGTGTTTTCACCACAAAAAAGAAAAAGACGCTAAAATTGTTGCGGACGAGAATATGAAATAAATCTGAAAAGTGATAAGAAGGCTTTGTCGGCTACGTGTGTAAAACTCATCAACAAGCATTTAATTTTTGATGTATGGCACAAGGCTAATAAGGCAATAAAAAAAGGACAACATACGCAAAACAATAACAAAATATTTATATAGAAATAATACAATTATTAAGAATATTTAGCTGAGCTAAGCTGAATTTTAAAGTTCAGTAATGTTTATTGAACAAATAAAATATTTTAAAATGTTCTTTCAAAACTGTTTTTTGATACAGACATTTTACAATGCAAAAATAAGAGTTGCTTACCCTTAACAAAGAAATTAATTATTTGAAAACTGTTCTTTGAAAGAAAGAAATTTTGTTCAGGTTTGACAATGAATGAGAACTTGCTTTTTTTAGAAGAAGAAATGTTCTTTGTGAATTAGTTAAAAGTTTTGTGTAATATGAATATTGTGAGAACGTGTTTGGTAAAAAAGAACTTTGAATTGTTAGTTGATGCTTCAAGAAGTTTGTTTGATACTAAATAAAATTTATTTTTTTGTACTTCTGAAAATAATTAGAGTAAGTCTTGCCGCTAAAAGAAAATGTTCACCAAAGAACAAATTTCGTTAAATAGAACTGAATGAATCTTGAATTATGTCCTGAAGAGCTGAAAATATGTTCGGTATTCTTGTAGCTTCAGGGAAAAAAAAAACCTTTTCTTTTAAGTAATTTCTCGCTGGTGAAGAATTGGAAAAAAAACTGTAACATCCAAGTTAAATTTCTTTATCGTAGCAGCGATGTGCCTGTTTGACATTTCTTTTTTTGTCTCACTGATGGGATACGTTTGTACTATTTATTTATTTGTTTGTCTGTCACATGATAGGCTCCAGACTTCCGTTCAAAAATATTGGCGGCAAAACCCGATTGCATAGGCGTCTTCCATATTTATTGTTATTCAACCAATCAGCGATCAGAAAAATAACAAGGATTGCACAAGGATTGAAGGTGCTAAAATGGATAAGAATAAATGATTTACTTATAAAAAATCCTTTGGTCTTTTCTAGTAATAATAACATAAAGATTTGGATGATAACAGTTTGTTTCTATTATGTTTGGACCAAGCATTTTGTGGCATTTGTTTTTTTAATAAGGTATAGCGAATCTCTGGTGGTACGTACTTTTATATCTTACATTCTCTTATTTAAGATCTTTGTTCTAATTTCGGCAATATCGCCGAAGAAAGAAAAGCAAACATTGAATACAAAAGCCAACAACAAAAGACGATAAAGGGAAGGGGTCTGTTTTAAGACTGAAAACTTTATTCGTTACTCAAAAACATCTTAAGTCTTTTGTTTTTTTTTTCTTTTCGTTGTTTTCCTTTTTTTTTTCTTTTTTTTTTTTGTCTTTTCGTTTTTTTTTTGTTTTTTTTTTTTGTTTTTTTTCTTCGCCGAAGTGGATCAACGTCGAATCCTAATTTTCGTTTGGAGGTTTTGTTACTTAAAGAAAAAATTATGACACATTTTTTTTTGCGCCTGTGATACTGACGAAAGTGTTTGTGAGAAATTTCAAAAGTAACCCAACAAGTAATCAGTTGTTTGATGATTATTTTTCTCTTTTTATCCCAAGCTGAACAAAAAAAAAAAAAAAAAAAAGAAAAAGTAAAATGGTGAATAGTTTAGGAACATCATTGTGTTTTTGGACATAATTTCTTTTGGGATATATATATATATATATATATATATATAGAGAGAGAGAGAGAGAGAGATAGATAGATAGATAAACCTAGTGAGCCAAACAAACCTACACATGTTTCACCTAAGTGTCTCGTCAAGTAAAAGCTAGCTTTCCCTGACGATCCGCTTACGCGAAACCTGGGTAGGTTTGTCTGGCTCACTAGGTTTATCTAGGTCTGCTCTACGGTTGTATTGAGCTCTTTTTAGTTAGTTGTTTACTCGTGTTGGTTTTTTTTTCTTTGGGCTTTAAACCTGTATCTGTGCGATTTTTTCGACAGACTTTCATGTTTCTAGCTCTTTCTTTTTTTAAAACCTTTTTTTCCTTCGAGATTGATTTGATTATTGCCAAATCAAAAATTCGAATGTTTTTCGAAACGAGTCTAGTTACCTATATATATAGAGAGAGATAGATAGATAGATAGATAGATAGATAGATAGATAGATAGATAGATAGATAGATAGATTGTGAGTGACAGAACCAACTAGACAGATTTAGCAAGAGAACAAGAACAGAATAAACAAAGACAGATAGATAGATATGAACAGACCGAAATAGCGATTGCAATAGATAGATAGACAGATAGATAATGAAGAGATTACAATAGATAGATACGAAACGGAATGATGTATATATATATATATATATATATATATATATATATATATATTAGATTGGTGCAAAAATAATGAAGTAATAATGTCGTTTTTTGACGTTAAACATACGTCAAAAAACGACATTATTACGTCATTATTTTTGCACCAATCTAATATATATATAATGTTACAAACTCATATTCATACAACTGAACATGTTAGCTCTATCACTAATACTAAGCATTTTCCAATAAGTTCCTCGCATATATATATATATATATATATATATATATAAACTATTTATATACATATATATATGTGTGTATATATACGTATATAGATAGATAGATAGATAGATATCAATTGGAATAGATGCAAACCGACTGAAATAGGTAGATTAATCAATAACTAAATAGAGATACACTGCACTTACTCCGGTACAGTTGGTTGTAAAAGAAGGCCGGATTATCCGTTTTGGCCGCACTAACAGAGGTGAGGCAATAATGATTCAACAATGAACCCGTGGACCCCTACTTATGCACCCCCCGTGTCTCTAAGACATCATCGATCGTCACGAACAATTAACTGATCTTTTGTCTGCCTGATGAATTAATCTGGCAATTGCGAGAAATTCAGTAATTGTTCGTAATTTTTTCCGGATTCAAGAGGTGTCGGACCATCATTTGCCAGAATATATATATATATATATATATATATATATATATATATATATATATATAATTCTATTTCGTATCTATCTATCGTAATCTCTTCATTATGTATCTGTCTATCTGTCTAACGCCAATAATAAAGCCATAGTCTCTGGAGTCGAGGTGCTGAATAAAACACCAATCAGCTAAGTAATATATATATATATATATATATATATATATATATATATATATATATATATATATATATACATGTGTGTGTGTGTGTATACAGAAATATAGTTTTAAAGTGTGCTATATTTGTGGGATAAAATGCACAATATCAGAGATAGAGCGTATGTAAATAGAAATATATAAGTGAACATTGAATTCAACACTCAGAAGCGACAGGCTGTTTCATGCTAGACGCAATATATATATATATATATTAAATTTATAGATAGGTAGCGAGATAGCTAGATATAATGATCTATCTATAGATATAAACAAACTGACAGATATATACAGGGTGAAAGAAAAGCAACTCCCTATTTTAAGATATTTATAATTTATTTATTAACCATAATTTTTAAAAGATATAGATATGAGAGGAAAGCTTTTTGTATGAGGTTTTATTTAAAATTCAATATGGGCACCAAATTTCGTTACCAGCTTCTCGAGACACCCAGGAATCGCGTCTACTAATTTAACTAGGAACTCTTGTGGTAATGAAGGCATAATTCGCCTTACGAGTTATGGTTTAGTATAGTAGATTTACCGCTTTAACCAACCCCAAAGAAAAAGTCACAGTGTGTTAAGTCAGGAGTACTGGCTGACCACTCATGCATAAAATAAGGAGTTATTTTTCAATCAACCTGCAGATAAATTGATATGAAAAAATTACAGATAGATAAATATTGATTGATAGATAAATGGAATAGACAGGTAGAAACAAACTGTGATAGATAGACAGGGGCATATAACGTGAGCGCCCTTTATTCTACATTCAACACCATCACTTGATAAGACACCAGAAGTGTTGAAACAAAATGGCTATTTATGTAGTGATTTTACAACATATTTATGCTATAATTTTCGAATAAATAATTATATATATATATATATATATATATATATATATATATATATATATAACACACACACACATATATATATATATATATGATCTGGTGTTTATGCAATGTGTATCCTAGAAAGCAGTTATTGTTCCTCCAATCTAGTTCTTAAATTCATAAAGTGTAGTTGCCATAGTTCATCCGAACAATTCTCATTTAGACAAAAGTCACAAAGAATCTCTTATAATAAAAATATTATATATATATATATATATATATATATATATATATATATATATATATATATAGGGTCTACCAAAATAATGTACACACTCTTTGAATCGTTATAGCTTATTCAATTTATGTATTTTGACTTGTAAATAAGAATGCACATTTAAAGAATTTGAGAGTAAAATATACAAAAAAACATATAAAATTAACTTTGATAAGGTTTAAACTACTTGGGGCAGTAGCAGAATGTTCTTAGAATGATTAGTTCCTATCAAATGTTTAAAATGGTTGCCATTCTGTTCAATATACTTTTCATATTTTGAAGAAATAAACCTACAAATTTCCAGTATCATTTCCTCTGGCATTTGAGCACATTCTTCTTCAATTGCTACTCTCATTGCAACAATTGTTTCAGGTTTCTTGCTCTAATCTTTGTCTTTTAGAAACCCCCACAAAAAAGAAATCCAAGGGTGTCAAATCTGGTGATCTAGGTGGGTATTCAATTGTCTCTCTTCTTCTAATTCATCTGTTTTCCCTATTTTCATCCATATAAGTTCTCACATCGCGGTAATGTATTATTAATTATTAATATTTAAAGAGTGTATACATTATTTTGGGACACCCTGTATAATATATTAAACATCTGCTCTGGTGCTTCTGCAATGTATAGAGGTTCTTGATAAAAATCCAAAGAAGAATCTGCAATGTTATTGGTCCTTATCTAGCATCTCGGTTTCAGCCATTTTCCTACCGCCGTAACGTAGCTTCTCAGCGCCTTTTCTATAAATACTTCCATGATAATTGTTTGGATGAACTATGGTACCTCGGCTTTATAAATTTAACTACAGTTCTAGATTTACGGAACAAAAACCGTCTTCTAACTCTATTTAGGATAGAAAGTGAGGATACCTCCTGCCCATATATTTTTGCCCAAACAAAGCTAAATATTCAAGTCTACCCAGCTATTTAACCTCTATCTGGAGGAAGATAGACGCATGCCTTTCTTGAGATCATTAATGCAGATGTGAACGCAACAACACCAGTTGGGTTCTGGACTTACTTCGCCAATTCCGTTATATGACCCGCAGATACTCGATGTATCTTGAGGAATGTAAGTCCATCATGATCACTTGGAAGGACCATTATTTGAGACGTATATTGCTTTGGTCGTATCTTTTATTTGTTTCGGTTACTAGAACATCTCACTAGAAGCGTTAACATTAAGAAATAAATCTTTCAATTTTTTTTTTTTTTGAGGGTGGAATCGCACATTTCTTTAAGCGTAGAATCGAGAATGTGGCTTCCAACTGGATTTCTATCGTTGAGAATGAAGATGCTTGCATCTTTCATAGATAATATTTAAGTAAATTTAACTTAAATTTGGTTTTGATAGAGTAAAACGTAGTTGCTTTGCAAAAACGCGGATACAAGGAAACAGATGAACGGGATTACAACGAGGAGGAGAGACCAAGTTTCGTAACAGCGGAATCGTCTGGAGAAAAGACCTGCCATTAATGTTGTTACTAATAGTAAATAGGAATTGACATCTAATTAATCAATTATCATTGGAATAAAATAAATTAGGCTGGAAAGAATGAAAAAAGTGAGAGAAAAAAAAGGAGGGAAGGTAGGAAGGGGGAAATTTAGAAAGAAAGAAAGAAAGAAAGAAAGAAAGAAAGAGGGACATTATGAAAAAGAAGAATGAGGGACATTTAGAAAGAAAGAAAGAAAGAGGGACATTATGAAAAAGAAGAATGGGGGACATTTAGAAAGAAAGAAAGAAAGAAAGAAAGAAAGAAAGAAAGAAAGAAAGAAAGAAAGAAAAAGGAAATGAAGAAAGGGGATGGAAATTCTTAAAGAAAAGAAGAAAAAAAAGCATTGCTAAAAAGAAAGGCAGGAACGCAAAAATGAAAGAAGGTAGAAATGAATGGAGAGAGAAATTTAGAAAGAAAGAAAGAAAGAAAAAAAGAATGGAGTACTATGACAAAGAAAGAAAGAACGAAATAAAGAGAGAGGGAGAGAAAGAGGGATGGAAATTCTTAAAGAAAGGTAGAAAAAGATGGCTACAAAGAAAGGTAGAAATGAAAGATGGAAAGCAGGAAGAAAAGAAAAGGAAAATTTAGAAAGAAAGAAAGAAAGAAAGAAAGAAAGAAAGAAAGAAAGAAAGAATTTTCTCAAAGAAAGAATGGCGTACAGTGACAAAATAGGAAGGAAATATATGTAACATTTCTTCTTTATTCTTAAACAAAAATAGATATGAACAGAAAGAGATAGATCGATCGATAGATAGATAATGACAGACTGAGATAGATAGATAGATAGATAGATAGATCGTGTGTCAGACTATTCTTTAAAAGGGTTATTGTAAATTTAATTTCATGAATGATGTAGAAAAACAATCTCACAAACAATAGAAACGCCAATCTGCGCCAAAGTGACAAAAACTAAGGTATTCTGCGCATGCTTAAACAAACGGAAGCCATTTTTATTACTGTTTTCCATTCTGAGAACGTCACATTATTAGGAAATCGCTGCAAATCTATTAAATTATGGGTCGTAGAAATGATTGATCGTAGGCTGACACGAATTCTGTCGTCACATTTCTTAAGAAAGGCAATACAAACCCTTGAAATAACAAAAATGCTTAACAGAGACCATAGAAAAGTAAAGAAATACTTAGAAGATCCGGATCAATGGAGTCGAAGATCATATCAAGACAAATCCCGGTTAATAACACAGCGAGAAGTGTCGAAGTAAGTGTATTGTCAGAAAGACAAGCCCGGAGCAGGAAAACTATATTTGAAGTGGTTGATAGAACTGACGGGTCCAAATGATCATGATGCCGAATTTTTTGCCATAAAGTGTGTGGAGCATTATATTCGACTGCCTTTGAGGCTCACATATACAAAGTGAAATATCTGGGATAGAAAATATTTGAAAACCAACATCTTGATGGACCGGGTGGATAGGGTACAGGTTGGTTTGGAAAGAAAACGCATTCTCCTATCGGATTAAGGAAATTGAAGGAGACGAGTTGTTTGGACCTTGGAGCGTACAAGATGGAGTCAAAATGACTAGCATTTACTGAATAGAGAAAGGACAGTTTTTTAACCCATATATTCGTGGCGTTAGTTAAGCCTTTTTTTTTATTACATTCTGATCAGTTGCATAAGTGATTAATGTCCAGGGTAAGACTCAGCATTAATTATAAAATTCCGGTTTCACTTACATTTCCACGTGTGCATTTTGTACAACTATCATCATAGCAATTTTGTTCTAATCAATTTTCTTTCCAGTTTAGAGCCTTGACTTCATGAACTTAAGCATAGTACAAGATTGGCAGTTAGGTCTCAGTTTGGTTTGGTTTGTATAGTTTTACGGCATATCAACACGTCAATGGGTCATTTAATGCCGACAAGATTTTTATTGCTGGTAATATTTTTCAAAAATGAATTGCTGGTAATATTTTTTAAAAAATGAATTGCTGGCAATGTTTTTTCAAAAATGTATTGCTGATAATATTTTATCAAAAATGTATTGCTGGCTATATTTTTTCAAAAATGTATTCCTAGTAATATTTTTTTAAAAATATATTGCTCATAATAATGTATTGGTAATATGGTAATAATTTTTTCTTCAAAATTTGATTGCTGGTAATAATTTTTTACAAAAATGTATTGCTGGGAATAACTTTTTCTTCAAAAATGTATTGCTGGTATTAAAACCTATTTTACATGTTTTGACCTTAGTTTAGGGGTTAAATATTTGCCCATAGCTGGGACCATGGCAGGTGCTACCACCCCAGGTCAGTGTGAAGCTGGGAATACCAGCAATTAAGAGGTGGTTCGCTGCTCCTGAAAACCTCCTGATCAGAGGCCTTGCTGCCCAATGTAGTTTTTATTGTCTTACCCCCATAGGGTAGATTTTTTGTTTCTGTCGCTACAGCAGAATGGTACATGTGGCTAATATATACCGTTTATATTTCAGTTGTGTTCCTTATTCTGTCTTCCTCTCTTCTTTTATTTTTATTTTTATTTATTATATTCTTTACATTTATTTGTATTATTAGCTTTGTACAAAAAAGAATAAAGACCATTTATATAAAATATGTCCTGGATGATGATCTGTACTGCAATATTTGAATACAATTGACCTACTGGTATTGCTTAGAAACTGGGGTTGAATTATACACAAGCTATATCGAAAAAAAATGTGTTTTCTCACAAAAATATTCAGGAGAAATGCTATGGAATGTAGGTTTTTACACGAGAATATACGGTGGATAGTTATGAACAAACTGGCATGGCATAGATAGATAGATAGATAGATAGATAGATAGATAGATAGAAATTAATAGTCTGAGATAGAGAGATAGATAGATAGATAGATAGATAGATAGATAGATAGATAGATAGATAGAAATTAATAGTCTGAGATAGATAGATAGATAGATAGATAGATAGATAGAAATTAATAGTCTGAGATAGATAGATAGATAGATAGATAGATAGATAGATAGAAATTAATAGTCTGAGATAGATAGATAGAGAGATAGAAATTAATAGTCTGAGATAGATAGATATGAACAAACATATATATATACATATATATATATATATATATATATATATATATATGTATATATATATATGTATATATATATATATATATGACATAGATATGAAAAAACTGATATAGATAGATATGAACACCGACATAGATAGATAGATTGATAGATAGATAGATAGATAGATAGATAGATAGATAGATAGATAGATAGATAGATATGAACAAACTGACATAGATAGATAGATAGATAGATAATGAATATACATTCCTGAAACCATACAATATATTTATGAGCCATTTTTCAGGCTTTTATCCATATACGTTCGTCACAGGTAACTTTTTTTGAAAAGGTTAAAACTCATTCATTTTCAGTGACCTTTTGCACTATACACAGGTAATTGTTTCTGGCTGCTTTAAAATTCATTCAATTTTCTGTGAACATAACCTAACTGGTAGGTAGACATTGTCACGGTACCTGTGGCTAATCTTAACGATACAGGTAAGTTCCTTTATCCTGCCCACTTCTCCTATAGCCTAGATTATTTCTTTCTGTTGCTACAGCAGAATGTCATTTAATATACTTACCATTTTCATAGAAAATATGCGTCCTCTGACTAGAATCGAACCTGTAACCTATACGGAACCGTCATATAGCCTGACTTGCTTTTATCGATTGAGCCACAGAGGAGAGTTTTACTGTTTTTAAACTACAATTCTCCATGATTTTCTCTTGTACATTCATATCTGCTCGATGCGTATCCAAATGTAAACAAATGACGTCACACATTATGAAATAGACAAAGTTCGACAATTATTTTAAGATATTTTTAAGAAATTAATTCGTATTCGAGGATACCTGTCTACTTTGTGGCTAGCCAATCCCTATTGCAGACCCTCTCTCAGGCACATTTGTGTTTATTCAACACCCACAGAGCCAACCTGTGTTGAGTAGACCTTAGTTACAGTTTCTGGGAGAGAGCATGTTATCCGGCATTATCAACATTTTGAACAAGACAGTTATGCTGAAACACTCAGTCACAATGACTTGTGGCTTCATGCTAAGCACAGCTATCAATGGCACCCAAAAGTTTCGTCTACCCAATTTCACTCACAAGGTTTGGGTCAACCTGTTGTATGGTTTTTCTGGCAAAAGTACCGCATGCTGGGAGCGACTTCGATCCACTCCGAGAACATCAGGAAGTCGCCTTCCTGACAAATCATGAGATTGAAACCTGGGCCTCATGGTCAGTAAGGGAACATTCTAACCATTGGGCCATGTGCCCCATATACATATATGTATGCATACATACATATATACTTAAAATTTTAATCTTTCATATAGATCTATACACAGATGGACATATATATACATGTATATACATAAAATTTTAAATTCTTATATATATATATACAGACAGACATATATATATATATATATATATACTTGTGACCTGATGATTGTGTCTAACATGAAATAGCCTGTTGCCTCTAAGTGTTGACTTCAATGTTCACTTTTATATTTTATATTTACACACGCTCTATCTTTGATATTGAGCACTTTATCCCATAAATATAGCACACCTTAAGACTATATTTCTTAATATATATGTATATATGTATATATATATATATATATATATATATATATATATCTTAGATTTTCCTCTCTCATGTATATGTACACGCACATGCATATATATATTTATATATCTATATCTATATATATATATATATATATATATATATATACATAGATATAATTATATCGCATATATTAATAAAACAGTTCTGAATGTAATATAGCAGAGCTATGAAGCATACATTAATAAATATACATATTATCCCTCAGCTCTAGGATGACTCAGAGTTTCACCTGAAGATTGTGCTAAAATCTTTTATTTATATATATATATATATATATATATATATATATATACTTAAGATTTTAATCCCTTATATATATATGTATACATAGATACATGCACAAATATATATATATATATATATATATATATATATATATATATGTACATATATATATATATATATATATATACTTAAGATTTTAATCCCTTATATATATATGTATACATAGATACATGCACAAATATATATATATATCATATATATATATATATATATATATATATATATATATATATATGTACATATATATATATATATATATATATATATATATATATATATATATATATATATATATATAAGCAGATAACTTTTGACCCAGTGTTGATGAATTTCACAAAAGCCATGTTAATATTTCAGAATGAATTTCAGTCGGTGGCTAATGTATTTTTTCATGGAAATTCTTTTTATCAAGGCAAACGCTTTTCTCAAATGCAAATCTGCACTGGCAACCACGCCGTCTCCACGATTTCAACAACCTCCGAAACATGCAGCCTTTCTATGTCAACAAGTAACAGCAGCAGCAGCAGCGACAGAAGTAGACAATGATAGCATCATTGTCAATAGCAACAACTGCAAGACAAATGATGGTTGTTGGTAGGTTGGGAGTAAGACTGGGTGGGGGGGTGCGTGTGGGAGCAGGGGTTGAGCAAAAGGAGGAGGAATGTCGCTTTCATCTTGTTAGCAATAATGTTTCTGCATAGCTTTTAAATTTTCTGCCTTTGCAAGGGAAGAAAGTAAGTGGTTGGTTTTGAAGAAGAAGCAGAAGCTGTGAGAGAGAGAGAGAGAGAGAGAGAGAGAGAGAGAGAAAGAAAGCAGGTGGAGGGAAAGGAAGAAGAAGATAAAGTAAAGAAGAAAACACAGAAGGAGGATGAGATAGAGAAAATAATAATAAGAAAAAACAGTAGGAGAGAACAACAGCCACAAAAAGGGGGAGGGTGAAAAAAAGAAGAAGAAGAAAGAGGAGGAGTAGAAACGAAGAAAAAGGAGGAGGAGGAAGGGAAAAGAAGAACAAGAAAGAGGATGATGAGAAAAGAAGAATGAAAAGGAGGAGGAGGAGAGAAGAACAAAAAGAAAGAGGAGGAGAAAAAAGAAGAACATGGAGAAGGAGGGGAGAGAAGAACAACAAATAGAAATAGGAGGAGAAAAGAACAAGGAGGAGGACACACACATGCATTTATATATTGCGAGAAGAACAGCAAAAGATAGATGAGGAGAAAAGAAGAATGAAAAGGAGGAGGAGTAGAAAAGAAGTAGAACAAGGAGAAAGCAACAACAACAAAAAGGAAGAGGAGGAGAGAAGATGAAAAAATTGAAGGAGAAGGATAAAAAGAAGAAGAAGAAGAAAGAAGAGGAAGAAAGAGGAGGGTAAAATAAGAAGAACAAGAAAAAGGAGGAGGAGAAAAGAAGAAGAAAGAAAAGGAAGAAAGAGGAGGGTAAAATAAGAAGAACAAGAAAAAGGAGGAGGAGAAAAGAAGAAGAAAGAAAAGGAAGAAAGAGGAGGGTAAAATAAGAAGAACAAGAAAAAGGAGGAGGAGGAAAAAAGAAGAAAGAAAAGGAAGAAAGAGGAGGGTAAAATAAGAAGAACAAGAAAAAGGAGGAGGAGGAAAAAAGAAGAAAGAAAAGGAAGAAAGAGGAGGGTAAAATAAGAAGTACAAGAAAAAGGAGGAGGAGGAAAAAAGAAGAACAAGAACAGAAAAAGAAGAAGAAAAGGAGAAAAATGTGATTAATAAAAAGAAGATAAAATGAGGAGAAGAAGAAAAGGACAAAGAACAATAAATGCATGAAAAATAGGAAATGAACGAGAAAGAAAGAGTCGGTTGAACAAAGGTTTAAACAAAAGAGAATGAAAAAAACAAGAGTGAAGAAGGAAAGAATGCAAGAATGAAAAAGTTAGGCACTGAATGAAAAAGGAAAAAAGAAATTAGCAAAAACAAAAGAAAGGAACAGAGAAGAAGAAGTGTGAAGAAGAAAAAAAGGAGAAGGAAGCAGAAAGAGGGGGGGTATTTTAGGCAACGAGAATGTGAACAGAAAACGTAAAGAAGTAAAAAACTGAAAAAGAATGAAAGAAGTCTATAAAGAAAATGAACGAAAATAAAAAAATTACAAAGGTTGCGCAAGTAAAAGAAAAAAGAAAGAAAATAATTTCTCCCCATTAAGACGATAAAACCTCGAGTGCTTGAGTGTCTTCAATTTATATTTTTGCATTAAATGAATGAGTTTTTCTGTGTCAACCAAGAAATGAAAGCCACGTGTTTGAAACTGTTGCTTTCCTTAAGGTGACATGGAGCGATATTTTCCGAGTTCTTGAATTTTTTCTAAAGCTACTGACATGAAGCAGAGTGTTTATATAGAATCGATTGCTAGGTCTGCTGCTAAGAATGTTCGTTCACTGTGTCATGGTAGACAAATTTTTTCTTGTCAGAATCCATCTTGTACATTTATAAATCTACTATTTGCCTGGGCATTGAATATTGCTTGCATATCTGGTGTGCTGCTTCAGCAATATATCTTGAGATTCTTGAGAAAACCCAAAGAACTGTCTATATTTCTGAGATGAGGTATTATGTACACTATTTACATTATTCGGACTATTGTCCTCATCTTTGTTGTCATATTTATCTGATCCTTCAGTATTTGTCTATATTTCTGAGATGAGGTATTATGTACACTATTTACATTATTCGGACTATTGTCCTCATCTTTCTGACCATATTTATCCGATCCTTCAGTATCTGTCTATATTTCTGAGATGAGGTATTATGTACACTATTTATATTATTCAGAATATTGTCCTCATCTTTGTTGCCATATTTATCCGATCCTTCAGTATCTGTCTATATTTCTGAGATGAGGTATTATGTACACTATTTACATTATTCAGACTATTGTCCTCATCTTTGTTGACATGTTTATGACAACGTTTTGGCCGTTGTATGCTCCGGCCTTTTTCAGTTGGTTGGAATGTCAAACTGAACCCTTTATATCACTCACTGGAGTAGACTGTTCTAGTTCCATGTCTAATGGTCATCAGTCTACCCCAGTGAGCAAAATAAAGGGTTCAGTTCGACATTCCAACCACCTGAAGAAGGCCGGATAATGTAAATATCGTACCCAAAGAATTGTTTTTAATGTTACTGGTCGTGATCTGGCACCTTAACTTCTGTCACTTTCCCATCACTGTGATGTGACTTCCCTCTGTCTTTTCTATAAATATTTTCTTTGCAGTTGTTTTGATGATTTCTGCTTGCTATTTTTGTTTAGTTGTTATTTTTTATCCCTCCCCAGACAAATATTACATATAGGAAATAGTTAGGTCTGCATAGAGACATTATGGTGAGTGTAGGAAGAATGGTAAGTAAGGTTCTATTGTTTTGGCACAAAGAATGCTGTGATATGTTTTGGGTCAGTAATTGTGGCTAGCTGAGTTTAATATAAAACTGATTGAAGACCAGCTTTCCCCCTATCCCTCCTTTTGGCCTTGTGCCACACTTTTTTATTATTCAAAATAAATATTACCTTCTTCTCTGGTATCGCATGACCTCTGGAATTTAAAGGTTATACTTGAGTGGACAGATTTTACACAATTCAAGTACAGGAAAGAAAACACTTTTATAAATGCAAGAAAAACCGAATAAAAAGCTTAACTGCAGAAATTTGTCAGTTGCCGTGAATGAAACTTGCATAAAAGAAGGATTGCTGCCCAAATGCACAATTATATATATATATATATATATATATATATATATATATATATATATACAGGTTGATTAAAAAGTAGCTCTCAGGTTTATGTATGATGGGTTATCCCATTTTGTAAAAATTACAGTTATACAGGAGAGCCCATCATATATAAAACAAGGAGTTACTTTTCAATCACCCTGTATATATATATATATATATGAAAGTGTATATATATATATATATATATATATATATATATATATACACTCACATTAATATATATATAAGAATGTGTATATATATATATATATATAGGTAATAATCTGTTGGTACAATCCAAACCAGTCCTATTGACACAATACAGAATTTGAAATATTAAATATTAAATGTTAAAACTGACTCACAAAATGCTCTCACTGTTTACTTTCATTAAACAGAGCAAAATTTTTGTACAATTGGAATTAAGATACCATTAATGACTATTTTCACTTGCAAATTTTAAAATTCACAGGTGAAATTGGTCATTAACTATATATATATATATATATATATATATATATATATATACATATATATATTTTGCAATGTTACATTTTTTAAACCTTTGATATGAAGTACCTCCAAAATATGGCAGCATTTTTTTAGTTGCATTAGTATACTATATTATATTGTAGCAATTGACATATATAATTAAGATAACCATAAAATTTGTCCCTTAGCTAACTCTTGCTATATTCAGCACACTGACTCAGAGACAAAACATTTTGTAATCATTCCATCCGCTCATCAGAAGATATCAGCAATCAACTGCCGATTTCCTCATTTTTTTATCTATTTTATATTGAGTTAAAAAAAATCATTTTTTTTTTATTGTTGCCAGGTTGATTTTTTAAGGGGCATACAGGTTTAAATCTTTAATGAGAAATATATACTGAATACTTAGAAACAAATGCCTTTAAGAAAGGCATTAATTCGTTTTCTGTGTTCTTTGTAAGAAAAAGGCAAAAAATGTTCTGACCGCTAACATGCTGCAACAAATAATGGCAAAGCGTGTCCATGAATGGGGTAAACAATTCCGTTATATCCATCTTTCCTGCCTAGTCAACAACGGCTGCAATTCTGTTTTTCAGAAGCCAGTTCCAGATTCAGCTTTTCTTGTCACTCGGTATTCATCTTCTGTTTATCTGGGACCAGTTTTCTCTTTCATTTGATACAGGAATTAGCTGTGGCTGTTAGCTATTGGTACACATTTCCTCTTCTAACCTGTAATGGTGTCAAGGACACACAGCAAGCAATTGAAGTGAGGAGTTTTCACTTGCATTCTATGAGGGAACAATTAAATCTACCTGACATTTATTTCTCACTTCTGCCACAGTATAAAGTGAAGTTTTTATTAGTTTTTTTTTTAAATTATTTTTCACCAATTTTTGTTTTTTTTTATTATAAATGGTCTCTCCCAAATATTTCTGTAAAGTGTTAGATAAAGCATTCTCACTGTTATTACTTTACTTGCAAGGGTACCTGGCATTGCACAGGCTAACCCAGTTTTGCTTATTTTGTTATTTGAGTGATTCACATATAACATAAAAGGGTTTCACCAGAATTGTTGCAAAGATTTAAATTCTTCTTCTTTTTCTGTTTTCTTTAAAAAATTCTCATGGCTTACATATCCAGTCATAATATCCTTCTGTAGCACCACATTTCTGCTGCTTTCAACCTTCTCTTCATCCTTGAAGGCTTACACTCACATTTCTGTTGCCTTCAGCCTTCTCTTCATCCTTGAAGGCTTACATTCACATTTCTGTTGCTTTCAGCCTTCTCCTCATCCTTGAAGGGTTACACTCACATTTCTGTTGCCTTCAGCCTCCTCTTCATCCTTGAAGGGTTACACTCACATTTCTGCTGCCTTCAGCCTTCTCTTCATCCTTGAAGGCTTACATTCACATTTCTGTTGCCTTCAGCCTCCTCTTCATCCTTGAAGGCTTACATTCACATTTCTGTTGCTTTCAGCCTTCTCCTCATCCTTGAAGGGTTACACTCACATTTCTGCTGCCTTCAGCCTTCTCTTCATCCTTGAAGGCTTACATTCACATTTCTGTTGCCTTCAGCCTCCTCTTCATCCTTGAAGGCTTACATTCACATTTCTGTTGCTTTCAGCCTTCTCCTCATCCTTGAAGGGTTACACTCACATTTCTGTTGCCTTCAGCCTTCTCCTCATCCTTGAAGGCTTACATTCACATTTCTGCTGCCTTCAGCCTTCTCTTCATCCTTGAAGGGTTACACTCATATTTCTGTTGCCTTCAGCCTTCTCTTCATCCTTGAAGGGTTACACTCACATTTCTGTTGCCTTCAGCCTTCTCTTCATATCTGTATGCTTATAGCCATGTTTCTGTTGCTTCAAGTCTCTTCTTCATCTGTAAGGAGATAGTCCAGCATTCACTGCCATATAGGAGGACTGATATTACACAACAGTTCAGTACTCTTTTCTTTGTATCTGACAAAATTTTCTTTTTCTTAATACTTTGCTTAGCTTATGGAAGGCATCTTTTGTTATTCCAATGTCACTTCAGATTTCAGTGTCACATTTTCCATCCTTTATTAAAACACTTTCCTGATATTTAAACTTCTGTACTTGTTTGCTTTTGGGTAACCACAGCGTCCGTTCTCTTACAATTGATGACTAGTATTCGTTTATTTCACATACAAAATGTAATGATATCTAATTTATAACGACCGATTTTCAAAATATACTCTTAAAAATGTTGACATGGTTTACTTTGTCTATATTTCTGAGATGAGGTATTGTAAATATTTATACTATTTACATGGTCCAGTGGATAAAAGCATTGGTTGAAGCAAGTGACTTGATCCAAGGAAGTGTGAGTTCAATACCTGGCTGCAGCAGAATACATTCTGATATCTTCTTTCTTTTATGTGCCATGTCCCTTCAGGACTTAGGCAATCATTGCTCTCCATATCTTCCTCTCCCTTGTATCTCTTAATAAGTTTTGTCTTTTTGTTATTTCTCTCAAACTCTCATCAAGTAAGTTACGTGCTGCTTTCCTCTGTCCCTCTTTCCTTCAACCTCTCCCTCCCAAACTTGTCAGTTCAATACCTGGCTACAGCAGAAATGAACAAAAACTTTGAAGGTTGAATCAAAAAGGGAGATAACTGATACTGAGACACCTGGAAGAGGTGTGGCACGTGGAACTAGAACAATCTACCCTGGTGGACGAAATAAAGGGTTCAGTTCGAAATTTCAATCATTTGAAGAAGGCCGAAGCTTACAATAGCTGAAATGTCGTGAATATGGCAACAAAGATGAGGACAACAGTCTGAACACCGTAATTAGTGCAAATGGTTTACCTTACTCCCTGGCTGTGATCTAAATGCCAAGTTGGTTACCACTTTCAAAGCAGAAAAGGATTTTATTTGAATAATAGAGAAGTTTAATCAAAAATCAATCTATTTATTATTTATAAAGATAAGAAAGGAGAAAATTGGAAATACATGGCAGAATAGTTAATTTAAAAAATTTCATTTTTAAAACTAAAGATGCAAATTAGTTGTCTCCATTAAGCAAGAACTACTAAGTTGGGCATGATATAAGACACATGCTGGTAGATGGCAATGAAAAACACAGTTTTATGTAACTAGATTTATATATATTTAAGTTGAGCAAGATGTAAGACATTCTTATCGATATAAAAAAATACAACTGCATTTATTTCATGTCATAGTTCTCTGTGACATACAAATTGATTATCTCCATAAAGCAAGAACTGCTAATTTGGTCAAGATATAAGACACATTCTGATATCTTCTTTCTTGTGCCGTGTCCCCTTCAGGACATAGGCGATCATGGTCCTCCACATCTTCCTCTCCCTTGTAGCTCATAATAAGTTTTGTTTTTTTGTTATTTCTCCCAAACCCTGTTTTACCATCCATTTGCTCAAGCTGATCAAGTATGTTTTCCTCTTTCCCCTCAATCAGTCCTGTGAGTATCAGGTTCTCCAAGCCCTCCTTCCTCATTACATGCACCAGAAATTTCAACTGCCTCTTCCTGATGTTAATTAAAAGACAAATTCCATAATACTGTAATATTAAATACTATCAGTCATACCCAGTTGGTCAATCAGAAAAAGCATTCAATTAGAATGGAGCAAAAACAACATCATATTTAGATGTAACAGTGTCTATGTTCTTCATTTACTTTAAACTACTTTCATTAAAAAAACATTTTGAATTAATGCAGTTATTGATATATCAGAAGTAGTCTGTATTTATTCAATCCAAGTTAGCTGAGGACATGAAAGGGTAAAACAGGCAACATGAAGACCCACTTCAGACCATAATTATTATTAATAACTAGGATAGTCATATATATAAAGTTGAGGTTCTAGGTAGGCTAATGTTTACCCAGACACCATAGACTACCTTACCTAATTCCATAATGCTTTAATATTAAATGCAAATGGGGTGTCATATGCAGAATGTATTCTCATGTCATCCCTGATGTGAGAACTGATTTAATATTAAGTGAAAATGGAATGTGGTTTTTATATAACATCTGACATGGAATTTTGTGCACCAAAAATACATAATTTTATTCTAATTTTACAAAAATGAATCACAATGTCGAAATCATTCTATGTCACTGATTTCATCCTCTAGAAAGACTTCATTCGACTAAGCTTATTAAGTATCTTGCTTTCCTCTGTCCCTCTTTCTCTCAATCTGTCCTGTGAGTATCAAATTTTCCAAGCCCTCCTTCCTCATTTATGTGCCCCAGAAATTTCAACTACCTTTTCCTGATGTAAAGTATAAGTTTCCTTTTTGTTTCCATTTTCTCCAAAACCTTGTTGCTCACATGTTTGATCCATGGTATCCTCAGTATCTTTCTGTAGAACCACATTTCTGTTGCTTCAAGTCTCTTCTCTATCTTTGAGAGTATTGTCCAGCATTCATTGCCATACAGGAGAACAACTAGCATTTAATAGTTCAATACTCTTTTCGTTTCTGAAATTTTTCTGTCTCTTAATACTCTGCTTAGCTTTTGGAAGGCATCTTTGGCCATCCCAATACATCTTCATCACAATTTACGTCCTCTGTTTGAACACTTCCAAGATATTTGACTGTCCTGGGTATTATGATAAACTACATCCGCGTCCTGGGCAAGATGATAAACTACATCCAGCAGCAAGGCCTCTTGATCCAGAGGTTTTGAGGAGCATGGAACCACCTCTTAATTGCTGATGTTCCCAGGTCCACCTTAACCCAGGGTGGTGGCACCTGTTGGGGTCCCAGCTATAGGCAAATAGTTAACACCCAAACTTGTGTAAACATAAGTTTTAATACCAGAAATACTTTGTAATA
Source organism: Acanthosepion lycidas (assembly GCA_963932145.1). NCBI lineage: Eukaryota > Metazoa > Mollusca > Cephalopoda > Sepiida > Sepiidae > Acanthosepion > Acanthosepion lycidas. The sequence goes on from OZ010599.1 coordinate 98,005,333, forward strand.
AAAAAATATTATCAGCAATAATTTTTAAAGGAAAAATTATTATCAGCAATACTTAAAAAAAAATAAATACCAACAATACAGTTATACATTCTTTGAAAAAAATATGACCAGCTATAGATTTCTTCAATGAAAAATATTCCCAGAAATAGATTTTTGTCAGCATTAAATAACCCATTGAGGTTGATATGCTGTAAAACAAATCAAACCAAACCAAACCAGATATTTGAATTTCTTTAATTTTATATAATATAACTGCATTTTTTGTTGCCATAGTTTTACATAATATACAAATTTGTTATCTCCCTATCACAAGATGTGCTAAGTTGGGCAGGATATAAGACACATGCTAGTAGATATAAATGATAAAATTGCATTTATTTGAGGACAAATTTTATGTAACCAACTTTATACATATTTAGATTTGACAGATTTTAGACATATGCTGGGGGGCGTAAATGATATAACTGGATTTATTTGATGTCGCAGTATTATTCAATATTGACATGCCTAGGTGTGGACAGACAACCAATTTTATATATATTTAATTAATATCCAGAGTTTCAAATGGATGCACACACAAACTTTGTATTTTATATATTAGATATTTAAATATTAGATTACTAGTTTTATTCTGTCTTATTGTTGATTTTGACTCTCCTTTTATGCCAGACTGATTCACTCTTTATTGAAAGAAATTAATGAGAAACTGAATGAAAACTAGATGACAGTGAAAGAAAAAAGGAAAGGTAGTTGAAAATAGAAGAAGAAAAAAGAAAGAGGATAAGGAGAGGTAAATAGAAAAAGAATAAAAGATAAATTGAAGGATAGAAGAGAAAGAGAAAGTACAGCATTAGAAGAATGAAAGAATGAAAGAAAGAATGAAAGAAAGAAAGAAAGAATGAAAGAAAGAATGAAAGAAAGAATGAATGAAAGAAAGAATGAAAGACAGAAAGAAAGAATGAAAGAAAGAAAGAAAGAATGAAAGAAAGAAAGAAAGACAGAAAGAATGAAAGAAAGAAAGAAAGAAAGAAAGAAAGACAGAAAGAAAGAAAGAAAGAAAGACAGAAAGAATGAAAGAAAGAAAGAATGAATGAAAGAAAGAATGAATGAAAGAAAGAAAGAATGAATGAAAGAAAGAAAGAAAGAATGAAAGAAAGAAAGAAAGACAGAAAGAATGAAAGAAAGAAAGAAAGAAAGAAAGAATGAAAGAAAGAAAGAAAGAAAGAAAGAAAGACAGACAGAAAGAATGAAAGAAAGAAAGAATGAATGAAAGAAAGAATGAATGAAAGAAAGAAAGAATGAATGAAAGAAAGAAAGAAAGAAAGAATGAAAGAAAGAAAGAAAGACAGAAAGAATGAAAGAAAGAAAGAAAGAAAGAAAGAAAGAATGAAAGAAAGAAAGAAAGAAAGAAAGAAAGAAAGACAGAAAGAATGAAAGAAAGAAAGAATGAATGAAAGAAAGAATGAATGAAAGAAAGAAAGAAAGAATGAAAGAAAGAAAGAAAGACAGAAAGAATGAAAGAAAGAAAGAAAGAAAGACAGAAAGAATGAAAGAAAGAAAGAAAGAAAGAAAGAAAGAAAGAAAAAGATTATGGAAGAGAAATTGAGAAAGAAGAAGAAAAGGAAAAAAACATGAAGGAATCGAAAGGTGATATAGAAAAAAAAAAGAATGAATGAGTGAATGAATGACAGTTAAAGAAAAATGAAAAAAAGAAAAATGAAAAAGAAAAAAAATGAAATGTATTCAGTGCCTTGTCACTTCATGGCTGAGTTGATTATGGCTCTCTATACATTCCTTGACTTTAATATCAGCAAACTGGGGATGATAAAGGAAATTGTTTCATGTTGTCTTCTCTGCAGACTGCTCTGATAATCATGATTCTCCACAACTTCCTTTTTAATATATATGTCAAATGTGCATTGCCATGATTGTTTTAAAGAAAGGTAATGCAAATGAGTTCCTGTTGCTTTTTAATAGCTTTTAATTCAATATTCTCTTCCTCCTCGGGTTGTTGCTCTGTTAATTATTGCTCTCCACAACTTCCTTTTTAATTTATGTCAAATGTGCATTGCTATGATTGTTTTAAGGAAAGGTAATAGAAATGATTTCCTGTTGCTTTTTCCATGGCATTTAATTTAATGCTGTCCTCCTCCTAGACTGGTTGCTCTTACAATCATGGCTCTCCCCAACTTCCTTTTTCCATGATTTTTAGATCTAGGCATATGTAATGAGGATGAAAAAGCATGGAAAGAGAGAGAATATTAACAGAATAAAAAAAGCGAAAAAGGGAATGAGGAAGTGAGTGAGGGAGAGAGAAGTAATGAGTGGGAGGGACAGAAGAAGAAAGAGTGTGTGAAGGAGAGAGAGAGAGAGAGAGAGAGAGAGAGAGAGAAATGGAGTCAGTGAAATAGGAGAATGTAAAAGAAAAATCTTAAAGACATGTTATAAACAAACTTGGCAGGAAAGGAGAGATGAAAACATTTATAATGAGGGGAGAGAAGAGGGAGAGAGAGAAAGAGAGAGGGGGTAATGAAGGAAATAGAGAGAGAGAAAGGAGGAAATGTATTAACGCATCAATGATGAGGGTGGCTAAAAAAGAAAAGACATATAGAAAAAAGGAGAAAGAGTGAGTGAAAGAGAAAGAGTGATATGTACAGAGAGAGAGAAAGAGAAGGAGTGTGTGTGTGTGAGAGAGAGAGAAAGAGAAAGAGAGAGAGAGAGAGAAAGAAAGAAAGGAGAAAGAAAAAGAGAGCCCTTAAAAGCAAGGCAGACAGGAAAAGACTAATTAAGACGCATACAAAGTAAGACATCCAAGCAAGGAAAGATAGGGAATATAGACAAAGTGAAAATAGTGAGGGAGAGAGATAAAGAGTGAGACTAACCAAGGAAAGAAACAAAATAGAAAAAGAGAGAGGTAAAGAGAGGGAGATGGTGATAGGTAAGGAGTGTGTGAGAGAGAGAGAGGAAGAAAAGCAAAATGAAAGAAAGGCGAAATAGAAAAAGAGAGAGGTAAAGAGAGGGAGATGGTGATAGGTAAGGAGTGTGAGAGAAAGAGAGAGAGAGAGAGAGAGGAAGAAAAACAAAATGAAAGAAAGGTGTTAAAAAACATACACACAGACCAGCACATATATAATGAGGGTGGTCAAAAAACGAAGGACACTGAATACAGAGAAAATGAAGAGAGAAGGAGAGAGTATGTGAGAGGGAGAGGGGAAGGGAGAGAGTGTATGTGTGTGAGAGAGAGAGGGGAAGAGTATAAGAGAGGGAGAGAGAGTGTGAGAAAGAGAGTAAGGGAGAGAGTGTGTGTGAGAGAGAGGGAGAGAATGCGTGTGTGAGAGTATAAGAGAGAGAAAGGGAAAGTGTATGACAGAGAGAGTGTGTGACAGAGAGGGAGAAAATGTGTGAGAGAGGAGAGGGTGTGTGTGAGAGAGAATGGAAGAGAGTGTGTGAGAGAGAGAGTGTGTGTGAGAGAAGAGAGGGTGTGTGAGAGAAAGAATGTGTGAGAGAGAGAATAGGAAAGAGTGTGTGTGATAGAGCGAGAGGAAGAGAATGTGTGTGAAAGAGGGAGAGAGAGTGTGTGACAGAGAGGGAGAAAATGTGTGAGAGAGGAGAGGGTGTGTGTGAGAGAGAATGGAAGAGAGTGTGTGAGAGAGAGAGTGTGTGTGAGAGAAGAGAGGGTGTGTGAGAGAAAGAATGTGTGGGAGAGAGAATAGGAGAGAGTGTGTGTGATAGAGCGAGAGGAAGAGAATGCGTGTGAAAGAGGGAGAGAATGTGTGAGAGAGAAAGAGAGAGAAGGAGGGGAAATGATAGAGAGAAGGAAAGAAAGGGAGAGAGAAATGATAGGGTGAGAGATAAAGGGTAAGACTAACCAAGGAAAGAAACGAAATGGAAAAAGAGAGGGAGAGGGGTAAAGAGTGGGAGATAGTGATAGGTAAGGAGTGAGAGAGAGGAGGAGGAGGATAGCAAGATGAAAGAAAGGTGTTATAAAAGATGCATGCTGACTAATGCACATATAATGAGGGTGGTCAAAAAACGAAGGACACTGAATACAGAGAAAATGAATAAGAGAGAGGGAGAGTGAGAGAGAGCGAGCGAAAGCGAGAGAGGGAGTGAAAGAGAGAGGGAGAGTGTGTATGAGAGAGAGAGAGGGGGAGTGTGTATGTGTGAGAGAGAGAGAAAGAGAGTGTTTGAGAAACAAGAGAGAGAGAGAGAAAGAGAGTGTCTGAGAAACAAGAGAGAGAGAAAGGGTGGGGAATAAATTTTAGGGAGAAAGAAAAGAAGAAAATGAAATGTCTTAAAAACAAATCAAGATATATGACGAGGATGGCAAAAAATAAAGACAGAATATAGAAAAAAGGAAGAGAGAGAAAGAAAGAAACTGTGAAGGAGAGAGAGAGAGAGCAAATGCGCGAGAGAGACAGAAAGAAAGAGAAATTGAGAGAGAGAGAGAGAAAGAGAGAGAGCCAAGAAAAAAGTGACCTGTTATATTAACGAAGAGGTTGAAAGGAAAGAAAGATGAAAAAGAATACTGTGTTTTATTCCCCTGTTGTTTTGAACAATTCATCGATTCCGAGCAAGATTGAAGCCAAGATTTCTACTGGCAAAAATGCTCATTGTTCCTTGTTATTACATGAAACAGCAATTTCTGCTTCCTGGCATGTAGGTATAATAATTATATTATGTTGCTATAATTAGCAACAATTATATACATTCTATATACACCCCAATACAACTTGCAGATAATCACTGTTTTAAAAGATGAACAAATTTGTATTTTTCAAACAGGTAACAGTTTTTATTTGTTTCATGTTTTGATTTTCAAACACTTTCAGTTTGATCATATATTATTAGCACAGAAAGAATTTCTATTGACGATATATTCATTGTTCAATTATCTTCGAAATATAGATTCTGTGTGAGGATACCTTTATACAAGAATGATTTTATTTGAAAAAAATATAAGGTTTTATCCAGGATAGCATATTTGTTTTTTTTTTTGGCATACTGGTAACAATTAAAATATTCTTGCAATTAATCAAAATTTTTATAGAAAAAATATATTACGGAAATTGTGATATTAAAATATGCTTTCCAAAAATTAAGCAATCTATTAAAAAACTGGAAAATTTAATTAGAAACAATGAAAAGTGTACTGAACTGTTACGTAATATCCGTCCCGCAATATGGCAGTGAAAAATAAAAATAATAACTCACTTGCAAGACCCAAATTACAGAGAACTATTATTATTTACAAATTCCCATGTCCCTTAACTGTGTTCCTGATCAATTCAAATTCATAAATAATTATATTGAATATACTACAACATGCCTAACAAGGAGACTCACGTTACATCTCTCTGACCATAGCTCAATTACGTCTCATTTAAATACACATGGGAACCTACCAATCTCCATCCACAACATACTCATTGATAATACAAATAAAAAAAAGCCTCATCTATATGTAAAAAAAAGGGTAAAAGTAATGGAAACATTACAAATAAAAAAGAAAAGGTCAACACGCAATAATATCCACTATGAACATGGCCAAAATGTACTGACCATGTTTGGAAAATAAAACATTCCTTTAACTCTAGATCCAAACTTAAAACAATGCATATATTCAGCTAAAAATAAACTAAAATGTATCTTTGGTAATGGCTAAAAGTATAGCTGAAAGCGCTTGGAAAACATTCGGACAATTTTTATATAATTTATGTGCTGAAAAGGAAAAAAAATTATATGAATACATGAGAAATTGTATAAAAACCTCAACCACCACATCTTGTCCGTTGTTTTCAACAAATATACCACGGTGTTTCAAAAAGAATACACCAAAATCATCACGTGATGTGTCAAAAACGAAAAAAATTACAAACCTCTAGCATGAATAACTGTGTTGTATATACATTCAAGTTTCATTTCATGTTTTATAAGTGCTCAATGTGGCCACCCCTGGCAGCGCGGACAACATCAAGCCGATATGAGAATTTCTCCCAAACGCGCCTCAGCATGTCACAGTCCACCGTGTTGATTGCAGCTGTTATTTGATCTTTCAAGTCATCAATACTTGCTGGAAGTGCTGGAAAATAAACTTGGTCTTTAACATACCCCCACAAGAAAAAGTCACACACAGTGAGGTCCGGGGATCTGGCAGGCCAAGCACAGAGAGCAAGGTCTTTAGCACCTCTCCTCCCAATCCACCGCTGAGGCATGTTTTCATTCAGATAAGTTCTAACCCCGAGAGGCCAATGGGGTGGTGCTCCATCTTGCTGAAAAATGAAGCCATTCGAATCTGCTTGCAGTAAAGTGAATAGCCAGTTTTGGAGCATTTCGAGATAGGTTTGTCCTGTAACGGTGTTTCCTTCAAAGAAAAAGGGACCATAGACCTTGTCTTGAGACACAGCACAGAAGACGTTCACTTTAGGGGAATCTCTTTCATGCTCAACAGTTTCATGTGAGTGCTCTGTTCCCCAAATGCGCACATTGTGACGATTGACTGTGCCTCTCAAATGGAAATTAGCTTCGTCACTAAAAACTAAACGTGAAAAGAGAGTTTCATCACTTCCTCCATCTCCAGCATTGACTCACAGAATGTCCTCCGCATCACCTTGTCATAATTAGTAAGTGTTTGGACGAGGCTTAGTTTGTATGGTTTCATGTGTAATCGTCTCTTTAACACACGCCAGACAGTGGTATGAGGGATGGCAAGCTGAAGACTTGCTCGACGTACGGACTTACGTGAGCTGCTCTCAAATGCATCATGAATCCTCTCCACTTGCTCCTCTGTAACACGTGGTCTTCCGGGACTCTTTCCTTTGAAATGAAGATGACACCCAATCAAACTTTGATAACTACTCTATCAAATAACCACTGATTCAGTCCACTACAATGCTACAGACCTGAAAAAACAGCGTAATGCTTTTGGCGTATTCTTTCTGAAACACCCTGTATATATATATATATATATATATATATATATATATATATATATATATATGGTTGAGGTTTTTATACAATTTCTCATGTGTTCATATAATTTTTTCTTTTCAGCACACACACACACAGATATATATATATATATATATATATATATATATATATATATATATATATATATATATATGTATGTATATATATATATGTATGTATATATATATATATATATGTATGTATGTATTTTATGAAATGGACTAAGCCTGATAACTATTTTAATATATTTATTGTTTATACGTTATTTTTATAGATAGAAATATTTAAGTAAATGCTTTGTTTATAATAAAGAGTATTAACTACATTTGCTGGCCTGAGTATCATTTCCGAAATTAAATTTCATAGAAGATATGTGACTTCCTACAGGAATCAAACCTGTATCCTACATGGAACCGTCATATAACCTGACGTGCTCTAACATTTAGCTACAGAGGAAGTGTCTGGTTAGCAAAGTCAAATTGCTGATTTTAAACTACAAATTACCCATGATTTCTCTTGAATGCTCACATCTGCTGGGAGCATATCTTAACATAAACAAATGATATCATATATTATGAAATGGACTAAGTCCGACAGTTGTTTTAATTGTTGTAGTTTAAAAACAATATTTTAACCTTGCTAAATGTTATAGTAAGTGTTAGGTAGTTAATTCCAATGACCAAAGATATTTTTTAAATGTGCTCACTACAGAGCAGAGGTTAATAATATTAATTAACAATTATAACAAGACCTGTTAAAAAGCACTACATAAATGCAATCATGTTTCAGCACTACAGGTACTTCTTCAGGTGGTGATGGTTAGCTGGAGAAGTTGACGACCACCATTTAACCACCTCTCCCTGAAGGAGCACCTATAGTGGTGAAAAATGATTGCATTTATGTAGCAGTTTATAACAGATTTTTTGTTATATTGTTAATATATATATATATATATATATATATATATATATATATATATATATATATATATATATATATATATATTATTATTATTATTATTATTATTTACATTATTCGGACTATTGTTCTCATCTTTGTCACCATATTTATTACAACATTTCAGCTGTTGTATGCTCCGGCCTTCTTCAGGTAGTTGGAATGTCAAACTGAACCCTTTATTTCATTCACTCAAGGCACAGTGTATAAAAGCGTTAGTTAGATCCAGTGACAGGACACAAAGAGTTGTGAGTTCAATACCTGGTTAAGAGAGTGGAGAACTTTCAGAGGGGAATTAACAACAGATAACTGATAACTGACATCCATTAGACATGGCATGTGGAACTAGAACAGTCTACCTCACTGAGTGAAATAAAGGGTTCAGTTCAACATTCCAACGACCTGAAGAAGGCCGGAGCGTACAATGGCCGAAACGTTGTAATAAATATGGTGACAAAGATGAGGACAGTAGTCCGAATAATGTAAATAATGTACATAATACCTTATCTCAGAAATACAGACATATATATATATATATATATATATATATATATATATATATATATATATATATATATATAAGTAGATATTGAAGTCAACACCCAGATGCGACAGCCTGTTTCATGCTAAACACAATGGGTGTTGACTTCAATGTCCACTTTTATATTTACATACACTCTATCTATCTATCTATCTATCTATCTATCTATCTATCTATCTATCTCTCTCTCTCTCTCTCTCTATATATATATATATATATATATATATATATATATATATATATATATATATAAGTATATATATATATGTGTGTGTGCGTGTAAAGAAAGAATGCATTTTATTTATTAATCGAATATATTTTTATTACTTCAAGCATTATTCCCATTGGATAACCATATTTGAGTAGACGTCTACTGGCCTGAACACGTTCAGCCTGCTAGACAAAATATAATACTCTTAAAAATAAATGAAGCATCTACTCAAATATGGCTATCAACTGGGAATAATATTTGAAGTAATAAAAATATATTGAATTAATAAATAAAGTCAGTATTTCTTTACAAATATATATATATAGAGAGAGAGGAAAACTATGAAACAAAAAAAAATGTTATTAAGAAGAGTGAACAATGAAAAAGGACAGGCAAGCTAGATTAAAGCAGTGGAAAGACGATTAAATCTGAGAGGGTCTTGTGGGTTGTGTGGTGGCTCAGTTATTTATATAAATATAATGTCTACTATATTATGGCCACTTTTATGGGAAAGTGTTAGATAAAATTTTAAACAAAAAGAAAAACAAACGAAATTGTCTAGACCAGTACTCTTCAAATTGATGGTCCACAGACCAGTGCTGTTATGCAAACCATCAGCTACCAGTACGCGGCCAGTGTCCAGGCCATGCTAAAAAATCATTTCTAAAGATGAAGGTTATATAATTTTTGTTTTTCTCTTAATAAACTGCTTATTTTTTTATTATATTTTATATGTTTTGATATTGAATTATTTTTTGCAAAATAAATGGAAGATAAAACATAGTCAACTTTTATTATATTCATTATATATATATATCATTTCTGGTATAAATTAATATCACCACAAAATATTACAGGTACATGACACATTGAGAAAAAAAAATGACTGTCTACCATTTCAGATAGTTTGAGAAGCACTGGTGTAAGGGATAATGACTTGGAAAATGTTAATTCGAGATCTGAGTTCCAACTCTAGTTGGGTTCGCTATATTCCCAAGTTGTCACCGATCTAGGTTGAGACCAGACTTGATGTTACTTAACCTCAGTGATCAGATGAAAACCGGTGTTTCAATTTTCATATGAAAAAAAAATCAACATATTTGATGGAGAAATCACACAATGTTTGAGCTACTCTGTAAATCATCAATCCCTTTCCTTACTAGGCACGATCACTGAAGTTAAACAACGTTGAGCCTGGTCAGTATTTAGATAGGTGACTGTATAGGAATATCAGGTGTTCTAAGCTTAGATGTATGAGTGATGTAAGGCAGTGCTTCTCAAAGTGGGGATCTGTGGACCGGTGCCGGTACACGAACCATCAGCTACCGGTATGCGGCCATAGTCCAGGTCATGCTAAGGAATCATTTCTAAAGATTAAGGTTATATAATTTTTGTTTCTGTCTTAATAAAATGCTTATTTTTTTACTACTTTTTATATGTTTTGATATTGAATTATATGTTGCAAAATAAATGGAAGATAAGAAATACCCAGCTGTTATTATATTCAATGTCGTTTGCGGTATAAATTAATATTACCACAAAATATTACAGGTACGTGAAATATTGAGAAAAAAAATGCCAGTCTGCCATATCAGATCGTTTGAGAAGAACTGCTCTATACAAATATCTGAACTTTGAATTTCACTTAAGCAACACAATGGACTTTTTTAAAATCAAATACATATATATATGTGTGTGTGTGTTAATTCAATAAATATGACAGAGAAAGAAGACTTAATTAATTTTTTATTTTGTTTTTCCAGCATCCTACAAAACAGAAAAATGTAATGATGTTGGAAAAACTAAATAAAAAATGAATTAAATCTTCTTTCTCTGTCATAATTAATGAATGAATCATATATATATATATATATATATATATATATATATATATATATATATATATATATATATATATATATATATATAACCTAAAAAGCCAGAACCTATCTACCTAGGTTTCACCTAATGGATAAAATTTTGTCTCTACTTAGTGTATTGAGTACTTTTGTTTCAACTCAGGTTACTCTGTCGGTGTTTTTTTCTTTTGGTTAGACATTGCGATGATGATGGATTTTTTTTCAAGCGGATGTTTTTAGTCTTTCTTTTTTTATGGAGTTTTTTCCCTCATATAAGTTTGGCTAATATATTCTATTTACAAATTGTATTATCTGTTTTTTTTTCCACACTGTCCAAGTAAAAAAAAAAGAATGAAAAATTATATATATATATATATATATATACATATATATATATATATATATATATATATATATATATATATATATATATATTAAAGACATTTTTATGTTTAACGTTCTTTTTATAAAAAATGTCTTTAATAAGTAAATTGTCGGACTTTGTCCATTTCTTAATATATATATATATATATATATATATATATATATATATATATATATATATATATATATATATATATATATACAAATATACATAACTAGACTCGTTTTGAAAAACCCTCGAATTTTTGATTTGCTTGTAATCAAATCAATCTCGATGGAAAAAAGGTTTTAAAAAAAGAAAGGGCTACAAACATGAAGTACTGCCGAAAAAAATCGCACAGATGCAGGTCTGAAGCCCAAAGAAAAAAACCCGATACGAGTAAACAACTAACTAACAAAAGAGCCCAATACAACCGTAGAGCAGACCTAGATACACCTAGTGAGCCAAACCTACCTAAACGGATCGTCAGGGAAAGTACTTCCCTGACGATCCGTTTTGGTGAAACATCCCCCGTATGTTAAGGAACTCAATAACTTCGAATCGGAGTTAACTGGCATTATTAAAAAATTAAAATACAGGAAAATAAGGAATAATAACGTGCAACAATAAATTACTAAGAATATAAAAGAATTAAAGGAAGACAAGAATATCTACGTAAAAGCCGATAAATCTAAATTCTTATATAAAATGAGCCCCAATAATTGCAAAAAAGTATTACATAAAGAGGTAATAAAACATTATATAAAAGCTCCTAATGACATAGAGACTAAAATTAACAATGAGGCTAGTATCTTAATTAATAAATTTAGATTAGGTAATCGGGTTGAGAAAATAAACCTAAACACTTGCTTTATCCCCATAAAAGATCATAAAAGTAATTTTATTAATAATCCTGAATATAGACTTATAAACCCTACCAAGACAGAATTAGGTAAAATAAGTAAAATAATTCTGCAGGATATATGTAAATCCCTTAGAACCTTCCTTAATATTAACCAATGGCAATCTACTAAGGTTTGCATTAAATGGTTTGAAAATTACAACAAAAATAAAAAGTGCTCATTCATTAGGTATGATATTAAGGAATATTATCCGTCTATTTCAGAGAAAACCCTAAATGAAGCCCTCAGCTTAGCCAAAGAATACATCCAAATTTCTGATGACAAAATAAACCTAATTAGACATTGTAGAAAAACATTGCTATTCCACGATAATACTTTATGGATAAAAAAGATAATATTAACGGTTTTGACAACCCTATGGGAGCGTATGATGGAGCAGAGGTGTGCGAGATAGTAAGGTGCCTGCTGCTCCATAGGCTTAATGAATATATAGACTTTAATAACCATGGGTTGTACCGCGACGACGGTTTAATCATAGTGGACTATAGTAACCCTCAAAAATGTGACACTATCCGTAAAAAACTGCACTGGTTTTTTTAAAAATTCGGATTCAATCTCGATATAGAAACTAATTTGAAAATCACCAACTATCTAGATATTACGTTGAATTTACAAAATGGCACAATATCCCCGTATAAAAAAGAAAACCAAGAACCCCAATATTTAAACATAAAATCTAACCACCCAGCCCATATCATAAGGCATATTCCAAAAAATATTGGGTATAGACTTTCTACTAATTCCTCCAATAGGGACATTTTTGAGGCCAATAAAACAAGTCATGAGGAAGCCCTATTTAAGAGTGGACATAAAAAATAAATTAGAATATATTAATATAAATAACCACAACATTACTCAGAATAAACGTAATAATAGGCAAAGAAAGATTTTGTGGTTCAATTCTCCTTTTAATTTAGCGGTAAAAACAAAAATTGGCAAGATATTTTTGGATTTATTAGAGCAACATTTCCCAAAAAAAACTGAGTTACATAAAATATTTAACAAAAACAATGTAAAACTTAGTTATTATTGCATGCCGAACGTAGGGACTATAATAAATGGATTGAATAAGAAAAAAACTAGGAATAATCCACGCAGTAATCCTCCTACTTGTAATTGTAGAAACAAAAACATCTGTCCATTACAGGGAAAATGTCAGCAAGAATGCGTGGTTTATCAAGTGGAAATTTACAAAAATAGCGAGGATACTAACCCTAAAACATACATAGGTGCTACTCAGGATACATTTAAAAAAAGATATTATAACCACACGAGTAGTTTTTAAAAACGAAAAAATTAAGCATAGTACCACTCTATCTACCTATGTATGGAAAACCAAACAAGAAGATAATATAGACCCCATCCTTAAATGGGAAATATTTAAAAAAATGCCCCAAATATAAAGCAGGCCATAAATTTTATAAATTATGTGCAGAGGAGAAATTAGCCATAGCTTTATATGATCAACCTAACCAGCTATTAAACACCAAAACTGAAATCCTTAACGTATGTAGACATAAAAAATCTTGGCTACTAAATTAGACGTTTTCTTGATTATTTGTCATTCCACCTTAATGTTTTTTCTTTTGTTTTTTTCCCTCCCTCCCCATTTTTGTTGAATAAATATCTAAACTTAGGTGTTTGTGTTTGTGGTTCTTTGGTCACGTGGTATAATTTTAGCTATCACCTATAAATATGCGTCTCTCTTTGCCTCGTTAGCCGTACTTTCCCTGACGATCCGTTTAGGTAAAACCTAGGTAGGTTTGTCTAGCTCACTAAGTGTATCTATCTATCTATCTATCTATCTATCTATATATATATATATATATATATATATATATAGAGAGAGAGAGAGAGAGATAATATTAGTGATTAATACACACACACATACATATATATACATATATATATATATATGTGTGTGTGTGTGTGTTAATTCATTAAATATGGCAGAGAAAGAAGACAATTAATTTTTTATTTTGTTTTTCCAGCATCCTACAAAACAGAAAAATGTAATGATGCTGGAAAAACTAAATAAAAAATGAATTAAATCTTCTTTATCTGTCATAATTAATGAATGAATCATATATATATATATATATATATATATATATATATAAATATATATATATAACCTAAAAAGCCAGAACCTATCTACCTAGGTTTCACCTAATGGATAAAATTTTGTCTCTACTTAGTGTATTGAGTACTTTTGTTTCAACTCAGGTTACTCTGTCGGTGTTTTTTTCTTTTGGTTAGACATTGCGATGATGGTGGATTTTTTTTCAAGCGGATGTTTTTAGTCTTTCTTTTTTTATGGAGTTTTTTTCCATGATATCAGTTTGGCTAATATATTTTATTTACAAATTGTATTATCTGGTGTTTTTTTTCCACACTGTCCAAGTATAAGTAAAAAAAAAAAAAATGAAAAAAAGAAATAAAAAATAATATATATATATATATATATATATATATATATATAAATATATATATATATACATACATACATACATGTATATATATATATATATATATATATATATATATATATATATATATATATATACGTATATACAGGGTGCAATGGATAAATTGTCATCATACTATATTTTTAATTTCGTGCATGCATGTTGTTTGTTTTTTAAAACAAAAATAATTTAACACTCTCAGCGTTGTCTCTACTTTTTGTCTGATGAATTCCTAAAGAACCCAATGCATAACACGAAAACTCATATATATATATATATATATATATATATATATATATATATACAAGTATAGGATTGGAGTAGATGGAATAAGATTAAAATTAGAATAACCAAAAACACTATTCTTAAAAGAGTGCTCAATTAAGAGTAGAGTTTTTTTTGCAATCAACACTGTCACTTGATAAGATAAGCCACCAGAATTTTTGAATAATAGTTATATATATATATATATATATATATATATATATATATCAAGGGAAGATGAGAATGATTAGGGTACAATTCCAATGTTTGAAACATTTAAAAGAGGGCTCAAAACTAAGTAGAGCAATATAATTTATTTTAGGATATTACACCAAAATCATATCAAAAGCACTACACCGTTGCAGTTGTGTTTTGATGCATCTCATCAGGTGATTATAAATTAATAGCAAGTAATGTGCAGTTGCCTGATGAGATGCATTGATATGCATCAAAACATGATTGCAATTCTGTAGTGATTTTGATATTTTTCAGTATAAAATCCTAAAATCCTAAAATAAATATATCCTAAAATAAATAAATAAATTAATATATATATATATATATATATATATATATATATATATATATATATATATATATGTATGTATGTATTTATGATCAAAATATAGTTTCAAAGTATGGTATATTTATGTGTTAAAACTTATATGTAAATATAAAAGTAGTGATTGAGATCCACACTCAACCCACAACAAACTGTTACATTCTTAGATGCAATCTTCAGGCCATGTAAGTTATGTTTTGGCTTGACTATATATATATTCTGTTCAGTGTTGAATTGTGGGTAAAAGGTCTATTGCATTATCCTTAGGATTATTGTGCGAGTGGTAACAGTTATGTTTCAAATTATTCTAGAGGGTTACTCAGTAGAAATTATTGTGCATATGAATGCGGCTATCATGGTTTTCTTAACTATTTTCATTATTATTTTACTACTTTTTATTGATTTTATATATATATATATATATATATATATATATATATATATATATATATAGAGAGAGAGAGAGAGAGAGAGAGAGAGAGAGAGGAGCCATGGTGGAGTAATGGATAGCGGCTTGGATTGAGGAATCAGAGAGTCGAGTTCAAATTCCAGTTGAATCCATTACATCCACTTGCATGGTAATACCCTTAGGAAAGGTATTAATCCTCTTCTTTTCCCTCCAGCTATGGGTAAAATAGCAGGACAGACTGAGTTCTATAGCCTTGGATGGTAACTGGTCTAGGGGAAGGACAACTCTGTATTCAAAACCTGCGGAGAGTCGTTTGAGGACCTTGTGGCACTTAGTGCACCAGGACTTTATGTTGGGACCTTCAAAAAGTGTGGTTGATTCTGCACAAAGCCTTCACCACTATAATCAAACCTATCTGCTTGATCCTCATTCAACAGAGAGTTGAATATATATATGTATATATATATATATATATATATATATATATATATATATATATATATATATAGTGATATAAAGATATATAATTTTGTATAATTTCATATAT
>OZ010599.1:98026409-98031409 GCA_963932145.1 Acanthosepion lycidas
ATAATGATCCTAAGCATCCTGCCTTAAATTATAAACGTTATCTAGAGAGGATGAGAGTAAATTGTAAAGAGGGATGAGAGTAAATTGTAGCTCTTCCAGTGGCCTAGTCACAGTCTTGACCATAACCCAATTGAAAACCTTTAGGTTATAATGGACAAGCATGCACGTAATAGGAAAATTAACACAAAAGATAAGTTTCTTCAAAAATTAAATGCTGGAAGAATATGGCAAAGAATAACTTAGTAAAAGAATTTAGTCTATAGCATACTATGAAGAATTAAGGCAGTTATTAAAGCAAAAGGTTACCCAACAAAATAACTCATTTTTTGACTTGTACATATATACACCTGCATTATATGTATATATATGTATATATATATATATATATATATATATATGAGTATATGTGTGTGTATATATATATATATATATATATATATAATTTGTTTATTAATACAGGGTATTAATACAGGTGCACATATGTACATTATACAAGTCAAAAATGATTTATTAACGATAACAATTCTAAGCATACTGCCTTAAAGAATAAATGTTAAGGAAGCACGACATGGGGGAATTGTAACTCTTCCAGTGCCATAAGTCAGAGTAATAGTAATAAAAACAACAGAGTCTATTAAAACTCGTAAATTTCAGAAATAAGACATTCCCCAAAAAATTTCGCTTGAAGATGGAACAGAGCCTACTTTAACTCAAGTTAATTCAAATATTATTTTGAAGTTTTCGGCTCTTGTTTTGAAACATGAGACCTCTTATGTAGCGAGTTGGAATCATATTTTTAAATAAATAATATATATATATATATATATATATATATATATATATATATATAGAGAGAGAGAGAGAGAGAGAGAGAGGTGCATGGACGAGTGGTTAGGACGTTCACTTTCTGACCATGGGACCCAGGTTCAAATCTCACCACGGTTGGTTTGTCAGGAAGGAGACATCCTGATGTTATCGGTCTGAAGGGGAATGATCCCAGCACGAGGCGCCTTTCGAAAGTGCCCAAAAACCAAGTGAAATTAGGTAGAGAGAACACTTTGGGGCCATCGATAGCTGTACTAGCACAAAGCCACAAGTCATCGTGGCTGATGGCTTGAGCATGCTGGCCTTGCTCAAATTGTTGATCACGCTAGATAATGTGATCTCTCCCAGAAACTATAAGGTCTGCTCAGCATGGTTGCAGTATAAACCACAGGTTGGCTCTGTGGGTGTTGAATAAACACAAATGTGTCTGAGCAAGCGTCTGCAATAGGGATTGGCTCGCCAACCTAGTAGACGGGTATTCTTATATATGAGTGGCAAGCTATTTTTATATATAATTGAATGACAAAATGGAAAAAAATTGAGATTAAGCAGCTCTTTCTCAGTATCCTTAAACTGGCTTATCACATTGAGATATCAGTTCTCAAATAATCGCCAAAGAGGAAAGTTCCAATTCCAGTCAGGTTCATTATATTCACTTATGCATAAATACCCTTGGGAAATGTATGGATCCATCTCTTCTTCACCCCCACCTCATCTGTGGTTTAATTAGTACTAGCAACCACACCCAGCTGGTCGATCAGAAAAAGCATTCAATTAGAATGGAGCAAAAACAACATCATGTTTAGATGTAACAGAGTCTATCTTCTTCAATTACTTTAAAGTACTTTCATTAAAAACATTTTGAATTAATGCAGTTATTGATATATCAGAAGTAGTCTGTATTTATTCAATCGAAGTTAGCCGAGGATATGAAGGGGTAAAAAAGACATGACGACCCACTTCAGACCACAATTATTTTGGAGTTTTTGAAATTCATTTGGCTACCTGGTATGTAAAAGAGGATACATTTATAAAGCAATTGCTAAGTTTGATGAAAAATGGTTGAAAGTTCAACAAAAAATAGGATAAGAAAGAAACCAGTAAAAATCGCCATTTTTCACTATTTCCGTGGATTTTCACCAAATGGGTGGACTCAATTATGAAGTTAAATGATTGTTAAACAATCAACTTATTGTTGGCTACAATTGAGTGAAGTTTGTATTAGATTGCTTGAAAAATGACGAGTTTTTGTTTTAAAATTTGTGTTGAAATCAATTTAGTGGCATAGAAATAAAAATGAGGTATCACTGAGCTTGTCATGATGTAAGTAACCTACATACCGAGTTTGAACAAAATCAGAGGAAAAAAGATGAATTTATTGATTTTGATTGACTTTATTGATTATTGATTTTTTACACTAAGAACCTATCTCTTACATTGTACAATGTATATGCCAAGTTTAGTCAAAATCGGTTAGATGGATCTCAAGTGAAAAGGTATCACACAGACAGACACACACACACATATCTGTTTTATATATATATATATATATATATTTTTATATATATGGCTTGTATCAGTAAAATCTTTATTATCTCTTACAATCTTAAAAACAAAGCCTCCTACAATCAAAAATATTTTCTCTCTTTAAATAACCTTCAAAATGTTGATAAGCAATAAAAAACTACTCAATCAAAAAAAAAAAACTAGCTCCCAAGTGAGGTCCTGTTATTTTTTTACCCCTGATTTTTCAACTTCTTTTCTCAGCAACATCTTATGTTATGCTGACCAAGTCTCATACATTCTTTTAATTGGTTCTCCTTTCATTATTTTTTTACTATCAAATCTTGTCGTCTCTGCTAAAGGAAGTGGGCGGTTTTGATGCCAATATATATTTTATTTTTAAGACAATGTCTCTTCCTTACTGAAAACTTTTATTTAGCCAAGTTATTTTTCACGATTCTGAATGTATGGCTGGTTTTACTTGATTGTTTTTATTTGCATTATTGTTTATTTTATTCTTTTTATCGTCTCGTCTTTTTCTATAGAGAACAGCATTTATCGATTTTGTCTGTTCATATGAATGTAATTAGTTTTGATACAATTGTTCAGAACAAAAGATTCCATTTCCCTTTTCAAGTGTCCTCTGTACAACCATCATTGTTCTTTTGTGAGAATTTCTATTTGCTGTTCAAATTCTTCTACTTTGAGTTTTTTTTACTTCTTTTTCTCTTTGTCTATTTTTATCTTCTTTTTCTTTTTTATTCTCTTTTTTCTTTTTCATTCCCTTTTTTTCTTTTTCTTTTTCTTCTTTTTTTCTCTGTCTGTTTCTTTTTCTCTTTCTCTTCTTTTATGTTACATCTTTTCCTTCCTTTCTCTTCTTTTTCTTCCTTACTTTCTTTTTAACATTTCATTCTTCTCTTTCTTCTTCATTTACATTTGATTTTTTCTTCGTTTTCTCTTTCACTTTCTCTTCTGACTCCTTCTTTCAATTTTGCTGGCTTATGGCTATATCACATTGAAACACTAGTTCTAATACAGTCCACAGAGTTAAGCAACATCAAGCCTGGTCAATATCTAAATGGCTGACTTCTTGGGAATATCAAGTGCTGTATGTTTGAATTTAGGGATGGTGTACTGAACAACAGTTCAACATTGTAAATCGGAGAGCCGAATGCAAGTTTATTATATTCATTTGGGCATAAATACTCTTGGGGAAAGATATGACCCCATCTCTTCTCCACATCCCCCATCTGTGGGTTAATTAATGGGACTTGTTATTATTTCCAAAAATATTTTTTAAATATATAAAATATTTTCTGGCTTTAAATAGTTGATAAGCCATAAAACACAAATCAATCTTTCAAAAAACTAGCTCCCAAGCGAGGTCCTTCTTTCTTCATCATCTTTTTATGGTATGGTGACCAAAACCTCATATCTTTTTGTTGATTCTCTTCCATTAATTTTTTCTTACTATCGGATCTGGTCGAATCTCCTGAATGAAGTGGGCGGTTTTAATGCCAATATATATTTTATTTTTAAGACAATTTCTTTTCTTTGCGGAACAAATTTTATTTAGCCAAGTTATTATTCACAATTCTGAATATGCGTTGATAAGCTGTAAAAAATAAATCAATCAGTCAAGTTATTTTTGCTTGTTTTTTTCTTGTTTCTTTATTTTCACTTTTCTTTCTACTTTTTCTGCTTCTTTTTCCTTCTCTTTTTCTTTCTTTTATTCTTTCTTCTCTTTTCCTTCTCTTTTTCTTTCTTTTATTCTTTCTTCTCTTTTCCTTCTCTTTTTCTTTCTTTTATTCTTTCTTCTCTTTTCCTTCTCTTTTTCTTTCTTTTATTCTTTCTTCTCTTTTCCTTCTCTTTTTCTTTCTTTTATTCTTTCTTCTCTTTTCCTTCTCTTTTTCTTTCTTTTATTCTTTCTTCTCTTTTCCTTCTCTTTTTCTTTCTTTTATTCTTTCTTCTCTTTTCCTTCTCTTTTTCTTTCTTTTATTCTTTCTTCTCTTTTCCTTCTCTTTTTCTTTCTTTTATTCTTTCCCTGTTTCCTTCTCTTTCTCTTATTCATTCTTTTATTCTTTCTTCTCTTTTTCTTTCTCTTATACTTTCTTTTTCTCCTTCTCTTTTTCTTTCTCTTATTCTTTCTATTTTTCTTTCTCTTTTTCTTTCTCTTTTTCCTCCTCTTTTTTCTTTTTCTTTTTTGTTTTCTTATTCTTTCTATTTTTCTTTCTCTTTTTCTTTCTCTTTTTCCTCCTCTTTTTTCTTTTTCTTTTTTGTTTTCTTATTCTTTCTCTTTTTCTTTTTCTTTTCTTTCTCTTATTCTTTCTCTTTTTCTTTTTCTTTTCTTTCTCTTATTCTTTCTCTTATACTTTCTCTTTTCTTTTACGTTATTCATTTTTCTTCAGCTTTTCTCTTTCTTTTTCTACTACTTCCTTTCCCTCTCTTTTATTGTTTTTCTTTTTTTTCTATTTTCTTTTTCCTCTTCATTTCTTCATCTTCTTCTCTCCTTTTATTTATACCCATAATTCTCTTTTAAATTTTTCATTTTTTTCAACACTGATAAAGTTGTGAAGTGCTGCTGGGGGTGGTAATGGTGGCAGCTTGAGATTCACTTTTGAATATCCTGGTTAAGATTCTCTGAGAAGTTCTAAGAGAGGCCAGGTATTTTA
>OZ010599.1:98038909-98073909 GCA_963932145.1 Acanthosepion lycidas
GTAGCGAAGGAAAAAAAAAAAAAAAAAAAAGAAAAAAAATTAAATATTAACTGAAGACAGAATGCATGGTTATCAGCAAAAGAGGCAATGCAAGTTGTGTTCTGCAGCCTGAGGGTCTCAATATCAAGCAGCTACAAAAGTAACAATCTGGGTTGCGACGGTTTGGTTTCGTTTGGTTTACGGCATATCAACCTCAATGGGTTATTTAATGCGGACAAAATTTTCATTGTTGGTAATATTTTTTTCCAAAAATATATTTCTGGTAATATTTTTTCCTTCCAAAAATCTACTTCTGGTAATAATTTTCATTCGCTGGTAATATTTTTTTTACAAAAAATGTATAGGAAGTATTATTTGTTTTCAAAAATGTATTACTGGCAATATTTTTTTCAAAAATGTATTGCTGCTAATTTTTTTTTTTTTTTTTTTTTACAAAGTATTTCTCGTATTAAAACCTAATTTTACACTATTATAGTGTTTTGACCCCAGTTTTTGGGTTAACTATTTGACCGTACTCCCCGGGTCAGCAATTAAGAGGTGGTTTCACGTTCCTCAAAACCTGATAGGAGGCCTTGCTGTTTTACGTTGTTTATCGGCATACCCAGGACGGTTTATAGACGACGGAAAATGTTATACAAAAAAATAAAGTTACATAGGAATAGCAAAGATGTCTTCTAAAAACTAAGCCAAATATAAATGCAATGATTTTTAGTTGGTGTGTCTCACCCTACTGATGTGTGTTGAGAGGATCGTAGATGTGTGGCGACAGATTTCAAGGTCATTAATTAAATTATTTTCGAAACAAGTCCAAAGTACAATAAGATAGGACAGTGAAAGAAAACAAGAAGTAAACAAAAAAACACCTACCATATATCCTCACGTATCTTGTGACCTTTGAAGACCTAACTTTGAAGCTAATTCGACTACAGTTAAATGGATCAAAGGCGTCACCTGAGCCAGCAATAGATACGCTAATTTTATATCTTGTGTATGATGCGAACCCCCCTTAAAATTAGCTGCAAAATAAGGTCTTCAAAAAACGCATGATACGCGAGTATATACGGTAATTAAAATTTTACAAGCATTGGCATTCGCAATGGCATGAAAACGGAAAGGCAACTACCATATATTCTCGTGTAACGCGTGATTTCGGGTACGCGCGACCCTAAATTTTTGTCTGTCTATATTTCTGAGATGAGGTATTATGTACACTATTTACATTATTCGGACTATTGTACTCATCTTTGTTGCCATATTTATCCGATCCTTCAGTATCTGTCTATATTTCTGAGATGAGGTATTATGTACACTATTTACATTATTCGGACTATTGTCATCATCTTTGTTGCCATATTTATTACAACGTTTCGGCCATTGTACGCTCCGGCCTTCTTCAGGTGGTTGGAATGTCGAACTAAACCCTTTATTTCACTCACTGGGATAGACTGTTCTAGTTCCACGTGCCATGTCTAATGGATGTCAGTTATCTCCTGTTAATTCCCATCTGAATGTTCTCCACTGCCTTAACCAGGTATTGAACTTTTCCACTTCCCCTCGTGTTAAAGCTTTCTGGTGTTCTTGAAGCTTTACCTTAAATATAAAGGGGAGACAGGCCACCCCCTTAAGGTAAGGCTTCAAGAACACCAGAAAGCTGTAACACGTGGGGAAGTGGAAAAATCAGGTGTAGCCAGGGCCAGCAGGATATACGTTAATTTTATATCACGTGTATGATGCGACCCCCTTAAAATTAGCTTCTTTAAAAAGTTGCATGATACGCTAGTATATATAGTATTTAAGGCAAGAAGACAATGCTAGGTTGTCAGCAAAGCAAAACAAAACGGCTTTCATTTAAGCACCATGGAGAATCTTTTCTGTCCGCTGTCAGCGTGGCAACACGTTGCGCCTTCCTGGGCTCGCGTTTTCCTCTGACATGAATCAATTGCTAGGTCTGCTGCTAGGAAGGTTGGCCCACTGTGTCGTGCTAGACCGCTATCATCATTAGAATCCTTCGTTCACATTTATGGATCTGCTATTCATCTGTAGATTAGATATTGCTGCCATATCTGGTCTGGTGCTGCTACTATATAGATTGTAGAGATCCTTGATAAAATTCAAACTGTCCTCGGTATGACGATAAACTACGCCTGGCAGCAAGGCTTCCGATCAAGAGTTTTTGTGGAACTACTTCTTAATTGCTATTGCCCTCAGGCCTACCCTGACCCGTCGTAGTAGTGTCTGTCAGAATTCCAGCTAGAAAGCAAGGCTCAATGTTCGAGTCACTCTAGAGCACGTTGGATGTAACGAGGATTCCCTCTACCCAGGAGGACGCAGTCTCGAATTTACAATATATATATGAATTAAAAAAAATTATATATATATATATATATATATATATATATATATATATGTGTGTGTGTGTGTGTGTATACAAAGACTCAAGAATCAAGTATTCGAATTTTGGGCTCAAAAGGTTCTTTGGACCCGGAAATATCATATATATATATATATATATATATATATATATACGAATAAAACGTAATTTATATATATATATATATATATATATATATATATATATATTTCAATTGGCAGTCTTGTACACCAGACACATAAGTCCTTCACCACGCAAACTTAGCCAGCATAAAGAAACGTCTTCTCCATAATCAAATGCGCTGGACAGGTCATCTTATAGTTATGGCAGATTGCCCAATAGACTTTTTTTTTTATAGTGAGATGGTACAAGGTAATCAACCTGCTAATAAGCCCCGAAAATGTTTCGAAAATATAGACTGGGAAACTGTTGCTGGGGGGGGGGAGATCTGACCGGAGAAGGTTGATGCGAAAATGCTGCAACAATTTTTGAACAGAAAGGGAATTGCGCATTCTGAATAAAAGCGCACCACCAGGAAAGGAGAAATAGAATCTGTCCAGGAGCTATTAGGACAGCAACACACTTGTAGTATTTTTTTTTAAGCTTTTCACCCCAAGCACTGCAGGAAGCCACTAGCACGCAAGGGGTTACAGAGGATTTGGAGTGAGAGCAGACAGGAGTGATAGAGGAAAGGGTGAAGAGAAGGACAGTGAATAGATCAAGGTAACTGGGGATGTCAATTGACATTACATTTGAATAGTTGGACATTATAGCTATCAGGGAAACAGGAAAACGGGAGGGAGTTCCTCAGTGCGAGAAGTGCGAGACATGAAGCTATTGAAGTAGAAGAGACGACTACATTTAACAGTTTCGACGGTGAAAGGGTGTGAGTGAGATGCCAGCCTAGTAGAACGCTTAAATTCATGAAATCTGGGAACCAGCGAAGGCAGCTCTTCGGAGCAGTTACCATGAAAGTATTTGTAAAAAAGACAGAGGGAGGCAACGGCACGTCTGTGAGAGAGAGCGACTGCAGATGAGATACCAGAAAAGGGGCCAATTACATTGCATATCCGTGTCTGGATCTTATCAAGAACCTTGAGACAAACAGAAGGGGCTCCAGATCATATGTGGCAGCAATACTCCATGCAAGGGCGAATGGTTGATTTGTAGATTTGAAGGATTGACTCTGGCGAGAAAGATTTCCTGGCGCGACACAGGGAGCCAACTTTCCTTGCGGTGGACGAAGCTATTGACTCATTGTATTTGTGAAAAAGTCATCCTCTTGGCGGCTAGTTTAGTCAGTCATGTGAGATCACACCAGAAAGGTCAGGTGGCAAACTCGTGTGAATGCAGCCCTACCAGAAAGAAATGCAGGTTACTTGTGTGAGTTTTGTAAGTCTGTTATGGGACTCAAACGTCAAATGATTGCAGTGGAATCTTTTTATTTATTAATCCAACAGATTTTAATACTTTGCTACTTTATTTTAGTGGATGCCCATATATGAGTAGACGCCCTGTTTATTAATTAAACGGGCGCGGACATTTCACTAGCTGCATTGCTGATTTACCAGCGGGTATATCGGGTGGCTTCCTCTTAGACGACATTTATTCTCATCTCCGGTTTAATTGTCACTAATTTTTGCTGTCACTACTGGGGCAGGGTTAGGTTTTCTAATATTTCTTGTTCCTCCTGACAAGGATAGTACTTATGGTAGATGTGGTAATAAAAAAAAAGCACATCCCAGTTTTTTATTTAATTTTTCTTGTGTTCTTATAATTTTTTTCTTGTCGGAAATAATAAAGAATAGACTTACATGTGTGGAGCAGCGATGTCGACCGAGGAGTCCTAAGGCTCGAATCCCTCGTTCTACTCCGCTTTAGTAGCCTTCCAGTCGGACTGGCGGAAAAAGTGAGGGCAGAAATATGTTATAAAAATCCCTCGACAGGTTTTTTTAGGGGGCTGATATCGAAACGAGTTGTTATTATTGCTCCTTCCAGTTATTATTGTGGTTGACTGACCCTAGCGGAGAGGGTCGCAAAAGAAAGAGTGTTTTCTTTTGGAACCCTGTCATTCACCAACTATCTCCACCTTCGTCTCTCCAGTCGAATTCATTTTCAATATTTCTGGATATAAATTACATAGAAATTTTTACTTTTAACTGAATGGATGGATTTGTTTTTATTTCTGTAGCTAGAATTATAAGAATGTTTTATTTTCCAAACACGATCAGCACATTGTGGCCGTGTTCATATTTGATGTTATTGTGTGTTGGGTTTTCTCTTTTTTTTCTTCTTAATAATGCTTCCATTATCTTAGATTTTTACATGTCGATGAGGCTATTAAATTTAAATTATCACCGAGTATATTGCCGATAGATTTTGGCAGGTCTCCATCTTAAATGATACATAATTGAGCTATGGTCAGAGAAATGTAATGTGAGTCTTCTTGTTAGGCATGTTGTAGTATATCTAATATACCCGGGTCGTAGCGCCTGTTAGGGTCCCAGGCAAATAGCTAATTCCCAAACTGGGCTCAAAATACTATGAAAGGGTAAAAACACATTACGAATTTGGACTGATCAGGAACTTATATATAATTTTATATTTATATTTGGGCAGCAGTCATTCTTTTATATATGTTTCGTTAAAAACGAATGTCAAGGCACTGCGATGAAATTTTTTATTGTTTTAAATATTTTTTTTCTTTTCTGGACATATATTATGTAGAAATTGAGGGCACCTCGATGCTGTGTAATGGTTACAAAGCTTGTCTCGTTAGAATAATTACAACAGAATAGTGAGTTTTGATCCCCACTGGGTGCCCCCTATTTTCGGCCTTGTGCCACATCTTAGCTACGCTTGGAAAATCACTATATTATGTAGAAATTGTCCAAATATTATGTATGTTTGAGCACTTTCAGCTATTCTTTTAGCCATTATCGGGGATTATATTATTTTTACTTGTAACTGATTGGATGAATTTTTTTCATCTCTGTATTTAGAAGTATAGGAATATTTTATTTTCCAAACACGGTCAGAACATTTTGGCCGTATTCATAGTTGATGTTATTGAGTGTTGGCTTTTTCTTTTTTCTTTTTTTTTTTTTATTAATAATGCTTCCATTATTTTTACCCTTTTATTTATTAATCCGACAGATTTTATCATTTTAAACGTTATTTTAGTGGATGTCCATATTTAAGTAGACGCTCCGTTTATTTATTAAACGGTAAATTATCTATATATATTATTAATATTCTGGGGATGCAACGTTCATTATTCGTATGAGCCTTCGGTTTTCTGTGTCATATTTTTTGTTGCTTTGTTACAGCGCTCGCTTGATTTTGAAATCCCCATTATGTATCCCACAATTTGTGTTGTCCTTTTTGCTGACGACTATATATTCTCTGACTGAATTCCTGGGAATGGGTAGTTATCATTATTTAAATTATTTATATTCTATCTCTTGTCCTCCTCTTTGTTGTTACCACAAGGTTTCGCCGACCAAACCTTTAATCTGTGTTTGGTTCGTGAATTTGGAGACATAGTAATTGTGAGTTCAATTCCTGGACCGAGCAGTGTCTACTTGGACTCAGTGGAACAAGCGAACAACAACAGCAGTAAGTACCAGACAAGATAAAGGAGAACAGTCTAAACCCCCCCCCCCGTAGATTGAATAAAGGGTACAGTTTAAAATATCCTATAGTTTACCCAGATCGATATACACCTGAGGAAGGCCGGTGGGCACAATGTCCGCAACGTTGTCATAACAACAACAACAGTGATGACAACAGTGCCGTAGTGAGTTGACTGAGAAGTGTTCCAGTCGACAATGGCAGGATATACAGGTCGTGAGCAGGCAATTATGATTTTTACATACGACGACGCGAATAGTAATGGACGCGAGGCTGCACTACTATGCACGTTAAACGTTTAAGATAGAGTAGCCACAAATGTACACGAATAACAAATGTAACCTGGTCTACATGGCAACACAGCGCCATCTACCGTAAACTTCCTTTAAACTTAATAACTAAAAAACAAAGAATTTGCGGAATAATGTTTATATAGACGTTTGTAATTGTTTTAATGTGAGGAACCCGCTCCCAAAGTTTGTAAAAGTATTTTTGATACTCTGTATATATATATATATATATATATATATATATATATATAAGTGTGTGTATGTCTCTCTCTCTCTCTCTCTCTGTGTGTGTGTGTGTGTGTGTGTGTGTGTGTGTGTGTGTGTGTGTGTGTGTGTGTGTGATATAACGATATATAATTTTATATATCAACAAACAGTACTTAAAAAATGGTATGACAAATTGGGAAAAAATGTTGTGACGCGTTCCATCTGTTAGGATTTCATCGGATTTTGCTTTGTTGATATTGTTACATCTGCACATGCGCACGAAACGAGAGACGCTGGTAGTCTCAAAATTTTTGAAAGAATATTTTTTCAATCTAGCCAAATAGATCTGTATTCTTTTCTTTTTCTCTCCATCACATTTTTCCGTGACTATTCCACATTGTGACAACAGAAAATCTACCAAGAATGGTGACATATTGTAAGGGCCTCGACGCAAATTTGCCGTGCCTGAACTAGCGATGAATGCACTCTCCGTAAATTTTCGTCTCATAGGATTATTGTCTCTTTTAATCAAAGTAGCATTTCCTATGCCAAAATAAATAAATTCACCCCAATCAAGGTGGGAATACCATTAATACGCATGGGGTTAGGGTGAGTAAATGTGAAAAAAACGACTGGGTATAGGATGGATTGAGGAAAGGATAAAAAGATGAACGGAATTAAAAAAAGACAGAAGATGGCGATTGACGTTCTGTCTAAAATTTTTGACGATTTATATATTTATCAGGGAACCAAGTAAATGGGAGGGAGTTCCACATGTGGGAAGCGCGAGAAAATAACCTGTTGGAGTAGAAGTGGAGGTTACATTTCAGCTATTTCAAGAGTAAATGGTTGGGACCTAAATGCCAATCTAGTAGAACGCTTAAATTCACGTATTCTGGAAACCAGGGAAAAATAGCTTGTCAGAGCCGAGCCATGAAAATATTTGTAGAAAAGACAGAGGGAAGCCATGTCACGTCGGTGGGAAAGTGAGTGAAGTCGAGATGCCAAGTCAGGATCGATTGCATTGCAGATTCTTCTTTGGATTTTGTCAGGAATCACAAGGGGAATAAGCAGGACCCTCCTGACCAGATATGGCAACAGTGTTCACTGCAATGATATCGTTGCGGGTTGTAGCTGAGTGAAAATGTATCAGAAGGTAATTCATGTAAGGCAAAGATTATACGTGCTTATTATGCATTATCCCACAGCTCGTAGATCAAATAAAGAATATAAGGACACTTTGCATTGCAAGAAATTACTAAAAACACAGTGGTTAGAAATCCAACAATAAAGAGATTTTTTTATATATACAATAAATATACATGCAAGGATAACAGAATGTTTGTTGATTGTGGCAATTGAGACAAGGTTATGAAGAATGTTCATGCAGAAATTTGGTCAATAAAAGTGAATGGTTTTGATTTGTTAGTGAAATTAAAATAACTTGATTTCTGCAAGGAAAAATGTGTTCGTTGAAATATTAGTGTGTATGCATGTGTTACTTGTTAGTAAGAATTTAAGTTGTGAAGAGTTGTTTGCCTTTAACAGCTTGGCTAAATTGATGAAGTGTACAATTACTGTTTGTGTAGTGAAAACGTTCACTTTTTAAGTCAATTGTAATTTGATTACCATACGGACAATGGTCGATTGAGCGCTGTGTTGAGTTTGTTGAGAATTTTGAAGTAATGTTGAGTCAGTGAATTGACACGCATGGAGTTTGGTAGCATCTCCCGAAACTTGATGACTGACTGACTTGAATTGAGTCATGCGGTTGTTTATATAGACTTTGATGTCTAAAACCGGCTCCAGGGAGATTCGGCGGGAAAAAAGATCTGTTTCGACTTTGCTACAGTTTACTGTTGTTTTAACCAATAGAAGATTGAATTTACTGAAACGAAGTGGTGATTGGTTAAGGCTTTTTTTTTTTTAGGGAAAAATACATCACTCCGAAACGGGTGGAAGACTAATGTGGAAGATTCCACAATATATTTGGAAATATGTAAAATGGACTTTGACGAGAAAAATCCTTAAACTCGTATTTTATTCATTGCTATAAAGAAATATGGATTTTACTAGAATATATTTCCTACGTAAATCAAGCTTTTCTACTACTTCAAATAGCACTTCTTGTTTCATAATTACTTCGTATTAATATTTAGAATACTGAATTCATGAAAGCCATAGAGTTATTTCCCTTTCAAAATACACATTTCTTTAAAAGAAAGGCAAAAAAGAAAAGGCACTTTAGTTCGAGAAACATCCTTCAGGAATAAAAGAAGGTAGAGGAATAAAGTATGAGAAAAGAAAATGGAAAAAAGATTTAATGAATCATATGAGGAAATTTATGAGGCGTCACCTTGTAATGCAAGGTCTGCTGGTTGTCACTCACAGATCCAACATTTTATTTTTACTCTATCAGCCATAACAAGAGAAACAAAAGAACAAAACTTATATTGCGTTACATTCAAAGTATTATGTCTCCAGATATTCTTAATTCGACAAGGTGTGAAGAGAGCTTTTCATTGATGTCTCAAGTCCGCTTTTGTCATATTCAGAGGAATTTAATAGCATTTACCAAGTAAATATTTATAAAGATATCACATCTGCAAGGGACTATTATTTAAATTACTGAATTTCCTCGACTTTCAATGCATTCCTATAGTAAAATCATTAGCAATGCATTTACATTATACATATAATAGCCCTATTCTATCAGTAATGCTTGCATTCATTCCTGACCACTGACAATCCCTTTCTTCTTGATTTTCAATGCATTCCTATAGGAAAATTATTAAAAATGGAAAATGATTTTGAGGATAGACTTTATCCTTCTATTGATGGCACAGTAACACCCACCCCACCATATTGTGCACATACATAAGTCTACATAGACAGGTATGACTATCAGAACTGATGATGACTGCCGTATCATAGACCGTTGGGGAAAAAAGTTAGTGTGGCTTCTGCAGTCGTAACCGCCGTACGATTACAAATCAAGGAAATGATGATGATGAGGATGATGATGATGAGGAGGAGGAGGAGGAGGAGGAGTAGGAGCTTTGGTGACTCGACTACACAAATCGAAATGTGCTACTAGGTTGGCAATTAAGTCCCACCGTTTTCCTGTTGAACTACTGAGATGAAACCATATTTTCTATTATAATATTTTCTTTTCTCCCACTTCTCACCTGTAGAACTATCTTCCAATTTCTTCCTTTACTACCAGCTACAATCTTAAAAATTTAAATGCAACTCCAACAGCCATCTTCTGTCTTCCTGGATCCTGTTCGTTTTTTGTCCTTTTCCGTCACGTCACACTGAAGTTTTTTTAATTCTTTTTTCACTGCCGGTAAATTCATTGCCTCTTAGTGGCATTAGCGCCTTGATTGGGGTGAAATGATTAAATATATATATATATATATATATATATATATATATATATATATATATATATATATAGTCACATAATACTAAAGCAGTCACGGGATAATTTGATATTAAATCAGGTCGGAATTCAAAATACGCCCTTCCCTTTGGACATGTCCTGCACCATCCGGGCCGAGGTGCGGGGAGGATAGTGCCCCAGGAGGTCGTCTCCACAGGTAATATCCATTCTTGATGTTGGGGGAGGGATATTGGTGGTGGCTATCGTCATGACATAGATAGATAGATAGATAGATAGATAGATAGATAGGAAGAAACAGACTGAGATAGATAGATAGATAGAAACAGGCTGAGATAGATAGATAGATAGATAGATAGATAGATAGATAGATAGATAGATAGATAGATAATGATAAAAAAGAAAGAATACTGCGATAGATAGATAGATAGATAGATAGATAGATAGTGTAAAGACTGGGATAGATAGATAGATAGATAGATAGATAGATAGATAGAAACAGACTGAGATAGATAGATAGATAGATAGATAGATAGATAGAAACAGACTGAGATAGATAGATAGATAGATAGATAGATAGATAGATAGATAGATAGATAGATAGATAGATAGATAGATAATAAAAAAAGAAACAAATAGACTGGGATAGATAGATAACGAGAGAGAGAGATGATCTGACATTGATCGATGAACAGATGAATCGATACTGTTTGAAAGTGATTGTCTACTTCTTTAATTCCCATGACACTGTCATCAAAATTTTCTTCACGACTCTCCTCCCTTCCTTTCACTTCACAGCATTAGACGAAAACTCCACCAGTCCAGTGACCCAGAAAGTGATTACTCCATAAATACATGAACCAAAGTCTGTATTCCTCCTCTCATTATTTTCTTCAGTCATGTCATTTTGGTCATATTGTTTGATTTTTCTTTTTTATTCAACACAGCGAATCGAACATAAGCTTGAAAATAAACTGCTTCGTAAATTGCAAATAAAAGACGCATACACACACACACACACAAAAAAAAAAAAAATGGCAACAAATTGCAAAACAGATAAAGACTTTGGAAATATAATCATGTCTCTCTCCGTGCACGAAATATTAAATTACAACGTCGTAATGTAAACTGGCTGATTACTTTGTTTCGTGTTTTGTTTATGTATTTATTCTTTCTGTTCCTTTTTTTTTCTTTTAAAAGTTATTTATTACCTGTTATAGTTATCGCAGTTTAAAAGAAAATCACACCACAAAAGAATTAACAGATATTTTAAAGGACAAATAACTTTTGTAACAAGTCCTTTCACGCTTGCAATAAAAAGCTTAATGACATTATTAGAACTACACTATTTTTCTTGTCACAAACAACAAAAAGAAAATCTTTAAATTATTATAAATATGATAAAAGCGAAATATAATAATAACGCCATTTATTTTTTCTTTCTACGACAAATAAATCTAAAATTATAGTGTTTAGGTGTAAATTAGATAGAAGCCAACAATCGTTGTTGATTTTTTCTTGTTTAGATTCTCTACGATGTCAGGATATTAAGCGCGGTGTTGGTAAATTGTTATAGTTTCAATATTTCAATATTTTCAGTGATTACAGCGAAATTTTCATTTTTTTATAAAGGTTTTCTATGTTAAGTTGTGCATGAAGTTGTTATCTGAAGGTAGTTTCCCGTTTTGCTGCTTCTATAAACATTTCCACGGTAATTGTTCTGATGAGCTTTCCGTTTTCTTTAATTTAATCCCCCATCTTCCCTACCGTTAAGTGACAGAGATGTTAGTTATCTGGTAGATGCGGAGCACTTTCCGTCTTTTTTTTTTTTTTTTTTTTTTTTGAGTGTGTATTTCGTATTTGTTTTTATATTTGGGTGAGTGGGTCTCCCTGTGTGTTTGGTTGAGCGATTGTAATTAATTATCTGCCATTATTAAGGATTGTGTGTGTGTGTGTGTGTGTTGTGTTGTGTTGTGTGGGGAGGGTTATTACTAAAATTACTTTGCTTAGTTTCTTGCATAAAAAATTCATAAATGCATTCATTTATCTCTCCCTTTCTCTCTCTCTCTCTCTCTCTCTCTCTCTCTATATATATATATATATATATATATATATATATATATATATATATATATATATATATATATATATATATATACAGTGTGTCCATAAAGTTCGTGTGCACTTTAAAAAATTATAACTTTATTTGTATTTGCGATACAAATAAATT
This sequence comes from Acanthosepion lycidas, assembly GCA_963932145.1. NCBI lineage: Eukaryota > Metazoa > Mollusca > Cephalopoda > Sepiida > Sepiidae > Acanthosepion > Acanthosepion lycidas. Next base: position 98,051,044 of record OZ010599.1, read on the forward strand.
ATAAAAAGGATTAGAAAGAAGTAAATCTATATTTTTTAAAGCTTTTATTGAAATTTTATTTAAGTTTCCACATGTCCTCCATCATTAGCAATACAAAGGGTAATCCGATTTTGCAGTTCGTGGCTTACCATGGATGGAACCTGTCTCTTTAATTTCTTTCATCCATTTATTAATAGTGTTCCTATCAGGTGCTTCTTTATTGTATTCAATTCTAAACTTTCTTTGTACAGCAACAGTAGATTTCAGTTCAGCCAAGCAGTTTACTTTTACCTCCGTTGAAGCCATGGATCAAATTGATTCTGGAAAAAAGAAAATATTTTTTTACTTAACTAAAAATGGTTGCAGATTTTGTGGTAAAGAATTATTCAATAACTATATTTAAAACTTGGTACATTAAACTTTATAAATTTTTTTCAATTATTTCAATCGCAAATACAAATAAAGTTATATATATATATATATATATATATATATATATATATATATATATATAAAACAGAGAATGTCTGTGTGCCTGTCGGTGTAAATTGAGACCCATCCAACCAATTTTGACCAAACTTGTCACATACATTTTACAATGGAAGAGATAGGTTCTTAGCGAAAAAAATCGATAATCTTTTAAAAATCCATAATCAATAAAGCTGATTAAAAATCGATACATTCAACTTTTTTTCCTCCGATTTCGTTCAAACTAGGTATGTAGGTTACTTACATCAGGACGAGCTCAACAATATCTTATTTTAATTTCTACGCCACTGCGCATAGCGAAAAAACCGCGACAAATGAAAAGTCGATTTTTAGCACAAATCGTTTTCAACACAAATTTTAAACTAAAAATTCCCTCAATTTTCAAGCAATCTAATAAAAACATCACTGTAGCCAACAATAAGTTGATTGTTTAACAATCATTTAACTTGATAACTGAATTCACCCATATATTGAAAACCCGCGTAAATAACGAAAAGGGGCAATTTTTACTGGTTTCATTCTTATTTTTTGTTTATCTTTCAACCAATTTTCATCAAACTTAACAATTTTGTTTATAAATGTATCTTCTTTTACATCCCTGACAAGTTTAATTTAAAAAAAAAAAACTCCAAAATAATTGTGGTCTGAATTGTGTCTTCATGTTGTCTGTTTTACTCCTTCATGTCGTCAGCTAACTTCGATTGAATAAATACAGACTACTTCTGTTATATCAGTAACTGTATTAATTCAAAATGTTTTTAATGAAATTACTTTAAAGTAATTGAAGATAGACTCTGTTACATTTAAACATGATGCTGTTTTTGCTCCATTCTAATTGAACACTTTTTCTGATCGACCAGCTGGGTATGGCTGCTAGTTGTAAATATTCATTGGGGTTTCATTTTTAAATATTGTTATTTTATCCCTACCCACGCAGACAAATTGTACATATAGGAACTGGTTAGGACTACATAGAGACTCTGAGGTATTATGGTGACTATAGTAAGAATGGTAAGTAAGAATGTGTTCTTTTGATGTAAGGAATACTGTGGTATGTTTAGGTCAATGATTGTGGCTAGCTAAGTTTAAAATAAGACTTATTGAAGACCAAGATTCCTTTATCCCTCTCCTTTGGCCTTATGCCACATTTTTGTATTTTTCAAAATAAATATTGCTTTCCTCTTTGGTACGTAGACATTCTGAATTTAAACGGGTTAGTAGATTCTCATTATTTAGAGCCCACTTCGAGACATTTTTCTTTTTTTTTTTTTTTTCAATCTCTCTCTGTCTCTCTGCTCTAATATCTAGGAAGTGTTTTAACAGAGGACGGAAAGTGCGACACTGAAATTCAAACACTCACTGGGATAGCGAAAGATGCCTTCCAAAAGCTAAGCAAAGTATTAAGAAACAAAGATTTCGTTAGAAACAAAGAATTCAGTGTTGAACTGTTACTTGATATCTGTGCTCCTATATGGCAGTGAAGTGAATGCTGGGCAATCTCCTCAACGATGAAGAAGAGACTTGAAGCAACAGAAATGTCTTTCTACAGAAAGATACCGAGAATACCATGAATCGAACATTTGGGCACCGACGATGAAAAATAGAAGAAAATAGAAACGAAAAGGGCATAACATCAAGACGAGACAGCTAAAATTTATAGGGTACATAATGAGAAAAGAGGGCTTGGAAAATCTGATACTCACGAGACAGATTGAAAGGGGACAGAAGGAAACAATACATAACTTACCTAGTGACCTTGAATGAATTGATGGCGGAACAGGGTTTGGGACAGATAACAAAATCACAAAATTTATTAAGAGCTGAAAAGGACAGGGTATTGTGATGAGTCATGATCGCCAACGTCCTGAAAGGACACGGCGCATAAAGAAGAAGAACTATATTCTCATAATGTCTCTGTGGAAATTTCTAGTTGTAACCATAAAGTTCTATTTTATACTTTATTGCATTTATCAATTGTGGAACTTTCTTCCAGCATCCTGCTTGCATGTCTGCTACGATTTATTCCTTTCCCAGCTAAGTAACCCCTTGCAATTAATGTAGTTTTTATTGCATTGTTTGGGGGTGGGAATGGTAAAAAAAAAAACCTACGCTCTTCAAAAATTTAAATGTCAACTTTCTGCATTCTTGGTGTATCTGCCAAGGAGCACTGGGATGAAGGGCACGGTTTAATGGTAGTTGTTTTACAAAATTTCAACAATGAGATTTTAAATATTTCCTTAAAAGAACTTATATTTGTGAAACTGTTAAATATAGTCGTCTCTTCTACTTCAATAGCTTCATATCTCGCACTTCCCGTCTACGGAACTCCCTTCCACTTACTTGTTTCCCTGACAACTATAGCCTTTAAATATTCTAATGTAATATCAATCGACATGCTTTGATCTAATTCCCCGTCCTTTTCTTTATCCTCTCCGTAATCACGTCTCCTTAATTTTGCTCTCACTCTTTGTAACCCCTTGCTAGTGACGCTCCCTGCTTGCTTGGAGCTAACTGCTTAAAAAATATGCCCTATTTCAGAGTCATTTTGAGACTATCAGTAATAAATCAACCATTCGCCCTTGCATGGAATATTGCTGCCATATATGGCCTGGTGCCTCCGCTGTTGATTTTAAGGTCCTCAACAAAATCCAGAGACGGATATGCAATGTAATTGGCCCTGATCTGGATCTCGTCTATAGTCGCTCTTTCACAGACGAGTCGTCGTCTCCCTCTGTCTTTTCTACAAATACTTTCACGGTAAGTGCTCCGACGAGCTACTTTCGCTAGTTCCCAGAGTGCATGAATTTAAACGTGTCACTAGGCTGACATCTCGATCCCACCGTTTCACTGTCGAAACTGTTAAATGTTGCCGTCTCTTCTACTTCAATAGCTTCATGTCTCGCACTTCCCATCAGTGGAATTCCCTTCCTATTACTTGTTTCCCTAAAAGCTATAATCTCCAACTATTCAATGTAATGTCAATCGACATCTCCAGTTACCTTGATCTATCCCCTACCCTTCTCTTTATCCTTTCCTCTATCACGCCTCTTTACTCTTGTTCTCAATTCTCTGTAACCCCATGCGTGCTAGTGGCTTCTCGCCTTGCTTGGGGTGAAACGCATAAAAAAATCTCTTAGCTTGTTTTGTTAAAATTAACCATGTGTTTCCTCGTCACGATCCCCTCGCCATTACTCTTCTTGGTGGAGGTAAATCAATCGTTCCTTTCAACACTCAAAGCCCCGCCACTATGGGTACAGACAATATCTGGCTGTGGGTGAAGGCAATGGTATTTAGAATTCAAAAATGAAAGAAAAAAGCAGAAAGAAGGGAGGGCGTCTGCCGAATGTGTTTAATAATGAAAACTGAATTTAATTAAAAAGTATAATGACGTCCATTAATACGCTTGCTATCTCACTAGTAACTTGTAGCTTCAATATAAGAAACTGGGACTTAAAAGAAATTCATATAAAAATTCGCAAGCAATTCACAAGCAATAGAATGTACTACCCTAAGGCAGATGTTGACCGCCTGTATCTGCCAAGGAGCAGTGTGGGGAGGTCTCGGTTCAACTGGAGTTGTCTTACAAAATTTCAACAATGGGACTTTATATAAGTATCTTGCAGCTATACAAGATTTGATGTTACAGCTCATAATGGAGCATGAACAAAATACAAAGCCTTATTCTGTATCAAAAGAAGCCTATAAATATGCAAATGGTTTTGGGTTAAATCTTGAAAGGAGCGCTAAAGTAGATACAACTGCCACAAAATCAGTAAGAATACAGAAAGAAGAAGCGAAAAAGCTGGAAATTTACATAAGCAGTTCCTTCTCTGAAGCAAAAGAGCACATATAATTCAATTCGTAAGTCACCAGTGGCTAAGAAGTTCAGGGCTTAAGGGTGAAACGGAAGGGTTTATTCTTGCTGCACAGGGCTAAAGCTATGAAAAAATAGTTAACCCCAAAACTGAGGTCAAATCATTATTTATATTAAAAATACCAGAAAAAATTAAAAAAAAATATTACCAGTAATACATTTGACTACCTACAAAAGCACTGTTTGCAAAAACTACATCAAGGAAAGCTGATCTACAAACTGATTTCTTACAAAGAATACATATTCTATTCATACGAACCTATCCTAAGAATCTTGTCGACATTAAATAACCCATTGACGTGTTGATATGCCGTAAAACAAAATAAACCAAATAAAGAAAATCAAACTGTTCAAGACATTTTTTGTGTGGCTTTTCTTGTTACTACAATATTTCAACATTTTCATTCTATGGCCTTCTTCGAGAGTACAAAGATACCTATCGTAATTTTGAGAAGAATCATTGTTTCAAGAAAATGTCCAAAATGACACCGGAAGAAGGAAGGAGAAGGAAGCGATCAAAATAAAGATGAAGATAATTAAAAATGAAAAAAAAAAAAATAATAATAATAATTTGTGGAAAATATGATGAAACTGCCGACCATATTATCTCAGGATGTCCCAAACTAGCAAAAATGTATATACCCACAAACATAATAAGGTAGCGACATATGTGCACTGGAAGATATACAAGAAGCACAAAATCGAAACCACTGAGAGATGGAATGAGCATCAACCAGACACAGTTACCCGAAATAACGATGTAACTATCCTCAGGGACATGCCAATTCAAACTGACATGGGAATAAAATCCAACAGACCTGATATTATCATAAAAGAAAAAAGAAATCAGGACGTGTTTGCTTATTGACATAGCAGTACCATCTGTGAGAAACACCTCCATGAAAATTATCGAGAAATTGTCCAAATACAAAGACCTGGAGATCAAGATTAACAGGAAGTGGGGAATGAAGACTGAGACTGTACCAATAGTAATCGGAGCACTGGGCCTCTTGAGAAAAGGAATGGACAATTTTACTAACAGTGTCTCAGGTAACATCAACATACAAGTTGCCCAGAAGATCGCCCTACTAGAAACATCCCATATACTAAGAAAAGTGCTATCAATTAAATGATAATTCTCCTATTGGGTCTAAGGAACCTAAGGACCCGGCTCTACAGGATACAAAGCAGGAAACATAACAATAATAATAATAATAATGCTGGTGGGGGTGGCAGCTGGAGATAAATATCTCAACATAGTTCCTTCTCTGAAGCAAAAATGTTAAGAAGAAAGTAAAAATTACAAAACCGAAATGCTGAGAAAGAAAATGAATGAAATCTTATGAAAGAAAGGAAAAAGGAATTAGTAAGAAAGAGAAAAGAATGAAAGAATAAATGAATTATTAAGGCAGACTAACAGAAAGAAAGAAAGAATTACTGAGAAATAAAAAAAGAAAGAAAGAATTATTAAGAAAGAGAGAAATTATGTTGCTAAGAAAGAAAGAAAGAAAGAAAGAAAGAAAGAAAGAATTACTAAGAATTAAAAAAGAAAGAAAGAATTATTAACAAAGGGAGAAATAATGCCGTTAAGAAAGAAAGAAAGAAAGAAAGAAAGAAAGAAAGAAAGAATTACTAAGAAATAAAAAAGAAAGAAAAAATTATTAGGAAAGAGAGAAATTATGTTGCTAAGAAAGAAAGAAAAAAAGAAAGAAAGAAAGAATTACTAAGAAAAAATAAGAAAGAAAAAATTATTAAGAAAGGGAGAAATAATGCCGTTAAGAAAGAAAGAAAGAAAGAAAGAAAGAAAGAAAGAAAGAATTAAAAAAGAAAGAAGTAATTATTAAGAAAGAGAGAAAATAATGCTGTTAAGAAAGAAAGAAAGAATTACTAAGAAAGAAAGAAAAAAGAAAAAAAAAGATCAACACTAAATCTGAAAAAAGGCAAAAATAAAAACAAATAATTGCGCTATCAAAAGTGTAATTCAAAAATAAAAACCATATTTTAATTCTCTGAGCTTCTACTGTCAGAAAATGGCGCTGATGTTTCAGAAAATTCAAATATTTTCCCAAAATGAAAATCGCATTTAGTTCTGACTGGCAAATCTTCAAGGAGATTCCAAAATGAAATAATCAACTTTCCTTGCATTCTCTTTCTTTAAACTCTTTCATGCAGTGTTCAGAGATAAAAATTCTTCTTCTTCTTCTTCTTCTTCTTCTTCTTCTTCTTCTTCTTCTTCTTCTTCTTCTTTCACTTCTTCTGTCACTTTTTCTTCCTCTTCTTCTTTTCATTCTCCTCTTCTTTCTTCATTATTTCTTCCTCCATTACTTCTTCCTCCCCTTCTTCTTCTCCTTCTTCTTCTTCTTCCTCCACTTCCTCTTCTTCCTTCATTATTTCTTCCTCTATTACTCCCTCTTCTTCTTCTTCTTCTTCTTCTTCTACTCCCTCCTCTTCTTCTTTCTTCATTTTTCTTCCTCTTCTTCCTACACTTCTTCTTTTTCTTCTTCTTCAACGCATCCCTATCCTCCGCCTCCTTTGATTTATGCTGTAAATTCATTACGAACCGACAACGACACCCCCGCCCCCCAACCTGAGACACCAGAAATGGCACCATGACATTTTCCCCTGTTCTTTTCTCCCAAAAACGAACAATCAAATAAAAAAACAACAACTGAAAAAACAAAACAAAAAAAACAGACTTCTTATATACATAAAGCCTTTCAGGGAGTGGGGACTTTGTTTGTCAGAAGGATTTTTTTTTTTTTTTGTTTTGTATTTCCTTAAGAAATCGGCTGCCAGGATTATTTTCAACGAATCTAAAAAAAACCATTCCCCCATCAATACCAGGAACCCAACCAAGACTGGAATTAGTCATGTCTTCATGTGCCATATTCTTGAAATGTCCATCTCAAGATCATTTGTATTTTGATTGATTCATCATCATCGTCGTCGTCGTCGTCGTCGTCATTATTATTATAATTTTTAATAATAATAATAATAATAATGCGATTCTGCTTGTTTCACTCTTCGTTAGTTAGTTTCCATTAACCGATGCGCCCTGTCAATACCTTATAAATAATGCACTGTTTCGTTTTGATCGCGTGAAAACACGGAACCGACATATCAGGGATGCGACTTGGTTTCAGTGAGAAAAGGAGAAACAGAAAAAAAACGAAGAAAAGATAGCAGTGGTTAACGTCTGTTTCAGTGAAATAGAAAAAATTGTCAATTTCAAATTGTTTTCATTTGTACCCCCTTACTTCTTAAAATAATGACCAGCATTCACATTTATAATTGTTATTGCTATATTTTGTTAAAGTTGTTAAGCTCAGAAGATGCGATGGGGGGGGTTCTATGGATATTTTATTGTCGTACAACCCGTTATAAGCTTCTTCTATCATTAACTGAATTGTTGTAGGATACCTATATACCGATAATAGATATGTCCCCATTCACATAAATTCAGTAGTAAATACTGTATGTTGGTCTGCAGTCAGAGATATGTCTCCATCTGTACTGGTCAAACACTCTGCCTCCAAGCAGAGAGTATCCCTAGATGAGGCTATGTCGAAGGGCAGAGTTTCGTCTCGGGTAACAGCTACCCGACCCCGTTTTAAACGGGGTCTACGGGGAATATTTAGCCCTGCTATTTTCCCGTAGTTGGAGGGAGAAGAAGAGGATTCACAGCTTAGAGGGTATTAGCACGTAAGTGAATGTAATGGATTCGACTGGAATTCAAACTCGGCTCTCCGATTCCTCAATCCGTGCCTCCTCTTGGAGTAGAAGTCTAAAAATGTGGCACATAAGGACAGCAATAATTCCAGTTGTAGTCGGAGGTCAAAGATTGATTGGGAAAGTCTCCGATAAACCCATTGAAGGGATTCCTGGTAGCCCAAACCTTAAAGAAATACAAAACAAATGGTACTCATAAGTACAGCTCACAAACTACAAAAAAGCGCTATCTATGTAAAATGTGTGATCTTCGGGTTTTTGATCAGTGGAAAAATGTCATGAAGCCATTTCTGACCTTAGGTTTCTGGTTGGGATTCTGAAGGAAATGTGTACACAACAGAAATCAAAGGAAAAAATAATAATAATAATAATAATAATAATAATAATAATAATAATAATAATAATAATAATAATATCTTAGGATGTCTGGAACAAACAGAAAATGAATATACCCACAGACATAACAAGGTAGCGACATATGTGCACTGGATGATATGCAAGAAGCACAAAATCGAAACCACTGAGAGATGGTATGAGTATCAACCAGACGCAGTTACACAAAATAACGATGTAACTATCATCAGGGATATGCCAATTCAAACTGCGATTTGTTCCGAATTGATCTACATCAACATTTTTGCTTCGGTAAAGGACCTGCCATTTTAGAGATATTTAGCTTCAGCTTTCGCCACCACCAGAATTATTATTATTATTATTTGTGTATGCTATGTTTCTTCATTTGTGTCACGTAGAGCCGAGTCCAAACTATGGTTCTTACGTCCTATAAGAGTATTGTAGTTTAATTGATAGAAATTTTCTTAGTGTATGGAATGTTCCTAGTAGGGCGATCTTCTGGGCAACTTGTATGTTGATGTTACTTGAGACACTGTTAGCAAAACTGTCCATTCCTTTTCTCACGAGGCCCAGAGCTCCGATTACTATTGGTACAGTCTCAGTCTTCATTCCCCACTTCCTAGATCTCCAGGTCTTTGTATTTGGACAATTTCTCGATAATTTTCATGGAGGTGTTTCTCACAGATGGTACTGCTATGTCAATAAGCATAGACTTCTTGAATTTCTTATCTTTTATGATAATATCAGGTCTGTTGGATTTTATTTCCATGTTAGTTTGAATTGGCATGTCCCTGAGGATAGTTACATCGTTATTTTGGGTAACTATGTTTGGTTGGTGCTCATTCCATCTCTCAGTGGTTTCGATTTTGTGCTTCTTGCATATCATCCAGTGCACATATGTCGCTACCTTGTTATGCATGTGAGTACATTCATTTTCTGCTAGTTCCGGACATCCTGAGATGGTCGACAGTTCCCGCAGATCTTGCATTTCAGGTAAGTTCCATCCTTGATTATGTGACAGTGATCGGATCCCTGTTGCGACGCTTTGATCATGAGCCGCAATTATTATGCATTCTGTCTTAGCTTTCAACCTGGTGTTCCTCAGCCACTGATGTGTTTTCTGTTGGTCAACATTTGCTTCTTTCGTTCTTTTTCGGCATTTGCCACACAAAGCCTTCGTCCTCCCAGGTTTTTTTTTTTTGTAATTTCATTTGGCCAATTTGTTTTGCTTTCTGTTTTATTCGTTTGACGTAGATTCTATTCGCTTCGTTTTTTGTTGGCAGAATTTCAGTTATATTAAGCTGTTTCTTGAATGGTACGATTTCTTTGTTGATGGAGCGATTTTAGTGTTTTAATATTTCTAGGAGGGGGTCATTGGTTTCTGTGGGGTACGCTTCCACACCGATTATTATTTATTTCTCATTTTTTAATATCCTCATATTTATTTTGATCGGTCCCTTCTCCTTCGTTCTTCAGGTGTCATTTTGGACATTTTCCCGGAAAAATGACTCTTCTCACAATTACTGTAAGCATCTTTGTACTCTCGAAGAAGGCCATAGAATGAAAATGCTATAATATTTCGGTAACAACAAAAGCCACACAAAAAATGTCTTGAACAGTTTGATTTTCTTTATTTGGTTTATTTTGTTTTACGGCATATCAACACCTCAATGGGTTATTTAATGTCGACAAGATTCTTAGGATTGGTTCGTAGGAATAGAATATGTATTCTTTGTAAGAAATCAGTTTGTAGATCAGGGTTTGGGTTTATTTTGTTTTACGACATATAAACCCCAATGGGCTATTTAATGCCGACAAGATTTTTAGGATAGGTTAGTATGAATAGAATATGTATTCTTTGTATGATATCAGTTTGTAGATCAGCTTTCATTGATGTAGTTTTTGCAAAGAGTGCTTTTGTAGGTAGTCAAATGTATTACTGGTAATATATTTTTTCAAAAATGTATTGCTGGTATTTTTAATATAAATATCGATTTTTATACTTTCATTATGATTTGACCTCAGTTTTGGGTTTAACTATTTGTTCATAGCTTTGTTCCTGTGCATCAAGAATAAACTCTTCCGTTTCACCCTTAAACCCTGAACTTCTTAGCCACTGGTGACTTACGAATTGAATTATATGAGCTCTTTTGCTTCAGAGAAGGAACTGCTTATGTAAATTTCCAGCTTTTTCGCTTCTTCTTTCTGTATTCTTACTGATTTTGTGGCAGTTATATCTACTTTAGCGCTCCTTTCAAGATTTAACCCAAAACCATTTGCATATTTATAGGCTTCTTTTGATACAGAATAAAGCTTTGTATTTTGTTCATGCTCCATTATGAGCTGTAACATCAAATCTTGTATAGCTGCAAGATACTAATATAAAGTCCCATTGTTGAAATTTTGTAAGACAACTCCAGTTGAACCGAGACCTCCCCACACTGCTCCTTGGCAGATACAGGCGGTCAACATCTGCCTTAGGGTAGTACATTCTATTGCTTGTGAATTGCTTGCGAATTTTTATATGAATTTCTTTTAAGTCCCAGTTTCTTATATTGAAGCTATAAGTTACTAGTGAGATAGCAAGCGTATTAATGGACGTCATTATACTTTTTAATTAAATTCAGTTTTCATTATTAAACACATTCGGCAGACGCCCTCCCTTCTTTCTGCTTTTTTCTTTCATTTTTGAATTCTAAATACCATTGCCTTCACCCACAGCCAGATATTGTCTGTACCCATAGTGGCGGGGCTTTGAGTGTTGAAAGGAACGGTTGATTTACCTCCACCAAGAAGAGTAATGGCGGGGGGATCGTGACGAGGAAACACATGGTTAATTTTAACAAAACAAGCTAAGAGATTTTTTTAAGCGTTTCACCCCAAGCAAGGCGGGAAGCCACTAGCACGCATGGGTTTACAGAGAATTGAGAACAAGAGTAAAGAGGCGTGATAGAGGAAAGGATAAATAGAAGGGTAGGGGATAGATCAAGACATCTGGAGATGTCGATTGACATTACATTTGAATAGTTGGAGATTATAGCTATCAGGGAAACAGGAAAAGGGGAGGATGTTCCACAGACGAGAAGTGCGAGACATGAAGCTATTGGAGTAGAAGAGACGGTTATATTTAACCGTTTCGACAGTGAAAGGTTGGGATCGAGATGCCAGCCCAGTTGTACGTTTAAATTCATGCAGTCTGGGAACTAGCGAAAGTAGCTCGTCGGAGCACTTACCGTGAAAGTATTTGTAGAAAAGACAGAGGGAGGCGACGACACGTCTGGAAAGAGCGACTTCAGACTTCATCTGACTTCACGACAAGACAGACCGGGACTGAATCATACGAAAACCGAGAAACGGCCTATTTTATTGGCTAAGAAGAAATCTCAGTCTGCATTTGTGCGTTTCTGCCTACAAAATGTGGAGGGCTAGTGTTTTGCAGCCATTTTCAAGAAAATTATTTGAAGTGCCGCGTTCATGGTTAAAAGCCGATAATATAATTGGCGTATAATTTTACACTGGTAAGAACGTCAACGCAGTTCGCGATGAACAGAAACGAAACCTTTCACATGACTTCAGGCACTCGTCTCTTATTAATTTTTTCTCTCCATTTTTATATAAATAAAAAAAATAGAATTTCGCGTAGGCTCGCTACTTTATTTTCTTCTTCAAATTCGGCTAATTTCTGTGAAGGCAAAGTTTTCATTGGTGCACAAACAATTTCACATAGGCTCGCGAATTCCTTTTCCTTCTTCTTCCTCAGTCCTCCGAATCTGAAAGGAGTTAGTGAAGGAAGTTATTATCATTTCGCACTCACTACATCACTCCGAGCTTGTGAGAATGGCTGGTAGAACGACGACAAAGAAGTTGGTTTAGAGTAAAAGACAGGAAGTTGTGGAGAGCAATGCACGTCGAACTGCTGAAAACGACTTAGCACAGGAAAGAAGAGATGAAGATTTTTTTTCTTATTTTTTTTTTTTTTTTTTTTAACAGTGTAACTTTTCACCGATGGAATACGAAGAGAATGAGCGTGATTTGCTACTACGGAAGTGTCATGGCGGGTCCAAGCGTGAAGGTCAGAGCTAGCGCAAACAGGAAATGTAGTTCGTCCAAGAGTTTCGCCATATTCCACTGGTGAGAGAGAGGTTGGAGGCGGGAAAATAATTTTTCTCCAACGCCTTTGAACACATCAAGACTAGAAAATAAGGACTGGGTAACTCCTGAAAAAAAAATTTAAAAAATATACTAGTATTACATTTTCAGCCTGTTTTGGTTCTTATAAAGGTAGAAGATAAGCATGAGGAGACAGTACAAGGAGCCGTTTTAAAATTCGCGAACATTCTTCCTATTACATATCGAGAATAAACGAATAATGCCTCGATTTAAATGGTTTCATTAATAACAAAAATCGCCTACAAGATGTAACGCCCCTTTCTGTAATAAATATCATCTTAAATATGGCGACACACGGCATACTCCCCTGAAGTCGGAAGACATAGATTTAATTAAATACTGGCTTTAATCGCTTTAAAAACGTAGAATAAAATAAAACAGAACGTCTGTTGTTTTCGTTTTTTTTTTCTTCTTTTAATAATACTTCTTTTTTTTCCCCATCTTCGTGGAATTTTATTCTGCTATCTTTTCTCTTTTTCGTTCGTGTCTTTTCAGGCATATTTATTTATTTAATTTTTATTTTCTCATTTTCTTATCTTCTCGTTCTGATAGTTTTCGCCATCACCTCTTCCCCACCTACTTTACTGTTTCCCGCCTTATATTCAAGCCACTACTTGTACTGTTGTTTTTTTCTGTATCAATTAGTGCCCAATTACATAGATAAATAGATAGACAGATATGAAGAGAATGAGATAGATAGATAGATAGATAGATAAGAACAGACTGATAGTAAACATAAATATTAGGTTGGTGCAAAAATAATGACGTAATAATGTCGTTTTTTGACGTAATTTTTAACGTCAAAAAACGACATTATTACGTCATTATTTTTGCACCAACCTAATAGATAGATAGATAGATTTGACAGAGATAGATATGAACAGACTCATATATATATATATATATATATATATATATATATATATATATATATGTATACACATATCGCAAGGGCGTAAAAACCAGGGTCACAAACTCACATCAGTCCAATTAAATATATTAGCTCTATCACTGATATATAGATTTTTTTCAATAATTATCTCGCATATAAAACTTACACACACACACACACACACACACACACACACACACATATATATATATATATATATATATATATATATATATATATATATATATATATATATATATATGTTGTGTATTCAAGCAGCAATCGCTTTCCATACATGTTTCATTAAAGAAACAAAGAAGAAAACACTTGTTCGAACACAAGAAAAATTAAGTAAAAAGCTTAATCGTAGTGTCTGGCGTCTTTAATGAAACACACACACACATATATATTTTGCTGTGTAATATATATATATATATATATATATATATATATATATATATATATATATATATATATATATATATATTACACAGCAAAAATCCCAAATTACCTCATGTGGGTATAACCTATTTCATATATATATGTGTGTGTATCATATTTCAAATATATATATATACATACATATATAAATATATATACACACACACACATCTATATATATATATATATATATATATATATATGAACATATAGATAGATAGATAGATAGATAGATAGATAGATAAATAGAAACAGATATAGATAGATCGATAGAAACAGACATAGACATAGATATAAACATAGATAGATAGATAGATAGATAGATAGATAGATAGATAGATAGATAGATAGATAGATAGATAGATAGATATGAACAGTCTGAGATAGCTACCGAGCTAGCTAACTGGATAGGTATATTTTAAATTGATCTCATTTATACGAAAAGTCTGACTGTATTAAAAACATCTGGTACGTTATAAAAGTAATTTATTCTAAATATCATATTTATCGCATGAATAAATGAGAAGTTTAGCTAAAAATCTGTTCTAACAATTCACCATGACTAATTAAAACAAAACAACAATAAATTGTCACCGTCGAAAAGTGTGTTGTCGCCAGAATGGAGATATATATTTTTCTCGGTTTGATAAAAGCTCTCTCCAACTGCAAGACAAAGCAAAGGTCGCAGAAAAATCTAACAGATAAACTTTACATGATTTCTAGTTTGGTCATTGATCACTTCTTCCCCTTGAGGAAAGCAGTGCGCATGCCGATGTGATGATAACGGAACAGTAACAGAGGCACTTCAATGGCTTCCTTAACTTCTGTGACTAGAGAGCTTCATTTTCTTAACATTATCTTCTGCCTCCTTGCAACGTCGTTTCTCGAAACTTTTAAGAATTCTTTCATTAACTTATTTGTCCGTTTCTCTATTATTTTTTTTTTTTTACTGTTTCTTTTAACATTTTCTGTTTGTTTTCTTACTTAGTATTGGATAGCGGCTCGGATTGTGGAATCGACGAGCCGAGTTTGAATTCCATAGGAGGCACGGTGGAGTATTGGATAGCGGCTCGGAGATTGAGGAATCGACGAGCCGAGTTTGAATTCCATAGGAGGCACGGTGGAGTATTGGATAGCGGCTCGGATTGAGGAATCGACGAGCCGAGTTTGAATTCCAGAGGAGGCACGGTGGAGTATTGGATAGCGGCTCGGATTGAGGAATCGAAGAGCCGAGTTTGAATTCCAGAGGAGGCACGGTGGAGTATTGGATAGCGGCTCGGATTGAGGAATCGAAGAGCCGAGTTTGAATTCCAGAGGAGGCACGGTGGAGTAATGGATAGCGGCTCGGATTGAGGAATCGAAGAGCCGAGTTTGAATTCCAGAGGAGGCACGGTGGAGTATTGGATAGCGGCTCGTATTGAGGAATCGAAGAGCCGAGTTTGAATTCCATAGGAGGCACGGTGGAGTATTGGATAGCGGCTCGGATTGAGGAATTGGAAAGCCGAGTTTGAATTCCAGAGGAGGCACGGTGGAGTATTGGATAGCGGCTCGGATTGAGGAATTGGAGAGCCGAGTTTAAATTCCAGAGGAGGCACGGTGGAGTATTGGATAGCGGCTCGGATTGAGGAATTGGAGAGCCGAGTTTAAATTCCAGAGGAGGCACGGTGGAGTATTGGATAGCGGCTCGGATTGAGGAATTGGAGAGCCGAGTTTAAATTCCAGAGGAGGCACGGTGGAGTATTGGATAGCGGCTCGGATTGAGGAATTGGAGAGCCGAGTTTAAATTACAGAGGATGCACGGTGGAGTATTGGATAGCGACTCGGATTGAGGAATCGACGAGCCGAGTTTAAATTCCAGAGGAGGCACGGTGGAGTAATGGATTGCTCCTCGGATTGAGCCGAGTTCGAATTCCAGTCGAATCCATTCTCTTTTGTGGTAATACCCTTCAGAAAGATTTGAATCATCTTCTTCTCCCCTGCCATCGGTAAATAGCAGGACAAACCGGGTTCTATAGCCTTAGATGGCAACTGGTCTACTGCGAGAAAAAAATCTGCCTCGTCAGTCTTGTATCGAAAGATACATGATCACCTCGGCATGTATCTCGCATGGCACCTCATTGATTTATGTCGAATTACCTATTCTTAATTTCTGAAATTGCAACAATCTCCATATAATATATATAATCGGACCTCTTTTTTTTTCACTTTTCAGCGGACACTACAATAATGTAAAGCTCTCGCAGAAGAAAGCGTTCCCACTTGTGGGGCACGTATGGACATTACACACACACACGTACCTACGAACATTCACATACGCATACTTTGACATAGTATTGTCTTTGTGAATAGCAATCCTTATTGTTTGTTAATACACATATATTGGTTTGCACACACACACACACACACACACACACACACACATATATATATATATATATATATATATATATATATATATATATATATTAAGTCATTCGCAGACAGTACTGTATCACAGCTCCTCAGTGCGACTAGACATCCGAATACTTCAAGCCCGGATCGAAACCAATCGATCAGTCAGAGTTTCTATCACTGAGCTATCTTCATTCGACAGAGAGAAACAACTAAATCTAGCGTATTTTTTACGAATGTAAACAAATGCCAATCAGCCGGAGTGCTCCAATTCATTTTACTGAAGAGCTTTGCATTAACGCAGGTGGCTGTTGTTTATAGAATTAGCTTATCACTCAACAGTGCTCAATTAAAATATATTTTCAAGAGCTATCTTTGTTGTTTTCTTCGCATTTCCTTTTACGTTTCTCCGCCATATTTGTTATGGGCTATTCAGGGGATCACACGTGTTCATCTCATAACGCTACAGGTACATGTCATTTCTAGGGCAAATACTGACAGAGCCGGTGACTGCCACCCAGAACACCCCGACAAGAGAAGTGTAAGCTTCATTTTTTGGTGGGGGAGGTGGGGGGGGTCCTGGCAGTGCTTTGTGACCCTCGCAATCATATCGACATTTTCTTTTTTCCCCTACCTAACTTTAGATTCGTTACAAATTAATCCATTCAATGACTATTAAAGGATAAATCATTTTCGCGGATTTTGGACTTCATTCTGGGGTCTTTTTTTGCTCCAAATCCGTGAATTTGTTTTGCTCATTCTAAGCCTCGAAAAAAAAAAAATATATATATATAAAATTCTCTATTTCTTTATCCATATTTTAACGTGTTAAAATTATTCAACTCTTTAGCAAGAGAAATCTCAAGTTGATATTAAAAATTGCTGCAAAGCATTATTGATTTATTTAAGATGGAATGAGCTATTATGACATGTCTCTAATTTGTACTTAGATACATTGTATTTATTTTAAATTTTTCTAGTTGAATTGTTCACCTATTAGGTTGGTGCAACAATAATGACGTAATAATGTCGTTTTTGACGTATTTTTTAACGTCAAAAAACGACATTATTACGTCATTATTTTTGCACTAACCTAATATATTGCATATGATCCATTATTGTCCATAATTAGGTTACAATGAAATTTGTATTCTATATGAATTCTATGTTATGAAAATTCAGATATGGCCTCGAATATATTTAAGACATTCTTTTTATAGATAGAAATATTTAAGTAAATACTCTGTTTATAATAAACAGTATTAAACTACATTTAATGAATATCTGAAAAATTTTCATAGAAAATATTCGTCCTCCGACAGGGTTCGAACCTGTATCCTATACGGAACAGTAATTTAGCTTGACGTGCCTTTACCAATTTGACCACGAAGATTAGCAAGGTCGAATTTACTGTATTTAAACTTCAATCTTCCATGAATCTCTCACATACATTCATATCTGCTCATGGCGTATCAAATGTAAACGAATGACGTCACACATTATGAAATGGACAAAGTCCGACAATTATTTTAAGACATTTTTTATGTTTATATATTCTTTTTATAGATACAAATATTTAAGTAAATGCTCTGTCTTATAATAAACAGTATTAAACAACATTTACCGGCCTGAATGTCCGAGAAATTTTCACGGAGGATGAATATTTTCTATGAAAATTTCTCGGACATTCAGGCCGGTAAATGTTATTTAATACTGTTTATTATAAACAGAGCATTTACTTAAATACTTGTATCTATAAAAAAAAAGAAAAGAATATATAAACATAAAAATGTCTGAAAATAATTGTCGGACTTTGTCCATTTCATAATATATATATATATATATATATATATATATATATATATATATATATATATTACACAACACAATCCAAAATTACCTCATATAGGGGGGTATAGATCTATTTCAAACAACGTGAAGTACACACACACGCACATACACACACACACACATATATATATATATATATTTGGGTGTGTATGGGTGTGTATAATTGTGTATTTGGACAGCAAACCTTTGTTTATACATGTTTCATTAAAAACGACTGGCAACACACTGCGGATAATTTTCTCTTTAATTTTTTTCTTGTGTTCTTACAACTTTTCTTTTCTGAACATAAATTATGTAGAAATTATCCTAATGTTCTATATGTCCGGGCGCTTTCTTTAATTTCTATGCCAAAATAGTTTATGCATTCAGCTAAAAGTAGAAATAAAATAACCCTTAATAATGGCTAAAAAAACAACAAAAGCTCTCGGACATACAGAACATTAGGACAATTTCCATAGAATGTGTGTACAAAAGAGAAAAATATATATAAAACACAAGATAAATTAAATAAATTAGAAAAAAAATTAAAAAAAACCCGAGATACTTTGTCGTTTTAATTCCCGGAAGTCAAGAAATTGTTTATAACCGAGCATCTCTTTACATTTTCCAACTTCCGCTTTTTGTCTTTTACGGCTTGAATCTATTGTAAAATGAGCGACCCGCCTCATGCATAAGGCGGGCTGTCATTTTTGTGGCGGTCAGCTTTTACTGAAAGCTATTCCATACACGAGTTCCAAGAATGTTTCCAGACATGGCACGATCAAGTAGTGAAGTGCCTAAAGGTGACACCAGACAATATTGACTGGGTAAAACAACTGCACTTTCACGGCGCCGAACTCACCACGCTATATATATATATATATATATATATATATATATATATATATATATATAATACAATGATTAATTCATACAAAAAGTAAATTAGTAAAGTTAATGATATAAAATGGCGAAATTCCTTCGCAAACAAAATTTTAAAGATGCATTAACCTTCAAATTACTCGATGAATGTTATGATATTTGTTTTTCAAAATTCTAAGCTGTATAAGGTCTTTCTTTAATACGCAAGTACTTTCGACTGTACATTCAATCATCTTCAGGCATGGAAAATATCTTGTTTTTGGTAAAATGCAGGTAGCATCCGAGACGAAAAAATATAATGTGACTCGAAAAAAAACAACATAAGAGAGTGCGTTTTTTTTATGGCAATTTGAGAATTTGTGTTGTAGGAGTTTTTCAGTCAATGTGGCATGAACTAAATTGTTAAAAAAAATAGAGTCATGTCACAGCTGTTATCCCCAAAATTTGCTCATTGGATCAGTTCTTTTAAATCAAATATGGGGTGCAATTCAATTTATATTACAATGAATCATTCATACAAAAAGTAGATTCGTAAAGTTCTATATCTATCTATCTATCTCTCTCTCTCTCTCTCTCTATCTATCTATCTATATATATATATATATGTAAAACTTACGAAACGTACATGAAAAAAGGCGAATGTAAAATGTTGAACAACATGTACCTGATAAGCTAAAGCAACATTGGCAAAGATCAAAAGTTATTTTGTTACTGACTTACTTGGCTTTGAGCCAAGCAGATAGAAAAAAAAAGTGTAACAGTCCGTTGGTACAGTCGTATAAGGGAACTGTTTAAGTACGTTGGGTGGGTGGTTGGGTGGGATGGATCAGATGTGGTAAAGCAAAATGGGTTGGGTAGGAAGAGGAAGGAGGGAGAGTTAAAAGGACGGAAAAGAAATATACGGAGAGTGTGTGAGAGACGTCGGGGACAGAAATATATGTAATGGGCCTAATTTGAAAAGACAAAAAGCTTTGAATAAGCATCTTAGAATAAAAATAAATGATCTATCTATCTATCTATCTATCTATCTATCTATCTATCTATCTATCTATCACTGTTCATTATCTATCTATCTATCTATCTATGAAACTGTCCCTTATCTATCAATCTATCTATGAAACTGTCCATTATCTATCTAATCTATCTATCTATCTATCTATCTATCTATCTATCTATCTATCTATCTATCTATCTATCTATCTATCTATTTATCTCAGCTTCGTCTTCTCAAGTGATTTATATTTTAATGACGACATCTTTCGTCCTATTTCAATGTAGCTTTTCTTTCCAAACCCGTTTTTATCTCTCCTGTTTGTTCTACTGAACAACATCTTTGTGATTTGTTATTTTTTTCGGTTAACGCCTTCCGAGTTCAACATGGCCGGTCGTTGAATAGCTGTTGAAAAGACTCAGGTCAAAGCAGCATAACAATAAACCGTAATAAAAAGGTAATAATAGCATCAATATTAAATTACATTATAATATTAAATCCATTAAACTCATTATTCTATATTTACTTTAATTAAATAAATTGATATGAATTTGTTAATTTCGTTTGTAATAATTAAACGATAATACTAAACAATAGTTATGCGTAAGAAATTCGGTTAGAAAAAAAAATATGTCGCCTGATTCATAAGTTTTCCGACGTCGTAGCGTCGCTAATAGCGGGTAGAAATATAATCGAACCTGTATTCGGTAACATGAGGGAAAGTAACAAATTATCCGCACTCTTAACACAGCTACGTTATGGCAAAAGAGCGGATCATTTTTTTGGCTTATTCTAGTATATGTGTAATGTTTCCTTATAAGGAAACAGTTAATATTACCGTGGCCATTCTTCTTCTTCTTCTTCTTCTTCTTCTTCTTCTTCTTCTTCTATCTATCTATCAATCTATCTATCACATCCTCCTTCTTCTCCTTCTTCTTCTTCCACTGTTCCTATCTATCTATCTATCTATCTATCTATCTATCTATCTATCTATCTATCTATCTATCACCTCCCCCTTCTCCTTTTTGTTCTTCCACTGTTCCTATCTATCTTTCTTCCAAACTTCTTCTTCTTCTTCTTCTTCTTCTTCTTCTTCTTCTTCTTCTTCTTCTTCTTCTTCTTCTTCTTCTTCTACTACTACTACTACTGTTCCTATCTATCTATCTATCTATCTATCTATCTATCTATCTATCTATCTATCTTCTTCTTCTTCTTCTTCTTCTTCTTCTTCTTCTTCTTCTTCTTCTTCTTCTGTTCCTATCTATCTATCAATCTATCTATCACATCCTCCTTCTTCTCCTTCTTCTTCTTCCACTGTTCCTATCTATCTATCTATCTATCTATCTATCTATCTATCTATCTATCATCTCCCCCTTCTCCTTTTTGTTCTTCCACTGTTCCTATCTATCTTTCTTCCAAACTTCTTCTTTTCTTCTTCTTCTTCTACTACTACTACTGTTCCTATCTATCTATCTATCTATCTATCTATCTATCTATCTATCTATCTATCTATCTATCTATCTATCTTCTTCTTCTTCTTCTTCTTCTTCTTCTTCTTCTTCTACTACTACTACTGTTCCTATCTATCTATCTATCTATCTATCTATCTATCTATCTATCTATCTATCTATCTTCTTCTTCTTCTTCTTCTTCTTCTTCTTCTTCTTCTATGTACCGTGCCCTATCTTGCTGTGAGAGTTCAATTCTCTAAGCCCCTTTTCCTCATGATGTGCCCTAGAAATTGCGCCTATTCTTTCCTGAGACTTAGTATAAGTGTAATTTTTGTTTCGATGTCCTTAAAACTTCGTCGTTGCTCGCATGTTCAGTCCATTGTATTCTCAACATCCTTCTGTAGAACTACAATCCCTACCATATAGGAGAACTTATTACATAACTGACTCGCGATAGTTTGCATAGCTTTTGAAATACAGCTTTCGATATCCTAATGCGCCTTCGTATGTCACTGTTGCATTTCCCATCCTAACTTACATGTAATTCCAGTATCTCGTTTAATAATTAACACCTTCAGCCAGCGCCATCACGTACTCCAGTAAGCGGTTACTGGCCGCAACAACGTATAGAGAATAAAATGAAGACAAGGAGCATCTTTCAAAAGGGGGAAGTTAATTTGCAAGTAACGAGAACTCCAATTAAGATCCCTTGCCGCTGAATGTGTTAATCGAATTTGAAATGATTTGTTAGTTATTGGTTGTGTTGATTGATGTTTTACATATTTACTTCCAATAAATAATTTTTTTCTCTCTTTTCTTTTCTTTTCAGGTAAGTATAAATGCAGTTTAACGAAACGTAAATGGGTAAGAAATTGTTTTCTATTTTTGAACTGCTCTCGGCACAGTTATCGATGCTTGACAAAAGTATATATCAGCTTAAAACAAAATAAATGACTGGTTTGCGCAGTCACGATCACGGCCGACAAAATGTCGCCAACGATCCCACGATGAATCTTATTCTATCCTGTAAAATAATATGTTCCCGGAAAACGACAAATATAATTTACAACTTCTTTGACTACAAACAAGCCAAATACCATCAAAGGTTTAAAACCTAAAAACTTAAATGAACAGAGTAAATAATTAGTTTATTATATATATATATATATATATATATATATATATATATATATATATATAAATATGAGGTTATATATATATATATATATATGAGGTTATATATATATATATATATATATATATATATATATATATATATATATATATATATATAAAACCTCGTATATATATATATATATATATATATATTATCATCTTCTGGATTTTAAGTTTAGATCATATTGTTTTTTATTGTGCGTAGTGTCACCACAAA
>OZ010599.1:98078909-98166409 GCA_963932145.1 Acanthosepion lycidas
TTATTTAATGCCGACAACCTTTTTAGGATAGATTCGTATGAGTAGAATATGTATTCTTTGGTTTAGATTGGTTTGGTTTATTTTGTTTTACGGCATATCAACCTCAATGGGTTATTTAATGCCAACAACCTTTTTAGGATAGATTCGTATGAGTAGAATATGTATTCTTTGGTTTAGATTGGTTTGGTTTATTTTGTTTTACGGCATATCAACCTCAATGGGTTATTTAATGCCAACAACCTTTTTAGGATAGATTCGTATGAGTAGAATATGTATTCTTTGGTTTAGATTGGTTTGGTTTATTTTGTTTTACGGCATATCAACCTCAATGGGTTATTTAATGCCGACAACCTTTTTAGGATAGATTCGTATGAGTAGAATATGTATTCTTTGGTTTAGATTGGTTTGGTTTATTTTGTTTTACGGCATATCAACCTCAATGGGTTATTTAATGCCGACAACATTTTTAGGATAGATTCGTATGAGTAGAATATGTATTCTTTGGTTTAGATTGGTTTGGTTTATTTTGTTTTACGCCATATCAACCTCAATGGGTTATTTAATGCCGACAACCTTTTTAGGATAGATTCGTATGAGTAGAATATGTATTCTTTGGTTTAGATTGGTTTGGTTTATTTTGTTTTACGGCATATCAACCTCAATGGGTTATTTAATGCCAACAACCTTTTTAGGATAGATTCATATGAGTAGAATATGTATTCTTTGGTTTAGATTGGTTTGGTTTATTTTGTTTTACGGCATATCAACCTCAATGGGTTATTTAATGCCAACAACCTTTTTAGGATAGATTCGTATGAGTAGAATATGTATTCTTTGGTTTAGATTGGTTTGGTTTATTTTGTTTTACGGCATATCAACCTCAATGGGTTATTTAATGCCAACAACCTTTTTAGGATAGATTCGTATGAGTAGAATATGTATTCTTTGGTTTAGATTGGTTTGGTTTATTTTGTTTTGCGGCATATCAACCTCAATGGGTTATTTAATGCCGACAACCTTTTTAGGATAGATTCGTATGAGTAGAATATGTATTCTTTGGTTTAGATTGGTTTGGTTTATTTTGTTTTACGGCATATCAACCTCAATGGGTTATTTAATGCCAACAACCATTTTAGGATAGATTCGTATGAGTAGAATATGTATTCTTTGGTTTAGATTGGTTTGGTTTATTTTGTTTTACGCCATATCAACCTCAATGGGTTATTTAATGCCGACAACCTTTTTAGGATAGATTCGTATGAGTAGAATATGTATTCTTTGGTTTAGATTGGTTTGGTTTATTTTGTTTTTACGGCATATCAACCGCAATGGGTTATTTAATGCCAACAACCTTTTTAGGATAGATTCGTATGAGTAGAATATGTATTCTTTGGTTTAGATTGGTTTGGTTTATTTTGTTTTACGCCATATCAACCTCAATGGGTTATTTAATGCCGACAACCTTTTTAGGATAGATTCGTATGAGTAGAATATGTATTCTTTGGTTTAGATTGGTTTGGTTTATTTTGTTTTACGGCATATCAACCTCAATGGGTTATTTAATGCCAACAACCTTTTTAGGATAGATTCGTATGAGTAGAATATGTATTCTTTGGTTTAGATTGGTTTGGTTTATTTTGTTTTACGGCATATCAACCTCAATGGGTTATTTAATGCCGACAACCTTTTTAGGATAGATTCCTTGAGTAGAATATGTATTCTTTGGTTTAGATTGGTTTGGTTTATTTTGTTTTACGGCATATCAACCTCAATGGGTTATTTAATGCCAACAACCTTTTTAGGATAGATTCGTATGAGTAGAATATGTATTCTTTGGTTTAGATTGGTTTGGTTTATTTTGTTTTACGGCATATCAACCTCAATGGGTTATTTAATGCCGACAACCTTTTTAGGATAGATTCGTATGAGTAGAATATGTATTCTTTGGTTTAGATTGGTTTGGTTTATTTTGTTTTACGGCATATCAACCTCAATGGGTTATTTAATGCCAACAACCTTTTTAGGATAGATTCGTATGAGTAGAATATGTATTCTTTGGTTTAGATTGGTTTGGTTTATTTTGTTTTACGGCATATCAACCTCAATGGGTTATTTAATGCCAACAACCTTTTTAGGATAGATTCGTATGAGTAGAATATGTATTCTTTGGTTTAGATTGGTTTGGTTTATTTTGTTTTACGGCATATCAACCTCAATGGGTTATTTAATGCCGACAACCTTTTTAGGGTAGATTCGTATGAGTAGAATATGTATTCTTTGGTTTAGATTGGTTTGGTTTATTTTGTTTTACGGCATATCAACCTCAATGGGTTATTCAATGCCAACAACCTTTTTAGGATAGATTCGTATGAGTAGAATATGTATTCTTTGGTTTAGATTGGTTTGGTTTATTTTGTTTTACGGCATATCAACCTCAATGGGTTATTTAATGCCAACAACCTTTTTAGGATAGATTCGTATGAGTAGAATATGTATTCTTTGGTTTAGATTGGTTTGGTTTATTTTGTTTTACGGCATATCAACCTCAATGGGTTATTTAATGCCGACAACATTTTTAGGATAGATTCGTATGAGTAGAATATGTATTCTTTGGTTTAGATTGGTTTGTCTTATATTTTGAACGGCAAATCAACATCTCAATCGGTTATTTAATGCCGGCAAAATTTTTATTGCTTGTAATGTTTTTTTTCATAAATCTATTTCTGGGAATATATTTCCTTGAAGAAATCTATATCTGGTCATATTTTTTTCAAAGAATGTATAACTGTTTGTATTGACGGTATATTTTAAAGTCTTGCTGATAATAATTTCCCTTCATAAATTATTGCTGGTAATAATTTTTTTATTACAAAATATTTCTGGTATTAAAACTTATTTTTACTCAAGTTTGGAGTGTTAACTATTTGCCTATAGCTGGGACCCTAACAGGTGCTACAAACGGTGTCAGGGTAAACCTGGGAACACCAGCAATTAAGATGTGGTCCCACGCTCCTCAAAACCCCCTGATCAGAGGCCTTGCTGCTGGATGTAGTTTATCGTCATACCCAGGACTTGGATTCTGACGAGAAAAATTTTTTGGCACGATACAGTGAATCAACTTTCCTGACGTAGAAATTGAAATTTCTCCCATAAAATGTAAAAGAATCTTTCTATTTCCATCATAATATATTTTTGAAAAATAATTTGTGGTACTTCTACGGAACCGTAACTCCATGATAGTATGGCTTTAAAGTTGACCAGCCTCAAAGGAATTGTATTTTTTCTTTAAGGTAAATACATCACCTTTCTTTATATGGTAGTTGATTAATCATTGTATGAACCAATTTTTTCTGCATAACATTTCTATTTTGATCATTTTCTTTTTGGAAGATTTTAAAAGTCTGGGACTTTTTTGTTGTACGGCCATCCGTTACTGAATTAAAACTTTTGTTGATAGATAATCAAGAAAAGGAATTTGTGGCGGGCCCTGATTGCCTACGCCCTAAACATAGGACTATTTTGAATTCCTTACTGTCGAAAAGGCATTTGGAAACCACTTCACGATCTTTCCCAAGAATATCAGGCAATTCACAGCTAAATCAAGAAAAGGAATCTGTGGAGGGCCATGATTATCTACGTCCTGAACGTAGGACTATTCTGAATTCCTTACTCTGGAAAAGGCAGCAGAAAAACATTTCACTATCTTGCCAAAGAATATACGGCAATTCACAGCTAAATCAAGAAAAGGAATCTGTGGAAGGCCATGATCGCGAATTGACCTTGCATACAAAGCTATACTATACATTTTGATATCTTAAGATGCCGTATGTAATATAACCTACTTTCAGAATGTCTAAATCTGTCGAACTAGTTCAATCATGACAGTTTTATTAGTAACATTTTACGGCATTTACAAATTGTCTGAAATAAATAAATCAAGAAAAGGAATCTGTGGAGGGCCACGATCGCAAATTGTCTGAAAGAAATAAAAATAACTCTGTAGCGGAAAGGAACAAGAAGTGGAGAAGCCTGACCTACGAAATACACTGGTTGGGGAACCGAAACTTTGCAATTTTATACGATTAGGGCTTATATTTCAAATATCAAAAACAACGACAATCTGCCAAGCCCTTTCCATTTGAAAGATTAGCACAGAGTGTCGTTCAGTTCAAATAAGAGTCCTTTATAATAACAGTCGTAGGAAAAAAAGTTTTCCTTTATCTGAATCGTGCGTGATAATAGGATTTGGTTTAGTTTCTTTAACGGCATATCAACTTCTCATGGGTCATTTAATGCCGAAATTTAATTTTTTTAGGAGATTTCTTATTTCTTTTTTTTTTTTTACTATTGAAATATATTGCTGGAAATATTTAACTATTAATTTGCTGCTATTTTTACAATAAAATATATTTTTTATACTTTCGTAGTGTTTTGACCCCAGTTTGGTGGGTTAACTATTTACCCATAGCTGTGGCCCTAACAGGTGCTACCACCTCGGGCCAGGAAACAACAACCATTGAGAGGTGGTTCCACGCTCCTCAAAACCTTCCAATCATCCGATCAGTGGCATTTCTACTGGATGTACTTTATTGCCATGCCCAGGAAGGGTGGTATTATGAATGTTACAGCTTAGTCACCGGAGTCAAAAGGAATGTGCTGGTCGAACAATAATTTTGAAAGGATATTTATCCACTGATTTTACCCGATTGTATTTTTTAATCGTTTCGCACTAAGGAAGACGATAATGTCACTTAGGTGTAAGGGGGTTAATGGTTGGTGAAAGTAAATAAGAATTTAGTGATGAGAAAGGACAATAAAAGAACTGGGAGACAGAAAATGGCGATTGACGTTGCATTTAAATTGTAGGTTTCATCCTTTTACTATTGAATTAGCTAGAGTCGTTTTAATAAAGATGGCCATTGTTGGGAAAAGACTGGTGTGAATGAATCTTGAGTCATTTTGAAGATTGTAAATGTCAGAGAAGCGAGAAGCCAGAAGACAATTCCACAGAAACTCTGGTAAATTTCTATTTTAACACCCACACTAAATATCCCTTAAAATTTTTCCAAAATCATCATAATTCCGTGTAAATGTACATACTGAACTCAAATAAACATCCCTTAAAATTTTTCCAAAATCGTCATAATTCCGTGTAAATGTACATACTGAACTCAAATAAACAATTCAATCATGAAGAAACCTACCGTTTTGAAGTTAACGACAAGAAAAAATCGGACTTCTTGTTGGTAATTCGCCCCCTGTTACAGCCATCAGGATATCTGAGTCAATGCCGAGAAAAAAATTGGCCTATTTACTTCTTTGACATACTTTCGTTGCAGAAAATCACTACGCACTACCGTAAAGAAATGTACTTTTTTTTTTAGGGTTACGGGTTGTGTTTGGCTTCTTTCTGTGTAGAAAAGGGAACAAATTAAAAAAAAGAAAACATTAAAGAATACAATAAACCGGGTCAACTTTAGGGTTAGGTGTTACGGTTATGGTTGGGGTTTTCTTTCTGTTTAGAAAAGGGGACAAATTAAAAAAAATTAAATAATACAATCAACCCTTCTACTTTACCAAGTTTGTGCATTAATTTTTTTTATTTTCAATTTTAAATGAAAAAATGATTTATTTTTATTATTTAATTTGTTCTTTTAATTTGTCATTGCTATTCTACACAGAAAAAGGGTTTTATTATATTATTGAATTTGTTTTTGTTTAAAGTTTCCTGTTATAAATAAGACAACACTTATCAAAAAGAAAAAGAAAATTACGATAATGCATAGTTATTTCAAAAAGAGATATAGCTTAACACCTAACCCTAAAGTTAATCCGGTTTATTGTATTATTAATTTTTTTTTAAATTTGTCCCTTTTTCTACACAGAAAGAAGCCAAAGACAATCCCTAACCCTAAAAAAAAAAAGTACATTTCTTTACGGTAGTGCGTAGTGATTTTCTGCAGCGAAAATATGTAAAAGAAGTAGATAGGCCAAAATATTTCTTTCGCCAGCGGAAGTACTCGGCATTAAATCTGATATCCTGATGGCGGTAATGGGGGGCGAATTACCAACAAGAAGTCCGATTTTTTCTTGTCGTTGATTCCAAAACGGTAGGTTTCTTCATGATTGAATTGTTTATTTGAGTTCAGCATGTACATTTATACGGAATTATGACGATTTTGGAAAATTTTAAGGGATATTTAGTGCGGGTGTTAAAATAGAAATTTACCGAAACTCTTAGAATATAACCTACGACTACATCTAGCTAATTCAAAATTAATACGATGATTCCTAATTGCCTAGTAGTAGGCTTCAATTCATACAGTCGAGGTCCCAAGAAGGAGAGCTGATTAGAACAGCTGCCATGAAAATATTGGCAAATATGGACAAACATACTTGCAATAAGACGTAGTCTCAAAAGGACGGTTTTTCCCATGGCACGTTTTTTTTTTTTTTCTTCGGCAAGGATTATTGTTTTAAAAAGCGATGATTAAAATTTTAATAAAACCCAAATATATGATGATAGTGACTGTATATATTTCTTTTGCGTATTTACAAGAAAAATGTATTAAACATTATTTTTTAGATTGTTTATTCAAAAGAATAATTTTATATTTACATTCTAAAAATATAATAGAATTAAAACTAATCCAATGCAATATTTATCATTTGACAATTTAAAAGAAAATAAATTTATAAACATTTACTTAATTACTAAACTATATGAACAAATTTTAATGAAAACCTTATTTACCATTTTATAAAGTTCGAATCAATTGCCAATTAGCCAATGTTTTGCTCACTATTCCAATAAATAATGTAATAAATTAATAGTGTTTACCATTTTTTGTCAGTTCTAAAAAAAAAAAAAAAATGACATGTATACATTTATCACAACGTTTCGGCCATTGTATGCTCCGGCCTTCTTCAGGTGGTTGGAATGTTAAACTAAACCCTTTATTTCGCTCGCTGGTGTAAACTGTTCTAGTTCCACTTGCCATGTCTAATAGATGTTAGTTATCAGTTGTCTCCTGTTAATTCCCCTCTCCAAGTTCTCCACTGCCTTAACCGGATATTGAACTCACACCCTTTGGTTTCTGTCACTGGATCTAACTAACGCCTTTATCTACTGTCATGTGTTCTTGAAACATGGCACGTGGAACTAGAACAGTCTACCCCAGCGAGTGAAATAAAGGGTTCAGATCAATATTCCCACCACCTGAAGAAGGCCGGAGCGTACAGAGGCCGAAATGTTGTGACAAATATGGCAACAAAGATGAAAACGATAGTTCGAACAATGTAAATAGTGAACTGCCACCCCCTTGATTATTATGTGTGGGGCACAGTTGAGCAAGAGACCAACATCATGGTGTTTGGAGTGATCCTCATCTAAAAAATATAGACAGATAATGTATACATTTCTAGTGAGTGCGACTAATAATACCCCCTTTATGGACTCCATTCAAATTCAGAATACTAAGGAAAAAGGCAGAAAGTAATTCGCGAGCCTATGTGAAATTGTTTTTGGACCAATGAAAACTTTGCCTTCATAGAAATTAGCTAGTCGGCAGAGAAGAAGAAGTGAAGAAATCCTTTTGAAAGCATTTAGTAATACACACTTAGGCAATCATGTATTTTTCGATACATGACTGTCGAGGCAGACTTTTTTCCCGCAGCAAGTTGCCATTTCTTTCTGCGGTAGACCAGTTGCCACCCAAAACTATAGAACCCGGTCTGTCCTGCCCATTTCCCCATAGCTGGGAAGAGAAGAAGAGGATTCATACCTTTTCCAAGGTTATTATTGCGCAAGTGAATGTAATGAATTCGAACTTGGCTCTCCAATTCCTCAACCCGAGTCGCTATCCATTACTCCACCTTTTGATATAAAATGCGAAGATTTAAATTAATAAGTGAGGCGTGTTTGAAGTCAGGTGAAAGGTTTCGTTTTTGTCACCGCGTCCAGCGTCGAAGTTTTCGCCAGTATAAAATTATTCGCCAATTCTATTATCGAACTTAACCAAGCACGAGCTGCTTTAAAGAATTTTCTTCCAACAATCAAATAAAGCTAAGTATTTGTATGTATGCAGTCCGTATATCCCTTCTGTGTGCAATGATCCTTTGTTTTAAATTAATTTTTAATATTATTTTGTGTCAGGTCATTTAATCTGTTGTATGACAATCCATTGACACATGGACTTTAAACATTTCTAATTTATTTTCCTGAAACGAGGTAATGACACAACTTCAAGCGATTAAATTCGATATAAATACTTCATCATGTTTTATTAAAGTTACCCGTATGTTTCCCCGTTATTACCCTTCATCGATCTTCTTGGTGTGGATAAATCAGCTGTACATTTTAAACCCTAAGCGTGCGATGAATAAATGGTCGCCATTTTATATTTTTAATTTCACGCATGCGCGTTATTTGTATTTGATATTGCACAGTATAGTAGGCTCAGTTCGGTACCATCTGTGAGGAAAAGAGCACCATGACCCACCACCAGAAATTTAGAAACGGAATGCTCTAACACTTAATATTCGCGCTGGAAATTCCAATACAAACATTTCAGAGTGTTTGAGTGTCAATTTGAGGACAGTGTAGAGAATTTGGAAACAGTTGGGTGAGTCTTATAGTGATTACGAAAGTACGGCAGCTCGGAGAACTCACTCTGGGCGTTCCGATACGAAAATAACTCCTGAATTTGTTGGTGAGGGCCTCAGACTCAACACGGAGGCCTACATCAAATCAGAAGGTAGTTCTGCCCTGGATCAAGAAGGTGACTGTTGGAAGACCCTATGTCTGGCAACAGTACTCTGCACCAGGCCACACAAGAAGGAGAACCCAGTCATGGCTCTCATACAATATCTGCAACCACATCAATTCTCATATCTGACCACTTGATTCCCCAGACTGCCACCCCCTTGATGTGTGGGGTACAATTGAGCAAGAGACCAACATCATGGTGTTTGGAGTGATCGTTAGCGAAGTTATGGCTCTATTCATCTTACCACAGACTCAACATGGAGGCCTACATCAAGTGCCTTGAGGATGGAGTTCTGTCCTGGGTCAAAAAGGAAAAACATTACATCTAGCAACAGGACTCTGCACCATGACATATAACGAGGAGAACCCAGTCATGTTTGTCAGACAATATCTGTGACCACATCACCCCATACCTTTGACCAGCTAACTCCCCAGACTGCAACCCTTTTGATTATTATATGTGTAATGCAGTTGAGCAAGAGATGAACAAAACTCCTTGTAACACGAAAGATGAAGTAAAGGCAAGGATTATAGCAGCATTCACCAATTTAAACAAGGATACCATCCAGAAAAGTTGCAGGAGATTCCAAAGTCGTTTGGAGGCCATCGTTGAAACTATTGGCGATTTTATTGAATAAATGTAATCTTTAGTATTTCAAGATATTTTTGTCTAATTTTGGTAAATATATCTGTTAAAATGACATGTCAATGTAATTTTCATTTTTGTGTATTTTATCCATGATAACGATATATAATTTTTTTTATATATCAAGAATAATTTTACCTTAACGAATTCAGCGCAAAACAAAAATCTCATAAAATATTTCAAAATAGAAAAGCAACCCTTCAAACGAATCGAAAAATATATTGTTCTATCCACTACATTTATAAGAACGACAATTGAAAAGAATTTATCAAAACACAACATGAAATTTGTCACAAGTGCGTCGAAAAGAATGAAAGACTTAATTAATATAAAGGAAAATAATAAGCTAAAACGTAAAAGAGGAATTTATTTTATTACCCATAATAATTGCCACAAATAACACATAAAAGAAATCTCAAAGAAATTTAAATAAAAGATTCTATGAACACAAAAGAGATCTTTTACAAACGACACATTAAATGCATTAGCTGATCACCATAACGAGACTGGTCGCCATTTTGATTTTAAAAAATGTTACTCAAACAATTCACTGAGACGAAAGTGATTAGAAAGATCTTTAATCGCTCGGTCATACACAGTAAATTTGCGCCCTGGCTCTTACAATGTTTCACAGTTCTTGGTCGATCTTCTTTTGGGCTATTTTATAACAAAAGTGATGGGAACACAAAAAGGAAAAGAATCTAAATGAAATAAGCTAGGTTATATGACCAAAACATATTTAAAAAAAAAATCTTTAAATTTAAAATTCCCAGCGGTGTTTGTTCGTGCGCATGCGTAGTCACATCAACGTAAAGACAAACTTGAAGTCCAAAAGAAAAAGAAACACGCCACATGAAATCTTTTCCCACTTTGTCATACTTCTTTTTCTTGATAGATATATAAATAATATTATATATATATATATATATATATATATGTGTGTGTGTGTGTGTGTATTACAGGTAATAGATCCAGTGGTGGATCCTAGTAATATCAAATATTAAAACTGATCAAAAAAGAGAGCTCAATGTATTTATTATAACAGAGCATATATATTACACAACAAAAAATCCCAAATGACATCATGTGGGTGTAGCCTATTTCAGCCGGCGCAGCCTTGAGTCAGTCTTCTTCAAGCCTGGATCAGACTGGTGTAAGTTTGCGCTGACTGGAATAGGCTACACCCACATGAGGTAATTTTAGATTTTTTGCCGTGTGACACCCTCACCACACACACACACACACATATATATATCAAATATGTACTGTAGTTTAATTTATATTACAATGAATCATTCATACAAAAAGTAAATTAGTAAAGTTAATGAGATAAAATGGTGAATTCAGTTCAAAATATGTTGAACATCTACAACAAAAAAATCTTAAATTGCCATATTAGTAAAAAATGCTCTCACTTAAATTTTCAAAAAATTCAACCTTAGCATTGCGACTGCACGCTCCACAATTTTTTTTATCAGTCATCAATAACAGACTTCAAAAAACATATTTTGATTTGCATTATATTTATTCGCGTACCTGAAATTTACCAAAAAAAAGTTTCCATGCCTGATGATGACCGGAGAATCTATCGAAAGTACTTATATATTTAAGAAAAACCTAATACAGTTTATAATTTAAAAACAAAACAAAACAAGGATCATCGAGTGGTTAGTGAGTTAATAGATTTTTAAAATTTAGTTAGTGAAGTGAATTTACCATTTTATCTCATTATTTTCACTAATTTAATTTTAGTATGAATGAATATATATATATATATATATATATATATATATATATATATATATATATAAATTTGTGTAATTAATTATTTAAAAATAAAAAGATGGTGCATGTGTGCTTTTTATGATATGTATAGTTAACAGGCCAGTAAATTAAATTTGAGGAATAAAAAGCCAACAAAATGATAACAATTTTTGCTAATAAAAATTGATGACAATTATTATATTAGGTTGGTGCAAAAATTATGTCGTTTTCTCACATAGTAACATATGTGAGAAAACGTCATTATTTTTGCACCAACCTAATATATTAACCGTTTGACTAAATTGAAGGACGATGAGAAATATCTTAAAATTCCGACTTTTAAAATTTCTCCCTTCGTGGTTCAATTTAATCAAAAGGCTAATGTATAATTGTCGTCAATTTTTATTGCCAATATTGTTAATATTTTGTTGTTTTTTATTGCTCAAATTTATTAGGTTGGTGCAAAAATAATGACGTAATAATGTCGTTTTTTGATCTTAAAAAATACGTAAAAAACGACATTATTATGTTATTATTTTTGCACCAATCTAATAATTAATCGGACTATTAAATATATATATATATATATATATATATATATATATATATATATTATATATATATATATATATATATATATATATGTAATAGTAAGGAAAGATTATCCACCTATGTTTCTTATAATATGTAGATATAATAGGACAGTGAAAGAAATTGGAGAGACAAAAAAAAAATGCTAATAAAACAAATAATATTTATTATATATTAGTTGAACTTTTCACTAATAAGAAGGATTTAAAATTGTAATTTACGGACATGCCTGTGTCCTTTTTCAACGAGACAAGAAATAAAAATGAAAATGAAAGTGGGAATATTTTCATAGTTATAGCACATTTCTCACATCAGTTAATTGCAATATACACAGGGTGGTTATCCGTGAGTATGAACGGATAAATTAGCAGATATAATATCTGTAAGTTATTTAATCAGGCATGCCTAAAAGAAGAATCAGCTATATCATTGGTCCGGACCTGGCATCTCGGCTTCAGTTACTTTCCTACCGCCGTAAAGTTGCTTCTCTGTGTCTTTTCTATAAATAATTTCATGGTAATTGTTCGGATGAGCTCTTCGCTATGATACATTATTAGGATATTATTAGTGTATTATTTTCATTAGTTTCTTATTAATAGTTTTGTTTTCATATTGTAAATACTCAGTGGGGCTTGTTTTTGAATTGTTTTTTATTCCCCTCCCCCCACAGACAATGAATTGTTCATATGGGGACTAGTTAGGATTTGTATAGAGACAATGAGGTATTATGGTGGATGTAGTAAGAATGGTAAGTAAGAATGTATTGTTTTGGTGTTAGGAATATTGTTTGCATGATTGGGTCAGTGTTTGTGGCTAGTTAAGTTATCGTTAAGACACTTCATTCCCCAATCCCTCCTTCGGCCTTGTGCCACATTTCTGTGTACATAACAGAATAAATATTGCTCTTCGCTATGGTACCTAGACTTTATGAATTTAAGCGTAGTACTAGATTGGCAAAAAGATCTCATTAATATACAGTTGAATTGGCTAGATGTAACCGCAAATTCTATGCTAACAGTTTCTTTGCTTGCCGTTCTCGCTTGTGGACGTTTGTAACAGCGCCAGGCTTTCTGTTCAACATGGTTTCCCGTTGAATGTTTCTCTTGGCCCGCAAATTACAAGCCAATCTCTACTTTATCGCTATTACCATTTCAAAAGTTCAGGTGACTTTACACTCTGCCTCCATCAGTTGAGGTGCTTACAACTCGTCTTGCTACGTCCGCGTACGCCGAATCATCCAGATTCCCCTCGTATTCCATTTGTAATGAGGAAGTTTCACTCAATCGGCCATTACCCGGTAGGGGTTAGAACGTTCGTTTTCTGAACATGAGACCGGGGTTCGAATTTCACCAGGGTCGATTTGCAAGGAAGGTATTTTCTTGATGTTATCGGTCTGGAGTAGGACGATCCCAGCGAGTGCATGAAAACCAATCCCCGGGTTGACCCAAGTCTTGGAAGCCGTCGATGGCAGTGCTAGCACATAGTCACAAGTCATCGTGACCGAGGGTTTGAGCGTGCTGGCTTTTTTTCAAACTGTTGATCATGCTAGATAACGCACTCTCTCCCCGAGACAGCAATTATTGTCTTCCCAGAATTGTTGCAGTATAAACCACTGGTGAACTCTGTCGGTGTTGAACAAACACAAATGCACCCGAGCAAGCGTTTGCAACGGTGATTAACTAGACACCCCAGTAGACGATCATCCTTGGATATGAGTAGCCAACATAATACTACTTTGTGGAACAGACTCCCACGTGGATGCTTCCCTGAACACTACATTTTTAACCTCGTCAATTCAAGGGACAATCGTGAGGAGTAGAGGTTTATCCCTTGTTTCTTGTTCAGGATTGGGGTTCAAGTGTCAGTATTTATCTATCCTCTTTATCCTCATAATCTTCACTTCCTTTTATCTCTTACCTTTATATCATTTACATCATTCAGAAATCCTCTATTAAGAGTGACTCTTGAGCCTTGCATTAAGTGAACTTATATAATAGAAAAAAAAAAGTTGCTAATGTTACCGATTTGTAAAAATTTTCGCCGGACTCGAGTTTATTGTAATAAATTCTTGTCCGTTTTATATGGCCTTTTGTTGTATTTAGTTTAGGTCCGCCTATCACCCGGTTCATACACCTCTCCGGCCTTTTGAAAAGGAGTAAAGGTGTTATATAGGAATAAAGTGTCGCTGCCGACACGTGAGCTTGAACATAGATGGCCAGTGAGCAAACACAGGCCATCCCATTATTAAATTAAGTGGATCACGTGCCCAT
This sequence comes from Acanthosepion lycidas, assembly GCA_963932145.1. NCBI lineage: Eukaryota > Metazoa > Mollusca > Cephalopoda > Sepiida > Sepiidae > Acanthosepion > Acanthosepion lycidas. The sequence continues at coordinate 98,092,948 of OZ010599.1, forward strand.
AGAGGAAACGCACATATAGGAAGTGGCGTGGCGTCTAGATTGATCGCTATTTCTAGTCTATCCTCTGTTACTATACGGACCGCTATTCTCTCCTCTATTTACTATACTATTTCTCTATTCGGCTTACTACACGAGTGAGTATTATCGAGCAAGTGCTATTAGTGCGAGTGATATTCGATGGCGTCTGGCACCAGTATTGTTCAACGGCGTTACTATAGTTGTGTCTGCGATTACAAAGTCTCTACTACAACGAGCATTGCAAAAGTGATAACGAGTATTCGTTGACATTACAAATGTGACAACGAGTGTTCGTTGATATCATAAAAGTTTTGTATTAATATTTTCACGGTAATTTTTCTGATGAGTTTTCCTCTTTGGTACCCAGACTTTATGAATTTAAGGGCAGTGCTAGATTGGCAAGTAGGTCTCATGATTTTGCTGTTGGAATTGGTGGATGTAACAGCAAATTCTATGTTGAAAGTGTCTTCTCTCGCCCTTCTAGCTTGTGAATCTCTCTTCCGGCTTCTTGCTTTTCAGTCAACTTTGATCGCCAGTAATACACATGGTTGAATCTGTGGGTGTTGAACAAACACAAATGTGCCTGAGCAAGCGTCTGCAACGGGATTAGCTAGCCACCCCATCAATCATCATCGACTATGTTTCTGCTTCCTTCTCTCTTACTGTCTTTTCTCCTCACTAGCATTTTCTCGTTTTCTTTCAAACAAATTTTATTCTATGTACAATAATGGATCGTATGCAATATAGTTGAATAATTCACGTAGAAATATTGAAAATAAATACGATGTATCTAAATACAAATTAGAGACATGTCATTTCCTTCTAAAATAAATCAACAATGCTTTGTGGGAATCAACTTGAGATTTTTCTTGTTAAAATTTGAAGAATTTTAACACATTCAACATCATAAATAAAAAAAAAATAGTGATTTTTTATCGTATTTTTAAAAAATTACCATCAGCAAAGCAAATTCACAAATTTGGAAGAGAAAAAGTGACCCCAAAATGAAGGCAAAATTCGTGAAAAGTTTTCATCATTTAAAAGTCAGTTGTGCCCAGCATAATTTGTAGCGTATATAAAAAAAAAACACTGATCGGGGCTTGTCGGGGGTTTGGAAGTAGTACGCACCAAACTTGTATGTTTATATATATATATATATATATATATATATATATATATATATATATATATATAACATATGATAAGATAAAGAACATATATTTATTAAAGTTTCATCAGAGTATGTAATATGGAGAATATATATATATATATATAGAGCCGGTTAAAGTGTCTCGCGGAACTCCCCGAATCTATTATACGCCCCTCGGGATCTATTACCCACCCCCAATCTATGATACGGGGCCCTCACCCTACTAAATCTTAATTTGCACAAGGTATTATTTATATAAAATATAAATTTTATTGTAACCCAATTATGTAGAATAAAGGATCATATGCAATATAGATGAAGAATTCAACTAAAAGAATTGAAAATAAATACAATGTATCTAAATACAAATTAGAGACATGTCATTTCCTTCTGAAAATTAGAAAGTCGATAATCTTCAAATATTCAAATGTAATGTCAATCGTCATCTTGTGATGTTTTGGCCTTGATCACTCTCTTTCTCTTAATCCTTTTCCCTAAACCACACCCTCTTAGAGTAAAGAGGGTGTGGTTTAGGGAAACCCCTTATGTGATGGTGGCACCCCTACCTTGCTTTGGGCGATTTGCTTAAAAATGTCTCTACTACAACGAGCATTACAAAAGTGCCAACGAGTGAAAAAAAAAAAAAAAAAGGTTTATCTCTTGTTTCTTATTTAGGCTTCGGCTTCTTTTTCTTTTTGAAGTCTTCTCACTCTCTTTCACTCCCAGTAACCCCCACCCTTGCGTCTTAGCGGCATTACCGTCTTGCTTGGTGTTGGTGGTGACGGTAGGAGGTGATGATTAAAAAAATACCAACAATTAACTCTCTTTCTCACTGTTATCTGATGTTTACTCGGTGGCGGACGTCCACCACATTCATTTACATTAGGAAACCAAACTGATGTGAAGAAAAAGACAAGGCAAAGGTATCAATATATATAAAAATTGTATTCAACAAAGCATACAATAAAGAATGTGTACGAAAAAGCATGCAATGAGTAAGACGAGAGTTGTCTCTCTTTGACTATCAAAGTCTACTAAAGTCCTCTAAAAGAAAAGTAAGAGTTATCTGTTATAAATGTTTTTAAACAGTTCAAGAGGAAAAATATGTAAGTCTGAAAGAATATGCAGTTTGTGAGTTGAGTGAGAAGATGGGCGCATAGCTTCAACTGTCGCGGATTTCTGTGGCAGCTAAAGTCTCACTGAAGCGTCTCCTCTTTTCTTTTGCTTTTATAGGTGGTCATTCGATCAGGAGTGCTGCACGGGAAGAATCATTCTTCACATGCAGAGAATCTGATTGGTCGATACTGACCAATCAGTGCATGAGCCTATGGGGAGACTTCTGGGATCCGATTCTCCCAAAAGTGCACAAAATCTACTATATGAAAATATAGCGATTTTAAAATGGTCGCATAAGATAGCAGCGTTGCTTCCTGTCCAATGAATGAATGCTATTCAAAATTTGAATTTGTAAGGATGTATATGTACGTGATGATAATCGCCATAACTCTCTCTCTCTCTGAATGCGATCTAAATCTTTACTGGGCGATTTTCGCACACATTTTCCCGAATCATTGACCGAGAAATTAATGCACCCAGATTAAAAACAAATATTTAAGAAAAACCTCGTTAATTTTCCACTGAGACAAACTTTACTTAAAAAAAAAAAATTTCTTCAAAAAGAAACCGAGTGATTATTTTTATTCGAATTTTACCGTTATTTTATTTTTGTTTTTTTGCTGACGAGAGTTGAATATTTTTTTTATATTTCCAAATTCGAGCGAGAAAACTCCACAACCATTTTTTTTTTAAATGTTTTTAACTCGTCATTTTTTCAAGTTATTATTTTTTTTTTTACATTTCAACAACTACAGAAATTAAATAAAAGAAAAATATGAACAAATTATCAAAAATCGATAATAACAGTGCTTCATTTAAGAAATTCGAACAGTTTAAGACTTTTTTTTTTCATCGATATTTTAAACTATGGATTATTTATTTTTTGAAATATTTATGGTTGGAATTTTTTCTCCATTTTTTCTTTTACCTAATCAACTCGCATAAAATAAAAATAAACATTCAAATATTTTGCTTCAATTTTAAGTATTTAGGATGCGTTGGTTGATTTTACGACATATCAACACATTTGTGGGTATTTAAGCTGGAAATATTTTATGGTTATACTTGTGTCTATGAGTAAAAATTGGTTGGATTTATAATTGAGTTCACATGAAAACAATTTTCATTTACGCTTCCGTCTATAAGAAATATCGGCTGGGTTTTGTTATATTCCGTGCTAATAGGAATATATACTTGAAATATATGGTAGATAAAATAAGTAAAGGTTTATTGTAAAACCAGTACAATAAGAAATAAGGTAACAGCTATGCGCACGATCGTCACAAGTTAATCCAATAGTGAGTGCTACTATTGGAAGGTTAGTAGTTCTCGTGTAATTCTGAGTCGTACTCAACAGATCCCAGCTAGACAATATTTACCAGCCTCCCCACGAGATAGGATGTGGCCCAAGGCCGAAATTAATGTGGGGCGATCCGAGCCCGAAGGCTCGGCAAAAAATTCCCAATAATCGCCGCATAAACGGGTTCTGGTCTGTCTACCGCCACGGACGAGGATATGCCCATGGGCAGAGTCTCGTCCGGGTTCCTCTCTGCCTTCAGGCAGAGAGTTAGACAACAGCTAAGATCTGAGTAACAGTTCGCAGCTAGTCGGTATCTAGCAACTGGCCCACACAGTTACATGTGACACAAGGCCGTGTTTAATGTAGGGTTCCCGAGCCCGTAGGCTCGGACAAAAAATCCCGGTAGACCCCACATAAACGTGATCGGGTTTGTCTACTTCTCGGACGAGACTACCCTTCGACAGAACTTCGTCTGGGTTCCTCTCTGCCCGATGGCAGAGACTTCAACAACAGCTAAGATCTGAGTAACAAATCTCAGCTAGAATAGTTAGCCCCCACGAGGGTTGCATGTGGCACAAGGCCGGTTTAACGTAGGTTCGCCGAGCCCGTAGGTTCGCCGAGCCCGTAGGCTCGGCCAAAAATATTCGATTGGTTGATTTCGTATTTGAGACTAGAGGAAACATTCCTAAGGTTTATACTCGACTTTTCCTGGAAAAATTGTTTTGATTTATACTTGAGTCTATCAGCAAACATTGCCCTACACGTAAGCCGCTAGTGGCCCGCTGGCGGCCCGCCGATGGCAACGCCAGCGGTCCTCTGGTGGCAGCCACCGGCGGGCCTCTAGCTGTCCGCAAGTGGTAACATTGCCGAGACGAACACGCCGGCGGTCCGAACGCTAGTGACATGCCACCTAGTAGCAGATTGGTGGCTTGCGTGTAGTGTGGTTGGGTCTATGATTGTTTCTATAAGTGAACATTGGTTTAGTTTATACGTGAGTATATAGATAATCATTAGTTGGGTTTATACTTCAGTTTACACGTAAAAATTGTTTGGATTTATACTTGAGTCTATATGTAAACATTGCTTGGTTTGTATTTTACTCTATAGAATAGATGGTTGGTTGATTTTGTTTCGCGGCATATCAACTCTTATGGGTTATTTAATGCCGAAATCTAAATATTTCAAACACAATGTTACGGCTTCAACCACAGGTAAAATATATTTGTTCATTCGACTATGAATAGGTATTGCTGGTAATTTTATTATAAAATGCATTGTTGGTCATTGTACTATAAATTAGTATTATTCATAATTTTACTATAAATAGGTAATTTTTTAAAAGATTTTCATCCCAAACAAGGAGGGTGCCACTAGCACGCAATGGGTTACAGAGAATGGGATCGAGAGTAAAGAGGCCTGATAGAGGAAAGGATGAAGAGAAGGACAGGGAATAGATCAAGGCATCTGGAGATGTCGATTGATATTACATTTGAATATTTGGAGATTATGGCTATCAGAGCAACAAGTAATAGGAACGGAATCCCACAGACGGGAGGTGCGAGAATGAAGCTATTGGAGTAGAAGAGACGGCTATATAACCGTTTCGACAGTGAAAGGTTGGGGCTGAGATGCCAGCCTAGTAGCACAGTTCGGAAAATAGCTCGTCGGAGCAGTTACCGTCAAAGTATTTGTAGAAAAGATAGAGGGAGGCGATGGCACGTCTGTGAGAGAGCGACTGTAGACGAGATGCCAGATTAGGGCCAATTATATTACATATCCGTCTCTGGAAAAGTAGTGATAGTAATTTTACTATAAATAGGTAAAAAAAAAAAAATCCGTCAAAAGGCCGAGGAAATAAGCCAAGTTACTTACCTTAAGTTGCGAAAAAATATCTACTTCCGGGACGTAGCTTCTCCGTTCTTGCGTCGTATAACAAAGAGGGGGGGGGGAAACAGAGGGAAAAAACACTTCCTTTATATAACCACTTTAGCGATCACGTGATAACAAGTCACGAGACCTTGTAACTATAAAAAAAAAATTGGTAAAAAGAAGGTAATCACTTAACGAGAACAACTTCAGGTAAGTATCTTACTCCTGCCACCTGGACCGTTAATTTTTCCCACACTATGGGTAGCAATTTATTTTTATATACAAATGTATTACTGGTATTTTTACTATAAAAATGTACTTTTATATTTTCACAGTATTTTGTTTTTGTTTGGGAGTTCACTTTTTTGCCCATAGCTGGGACCCTAACAGCTGCTACCACCATTAGTTTATAGGTAAACATTTGTCGCGTTTAAAAATCCTTTTATAGATATGCATTCTACAGGTTTACACTAAAGTCCCGAGGTAAAAAGCGGTAGGATTTATATTTGTGTTTATAGCTAAATATTGGGCCAGTTTATACTTGAGGCTATAGGTAGACATTAGTTCTTTTTATTCGAACTCGCAGGCCTCCTCGGGATAAATGAATCGTTTTAGGAAGGTGCTAACCCGCTGGTGATCTAATCCCATACTGAGTCGATTTCTATGCTCACAATTTAACTATTTATCTCAAAACATCTACAGAGTTTGAGAGCTTCTGTATTACTGAAAACGCAACATCATTTGACAGTAAAATCGCATTACCGCTTGCCAAACACTTGTAAAAAAAAAAGTAAATACTGTATGAAATCCAGTATTACAGAGAGCTAGAGAAAAACAATGATTACAATAAATTGTAATATGAGTTCTGGTAAAAAAAATCGTATACTAAGATATTAGGTTTATAAGTACTAACAGTACATACACAGGGGCCCCAAGGACACAAGGCCCGTTGGAAACTTGAGTTGTGAGTTCAAAATCACGGAGAGTTGATTTACTAAAAGGGAATTAGCTGAAATTAATATATTCGGAAGAGATACGGTACGTGGAACTAGAACAATCTATCCCGGTGGACAAAATAAAGCGTTCGGTTCGAAATCCTAAAGAGGGCCGGAACGTAAAACGGCTGAAACATCTTAAATATGACAATAAAGATAAGGACAACAGTCGGAATGATGTAAATAGCGTAAATCGTTAGAATACCTTATCTCAGAAATATAGACAGTTCCTGAAGAAGGTCGGAGCGTACAAGGGTCGAAATGTCGAGAATATGACAATAAAGATGATGACAACATTAGGAACAATGAAAATAGCGTAAATCCTTACAATACTTTATTACATTTATATAGAGACATCATTCTTTTTTCCTTTCTTTCTTTGCATTTTTCTTTCCTGTTTTTCTATTTCGTTGTTATCTCTTCTTTCTTTCTTTCTTTCTTTCTATTTTATCCTTTTCTTTACATTCTTCTTTTCTTTTGATTTCTTCTTTCCCTTCTTTCTTTCTTTCTTTCTTTTTTTTCTTTCTTTCTTCGCATTATTTTCCTCATCTTTGTCTTTACTTTTCTTTCTTTCTATTTTCGACTTTTTCTTTGAATTCTTCTTTCTTATCTTCTTCCTTTTTCTTTCTTCATTCTTTAATTTCCTCTTTCTTTTTCTTTTGTTCTTCTTTCTAATTTTTTCATCTTATTTCTTTCTTTCTCTTTCCTTTTATTTTAAACGCCATCAACCTCAGCTAGTCCATGCAAATGTGATGTAACTATCAATAAGCAATAAATCTCTTGTTTCAATTCATCGCAAACACTTTTTGAGACTTTCAGTTACTTACAGAAAACTGCAACATTTATTCAGCAACCGAGTCGCAATTTTGCCTTCTTAAAATAAAACAAAATGTCTGTATTCTGAAAATTCTGCTTATTTCCTTCAATTTTCAACGTCACATTCAATAAACAATTTAAAACCAAGCCTGACAATTTAAAAAAGAGGTCATAACAAAAACTTTTAAAATCAGATTAAAAACACTAATGCTATGTAACCAAAAAAAAAAAGGTTAACTTTTTAGCCAACAAAATATTTATTTATTTTTTAAAAATCATTTAATCCCAAGCAAGGCAATAAAGCCATTAAGACGCAAGGGGGGTCTTGAAAGTGAAAGAAACTGAGTAAACATTACTGAGGAGTGAAAGCACAGTAAAAGAACAGGATTAGCAAAAAACCGAAGATGACAATTGACGTTGTGTTTAAGCTTTTCAAGATCGTAGTTGACAGGAAACGAAGAAGCCGGACGTGAGTTCCACAAGCGAGAAGTGCGAGGGAATGAAAAATTATCATAAAAGTTATGGTTACATCAAGCAATTTCAACAGCAGAATAATGAGACCTAACTGCCAATCTAGTACTGCGTTTAAATTCGTGAAATCGAGCTACCAGTGTGTGTTTGTCCCCTTACTATCTCTCCCGGCTCCTATGTTGCCACCCATTTACACAAACTAGATAGATGGCACTCTATTGCCCTCTGTCCTTCAAAATAACATGTGTGCGTCAAATTCTCCGAACCCTCTCTTCATTATATGATTTGCTATGACTAAATAATTTGTATCAAATTATATTCTATTATTACTGGTTAATGATAGAAGAAAAGTTGATTCATATATTTAATAGTAAAAATTTAACCACATAGTCCGTTCGCCACAGTTAGCAGCAATGAGATAACCCATTGTTGTGGTAACTTGACTAAATAAGCAGGCGATGAAAACAGTTGCCCTCCTTTCTTTAACTCATTTAAGGCATTATATGATCGCTTAATAACTGGCTCAGTTTCTAAAAAGTAACCTTTTCTACTGTGAAGCATCTTCGAATCTCTGTATCACATCTTCTGCCGTCTGTTAGTATACTAGTCTGCTCTTAGCTGACCATGACGTCCCCGTTATGCAACTCAGTTTGGGCCTGCCCCTTTTGCAGATGACCATGAAATGTTTTTTCCCACTTAATGATTAATCCTTTCCCCTTCTGAATAGAGTGAACATAACGTAAACGTCATAAGTATCAATATTGCTAAGTGTAGCAAAAAGCTGAAAGCTGTGGAGAGCCCTGATCACCTAAGTTCAGAAATGACATACCATATTAAGATAGAGGAAGAAAAAAAATTGCATAAACAAGAACTGAAAAGACTAACTAGGATTTGAAAGAACAGTTACTACTGAGAGAAATAAAGACCGGAAGCTGTGGAGAGCTATGAACACATATGTCCCAAAGTGCCATAATATATTCAAAGAGAGAGAGGGTACTAGTTTAAATGTGCTTAAACTAGTACCCTCTCTACCTAGGGTAGAGGAACAAGAACAGCAAAGGTTAACAAGGATTGTAAAGGCACAGTTACGCCTTAGAGCAATAAAAACCTGGAAGCTGTGGAGAGCCATGATCGTCCATATCCAAAAGTGACATAGCACGTTACAAGAGAGAGAACTTTCTTGATAATTTTAAGCAAATGGACAGACGAATAAGAACAACAGAAGGTAACAGGGATTGTAAAAGAACAGTTACAGCTTAGAGCAATGAGAGTCCGGACGTCGTGGAGAGCCATGATCACGCATGTACAGAAGTGGCATAACATATTACTAGAGAGGGAACCTGCTTGATAAGCTTGAGAAATTGGTTAGTGGAACAAGAACTACAAAGACAAACAAGCATTGTAAAGAGACTGCTAACACTTAGACGAATAGAAGAGCGGAAGCTGTGGAGAGCCATGATCTCCCACGTATATCACATATAGAAAGAGAGAGAGAGAGATTCTGGCTATTCTACTTTCTTGTTTTACGCTTTCCTTTTCCAATAGAAACGTAGTTTCTGAATTTTTTTTTGTGGGCTAATTTTGACACTAATTATATAATCAATTCAGTATCACTTCGGGTTCAAATATGTTTATTGGATAGCATGAAGGGCTCCGCGGTGTGTGTGTGTGTGTGTGTGTGTGTGTGTTTTGGGGGAGGGGAAAGCTTCAGGGCGACTCTATGAGGAAGTGCTGAAAAGTTCTCGGTCCGGTGTCACTTGCCAAAATCTGTTCAAATGACCAAATTTAGTTCGGGATCCCTTTTTGGTCTAGACGAGTATTTTTCAGCGCCTTTTCGCAATTTAGACAAATTCGTTTTCCTAATTAAACACCCCCCAACCCCCCCAAAAAAAACAAAGACAATTTTCGAAACTTTACATTCCCTGTTTCTCTCTTTCTCTCTCTTTCTCTCACGTGCGCGCGCGCACACACACACACACACACACTCTCTCTCCTACACATCATTGTCTTACACTTGATTACTTACATATACTTTTACACCTTTCATGACACAGACAAAATATATATATATATATATATATATATATATATATATATATATATATATATATATATATATATATTGAAGTTATCATAAAACTCATGGAGCATGTCCTTACATTGAATGCTTTCAACTTCAATGGAGCACACTACCTTCAAATAAGAGGTTGTGCCATGGGCACCATTGCAGCTCCATCATATGCTACAATATTCATGGAAAAATTTAAGGGGACCCATATCTATCCAATCATTGGTAGCGACTGCGTATTCTATGCAAGATATATCGATGATATATTCTTTGTATACACGGGTAGTGATGACAAACTTACCCAATTCCTTATGACCCTAAACACAGTGCACGACTCAATTAAGTTTGACTATGAAAAATCCACAACATCAGTAACATTTTTAGACACCCGCATTTACATAGATGAAAACAGGAAACTACAAACGACACTACACACTAAAATCACCAACACCCACAACTATCTACACTTTAAGTCTTCCCACCCTAAACACCTCAAAGAGAACCTTTCCTATTCACAAGCACTTAGGCTCAGAAGGATATGTTCCAACAATGAAGAATTAAATAAACACATTGAAAATCTAGAGCATCAATTCACAACACGTGGTTATAAACAACACCTAATCAGGGAACAAATAAATAAAGCAATTTCCACACCTAGAGAAGACACCCTAATGTACAAGATTAAAAATAAATCTAGCCGCATCCCTCTAGTAGCCACTTTCAACCCGACTCTGCCTCCACTATCCCAAATAATAAAACGTCGCTGGGAAATACTACATCTCAAACCAGACCTAAAAAAAACTGTTTAAGGAACCTGGCCTTCTTGCATATCGTAGACCTAAGAACCTAAAAGAAATCATAGGTAGTAACCACATTTCATGGGACAAGGTAATCCGTAATAAACTAAGAACAAAAACAACAGGATTTTCCCAACCATGCAACAGCAAAAGAAGTTTATGTTGCAACCATATTAAAAACACGAATTCATTCACTAGCTCAATCACTAAATCTACTTTCAAAATCTACCACGATTCTAACAGTAGAAGTCATAACATAATTTACCTCCTAGAATGCACACTATGCCAGAAACAATATGTAGGAAAATCTGAATGGCCCTTTCACTACAGAATTAACAATTATCGTAAACGAATTAAGTCGACTCCCCATGAAAAATTATTACCTGTAGAACAACATTTCCGCTTGGAAAAACAGGATTTCAAAATCCATGCCAAATTCACTATAATTGAGAGAATAGAAAAGTTCAGAGCAGATAACATTAGAAAGATTTTAGAGTCGCATGAAAATAAGTGGATACAACGTCTAAAAACAAAATATCCAGCCAGGCTAAACCATAAATTTAACAATATATAGATAGTACCAATATATAACTCAACAAATCAAAACCTACCCACATTTCTCACCCACACAAGACAGACATGCTTACGGAGGTGTGGAGGCTTCACACTTATACACTCACCCACACGAATATACACACTTACACACATCATACTCACTCACTCCCTAATGAGCCAAATGATAACACACACCCACAGCAATACACACGCTTACACATATCATACTCACTCACTCCCTAAAAACCAAATAACACACACGCAAACACTAAACAGAGACACATCCCCTCTCCAGGACCAATAAAACTGTCAAACTGACCAAGGGAATTCAGAGAAGCATAGATCCATCCAGCTCTTATTTCAAATAACAACTTAAAAGAGACTGTTTTACCAACACAAGGAATGTTAAAAGATTCATGTTAAAAAGATAAAAAAACAAATGAAAACTACAGACAAAAGTTCATTTTCTCCAGAAAAAGACTCATTTCTGTAGTTTAGTGCTACCAGCAAGCAGAAATATTTCTCCTCCCGATGAGGGCCATTTTGGTCGAAACTAGTCGAGGAATCTAAATGGAATAATAATAATAAAAACGAAAGAATATTAATCTACAACCCAGTGTGTCTAAAGATTTTAATTTTTTAATTTTTTTTATTGTTCAATATATATATATATTCTCATATGTGGAATAAGCTTATTTCGACCAACGAAAATATAATTTGTTAGTTTTATCAACCCCGGGGATTTAAAAAAAGTAAAAGAGAAGGATATAAAAGTATCTTTAGTAACGCTATACTCGTTGCGTAAACACGTACAGCCATAAACAACCGAACGAGAAACACCTAAACATCTTCTAAACATAATAGAAAAGATACATATTTGCTATGTTTGTATTTTATAATACGATATTAATATGTGAATATTACATGCATTATTATTGGAAACAGTTAAGTAAAACATCAGTTTTATCAAAATCATGTTTATTTTAAATACAGCTGTACTTTGACTACAGTAAATGGATATGTAGTTTGGTTAACGGCGTAGCCAGGGCCAGCAGTCCTTACGCTAATTTTATATCACGTGTATGATGCGACCCCCTTAAAATTAGTTTCATAATTAGGTTTTCAAAAATAACATATGTGAGAATATGGACCACATTTCAAAATTTTGAAGCCCCCCCCCCCGAATTAGCATAGAATGAACTTGACAAAAGAGTGAAACTTTTCTATCTAAAAAATGAGAAAGATGTCTTAGAGACTTTGAAAAAAAAGAATGGAATCAATTATCAAACTTTGAGAAACTTTTGCAACGAATGTCAAAAAATTGTGCTCCAGTAATCAAGGTTAAAGGAGGATATTTTGACGAGAGCAAAATTTAATCACAAAATGCTTTTTTTGTGATAATAAAATTTTTAATAAAAATCACGTGTCACTTATTTTTAACCATGTATAATAATTTTCTCTTATTTAAAGAGCAAAACAACTACTTTTGTGGCCAATTTCAAAATTAACAATGGTATCGTCAAAGTTTTGAACTGTAGTGTATATATATTACACACACGCATGAACACATACACACAGACACCCCCTCTCTCTGTTTTGGTAATTAATGAAGATATTTGCAACGTAATTAATCTTTCCATCAAAAAGTAATTAGTGAATGTTTTCCTTTTAATTAGTACCTTAGAGCAGTTGGCGTATACACTAATTTATAAAACGTTCATCCTTAGGAGACATCTCTTCAAAAACAAGGCTCTCTCAGAAAAGAACATGTCCAACAAATCCATGTAATTGTGATGGTGTGTGCAAAGGGAAGATCGGTCACTCACTTAAAGTAAAGTAGGAGCAACATCGGAAGACCGTAATCCGGGAGTGACAATGAAATCAGGTATGTCTGATCATGTGGAAGGAAAAACAGTGGAAGTCATTAGCATTTCTGTAATGAAATGAGATCAGAATCGAAAACAATATGAGAAGATAAAACGTTTAAAAGAATCAACACACATTCTCGCCTCTAATAATTAAAAAAAAAACCTAGAATAAAAATGAACGTTATATGTGGGCATTTAATTTAAAAAAAAAACGGTTAAGACTAAGCCTGTAACACAAACGATCCACAAATTGTTTACACTCTTCTTTTTCTATGTGGAGTATCGCTTCAGGACGTAACTGATCATGGTCCTCCACTACTTGTTGCTAACCCTCCTACTCGCTGTTTCGGCAACCATTTACACAAGCTTATTATGTAGGTTATTCGTTGCTTTCCTCTTTGCCGCTTGCTTTGAATGTCTTGTGCGTTTCACATTCTCCAAGCCCTCTTTCCTCATTAAATACTCTAGAAATTTCAACTGTCTCTTTCTCATTGAAGTACAAGTGTCCTTTTTGTTTCCATTTTCTTTAAAACTCTGTCTTTACTCACATGTTCAGTTCACGGTATTCTCAGCATCCTTCTGTAGTGCCAGATTTCTGTTGCTTCAAATCTCTTCTTCATCTGTGAGGAAATTGTCCATCATTCACTGCCATATAGTAGATTAAATATTATATAGCAGTTCAGCACTCTCTGCTTTACTTCTGTTGCTTCAAGTCTCTTCTTCATCTGTGAGGAAATTGTCCAGCATTCACTGCCATATAGGAGAATTTATATTATATAGCAGTTCAGCACTCTTTGTTCCTAGCGAAATTTTCCTGTAATTTTATTGCTTGCTTAAATTTTTGAAGACATCTTTCGCTCTTTCAATTCTATAAAACGTTTAATCTTTTCTTCTCGCTTCATATCTTTTGTAGGAGATCCTATAGTCTCCTTTCTGCGGTTGCTGTCAATTCTGTGCCGTCTGCATATCTTATGTTGCTAAGATTGCAGCTGCTAATAATTCATCTGAGTAAGACTTCTAATACTACCAGGATTGCTTTATTTTATTCGGTATATTGCATATGTACCACAGATGCAGCAGAAGTGGTGTTTATTGTGCAACATAGACTAACGGAGCCCAACCCTCTCCAGGCAGGTTTTAAATTCAGAGTTGTCCTTCTCGGAGACCGGTTGCCATCCAAGTCTATAGAACACTGTATGTCCTGCTATTTACCCATAGCTGGGGGGAGAAGAAGAGAATTCATACCTTTCCCAGTGGTATTAGCCCTTGGTAGAAGGCACAGCGGGGTAATGGATAGCGGCTTGGTTTGATAATTCGGAGAGCCAAGTTCAAATCCATTACACACACACACACACACTTATATATATATATATATATATATATATATATATATATATATATTTGTGTGCCATCGTACATTTTAAATATGGAAAAAATTCCACTGCCCACCTGTATTGTGAATATTCAAAGGCATACCAAAATTGTTTGGTAAAAGTTTTTTCTTTACATGCCGTGTCCCCTCGAGACGTAGGCGATCATGGCCCTCCACAGTTTCTGTCCGTTGTAGCTCTTAATAAATTTTATTTCAGTTATTTCTTGCAAACCCTGTTCCGCCATCCATTTACTCAACGTCACTAAGTACGTAATGTGTTGTTTTCCTCTGTTCCTCTTGCCTTCAATCTGTCCTGTGAGTATCAGATATTCCAAACCGTCTTTCCTCATAATGTACCCCCATAAATTACAACTGTCTCTTCTTAGTGTTAAGTATAAGTTTCCTTTTTGTTTCGATTTTCTCTAAAACATTCTCATTTCTCAGATGTTCAGTGCATGGCATTCTCAGCATCCTTCTGTAGAACCCCATTTCTGTCCTTTCAAGTCTCATCATCTTTGAGGATCTGTCTATGTTTGTGAGATGAGGTATTGTAGTTATTTACATTATTTACATTGTTGTTCTCATCTCTATTGCCATATTCATGACATTTCGGCCGTTGTACGCTCCGGTCTTCTTCGGAATCTGTCTATATTCTGAGATGAGGTATTGCAATTATTTATATTATTTATATTGTTCGGACTGCCTCCCTTTGGACTTTAGTGTAAACCAGATCTATATCTGTTTATCTGTCAATACATTGTGATTTCTATTCAATATTAACGGCCACTCTTCCAGTGTCCTTTTGTAGTAATGTAGATGTCTCCCAGGGCTACAATCTTGGTCCTAATGACCCTCCCAATGGCTTCAGCTCTCAACTTGGTATCTACGCCGGTGATCCGACCATATACTTCTGTCTTGATAGTAAGTTTAATCGGTTTGATACGGTCAAAATAGCAGCTGATATCCAAAACGACCTTGAAACTGTTGTTAACTGGCACAATGGATGACTTGTAAATTTCTTAACAGCTTCAAAACTAAAATTATCTCGATTAATCCTCTGAGAGACCTCGCGCTGCTTTCCATCAGTATGGCTGATGCTAACCTCCAGGAAAATGACTCGTTGCACCTTTTCGGGCTAACATTCACAGCTGACATGAAGTCGAAAGGTTATATTGAATTTATTGCTAAGTCAGCCGCTAGGAAAGTCGGTTCAGTGTCGTGCTAGACAATCTTTCTCTCCAGAAACTATCTAACATATCTATGTCTACCATTTACACACGCTTAGAATATTGCTGGCACATATATAGTGCCCCGACTATACCTTGTGTAACAGCAACATTGTTCAAATTGTATAACAGCATGGGATAATTGTCCTTTCCACAAAATGTTTAATATCTAAAAAAACAAAAACAAACACTAAACTAAACTAAATGAGTTTCTTTTTTTTTCCAAGATTTCAGACGTTTTGCCCTTTGTCGTAAGAATCACTGAAAACCCCTTTGAGTTATTCAGCTAGAAAGAGAGCAGGTTAAAATCATTTTGTGTCAGTTGCACTATGTCTTCCCGACTGAGCATTGGTGAGACGAAAAAGATCATTCAAGCCTTCAGTAATTGTACCAACATTCCATCTCTGGCTTCCATCTTCAAAGTTCATTCAAGAACCACCCAGAGAACGGTGAATAAGTTTAAAAAAGAGGGAACAGTAAAGAAGAAATGTAAATCAGAAGATTAAAACAGGAAGAGGGATCCTCATTTCAACTTAGAGCTAAATACATTCTTATTGTTCAACGTAGAGTCCAATAGTTTTATAAAAACCTCTGAGAATTCCAGTAAGATATCTTTAATCATTTCTAAGATATAACAGTTCAAAATTTAATCTAACACTTGCACAATTTTGCTTTTACACGATTTGGGAAATTTTCCTGTTCCATCCGGTATATCTAGAACCCTATCATAAAACCCAGCAATATTAACGGCCCTGTCCTGATGTCTCGGCTACAGTATCTTTCGCACCGCCATAAGGTTGTTTCCATGTGCCCTTTCGATAAATACTTTCATGGTAATTGTTTGGATTAACTACTGGCTATGCTTTCTAGACTATGGGAATTTAAACGTAGTGCTAGGACGGCTACGAGGCCTCATCAATTTACAGTTGAGTTGGCTAGAGATGTAACTGTAAATTCTACGCTGCCAATTTTTCTTCTTGCAATTCTCACTTGCGGAACTTCCTCCCGGCTACATGCTTTCCAATCAACTTTAATCTGCAAAAATTTAAATGCAGTGTCAATCGCTATCTACTGTCCTCCTGATTCCTCTGCTTTTGTTCTCACTTCTTAGCAATGTTTCTATTTTCTAACTCTTCCACACCCCTTGTGTTTTAGTGGCTTTACTGCCTTGCTTGGTGGGGAAGTCGATTAAAGAAAATGACTTATATTCGATATTAGATAACCCAACAAGGATTGGTATGTTTTAAAATTAACCAACTTCTAACCAACCACACAAATTTTGGTATTGATGGAAAATATGTAACTGAGCCCAAAACAGCATCACTTGTTGGTATTTATTTTCTATTCCAACAACACAGGGATGGTATTACCTATGTCTTAAATGTTAGAAATGTAACAAATTATAATCTCCTGATTTTGACTCTTTGCCACGGGAAGTTGAGCTTTGTGGAGGCTGGGCGGAGGTCCAAGAAGGCGGAGTGCAGTCGGTAAAAAAAGACGTAAATTCATCTCTAACACTGACAGGAAATTGCATGGTACATAATACGTTTGATTTAAGAGGAGACTGTTTGATTGCCTGATGCTGAAATATAACGAGATACATATTAGGTTGGTGCAAAAATAATGACGTAATAATGTCGTTTTTTCACGTATTTTTTAACGTCAAAAACGACATTATTACATCATTATTTTTGCAACAACCTAATACACACACACACATATATATATATATAGATATAGATATAGATAGATATCATTTTTCAAATTTCAAATAAAATTCTCACTTGATCGATTTAAACAAGAACATTAGCGTCATGGCATCACATGCTCCAAATCATATATTCAACTGTCAATAAATAACATAATTAAAAAAAAAAAACATCTTTCGGTCTACACATATTTCGTCTTGGTGTTTATGGGAAAATTGTTCCCGGAAGATGACAATTTGAAATTGTTGAAAGTACTTGGCATGACAACAACTCGAATATAAGGATCTTATTATTCAAAGAATTGATAGTATGTTAATGTCTCATTAAATTCTTTGGAAAACTACTAAGACATTTTTACTCTGCTAATTGGATTATACTAAGTCCATTTCACTTAAACAGATAAATACATATAACAAGAAAATTTTGTGGATTTCTAACTTTTCAAAATTCAAATTTCTCATTTAATCGATTTTAACAGGAACTCTAGAGTCTTGACATCGCATGCTCCAAAACATATATTTAAGATGACAATTTGAAATTGTCAAAAGTATTTGGTATGTGTCGTTCATCTGACAACAACTTGAATTTAAGGATTTTATTATTCAAGGAATTGATAGTAAGTTAATGTCTCATTAAATCCTGTTAGTGAAGTGATTTCACCATTAATCACATTAACATTGTTACTCAATTCTTTGCATAAATTGTTTCTTTATGATATAAAATATAAGCTGCACACTCTAATATATGTACAGGGTGTCTATAAAGTTCGTGTGCACTTAAAAAAAATTATAACTTTATTTGTATTTGCGATAGAAATAATCTGTAAAAAATGTTATAAAGTTTAATGTACCCAGTTTAAAGTATAGCTAAAATAACTAATGTAATTTCAGGCATTACTGTAAATCAGTTGGCAAATGTTTTCCGTGAACTGCAAAATCGTATTACCCTTTGTGTTGCTAATGATGGAGGACACGTGGAAACTTAAATAAAATTTCAATAAAACCTCAAAAAATATAGATTTACTTCTTTCTAATCCTTTTTACAAATTATTTCTATCGCAAATACAAAGTATTATATATATATATATATATATATATATATATATATATATATATATATATATATATTAAGACATTTTTATGTTTATACATTCTTTTTATAGATACAAATATTTGAGTAAATGCTCTGTTTTATAATAAACAGTATTAGTAACATTTACCGGCCTGAATGTACGAGAAACCGTCATTTAGATATGAATGTACGTGAGAGATGTCTTAAAATAATTGTCGGACTTTGTCCCTTTCATAATGTGTGACGTCATTTGTTTACATTTGGATACGCTTTGAGCAGATATGAATGTCCGTGAGAGATTCATGGAAGATTGAAGTTTAAAAGCAGTAAGCTCGACCTCGCCAATCGAACGATCCTCTGTGGCTCAATCGGTAAAGACACGTCAAGCTAAATGACGGTTCCGTATAGGATACAGGTTCGATTCCTATCGGAGAACGAATTTTTTCTATGAAAATTTCTCGTACATTCAGGCCGGTAAATGTTACTAATACTGTTTATTATAAAACAGAGCATTTACTCAAATATTTGTATCGATAAAAACAATGTATAAACATAAAAATGTCTTAAAATAATTGTCGGACTTTGTCCATTTCATAATGTGTGACGTCAGATATATATGTATATATATATATATATATAGATAGATATAAACTTTTTAGACTGTTGCCATCATCTCTGTTACCATATTGACAACGTTTTGGCTGTTGTATCCTCCGAGATTGTTCAGTTGATTGGAATTTCAAAATGGACCTTTTATTTCGCCCACTGGGGTAACTTTTTCTGTTTCCACGTGTTCTACCTCTTCTGGATGCATCAGTATCAGTATCAACTCGCCATGTTTTTGTTTAGCTCTGCTGTAGCCAGGTATTGAACTCACAACTCTATGGGTCCAGTCACTGGATTCTACCAACACTTTTATTCATTGGGTCATGTGTCTTTGAGGCATCTGGAAGAGGCGCGCGGAACTAGAACAACATATTAATGCTCATTTTAATATAAAAATATACTGTTAATTGCGTACAAAGTATTTAAATTTTGGCATGAAATAACTTATACAGTTGTTGGTATGGCGCTTAAACAAAAACAACCAACCAACCAAAGAAAATGCGACACCCAGATCTGGACACACATTGGACTATGCAAAAGGCAATTCCAAAAGTGGAAAAATTTTGATAGAATCAAACGTGACGTCCTGTAAATGTACAACATCCTCCCCGGTTGTTCAAGATTTCCAACACTGCGGCTGATCGATGACGATCGCTTTGATCACAGACCTGCCTTATCCCACATTGTTTAATCATAAGGAGGCTAAGATCGAATCGTCATAGGTATCTTCGTGTCGGGCTGGTCCACGCACGGCGAAGAAAAAAAAAATAACACCCGAATAAATAGTTTTTATATCAGTCCCCCGTACAATAATTGGTTTATATCAGAATTCGTATGCAATTAATTACCAGCCCAACCCGCGTCTAAATCTGAAGTGATATTATTGTTGACCTGGTAAAATCTGGTTTGCTGCTTTGGAAAAGTTTGGCAGAAGGCTGAAGTCAGAGGGTTCTTTTCGGCAAGCAATCACGTGTGGTGCATTATTTTTATAAATCTAATATTAAGTAGAAATGTTATCGTAAATGACCCTTTTCTGTCGTCCAAGACTTCCAACACAGCGACTGATCGATAAAGATCGCTTCGGTCTCAGACCTGCCTTATCCCACATTGTGATTTAAGTTTGATCATAAGGAGGCTAAGATCGAATCGTCGCTGGTACAAGCAGGACGAAGACGTACAGGGGAAGAAAAAATACTAGATTAAACTGAACAAAAAATAAATACTGTTTTTATATCAGTCATCCGTACAATAATTGGTTTATATCAGAGTTCGCATAAAATGAATTATCAACCCAACCCGCATCTAAAGTCGGAAGTGATATTATTATTGACTTGGCAAAGTTTGGTTTGCTGTTTTGGTAAAGTTCGACACAAGGCTAAAGCCTTTTTCTTTTCGGTAGGCAAACGACCTGTGGCTGGGACGAACTCTCTGCCGTCTCTCTCTCCTGAGAGAGAGACGGCAGAGAGGCTCGTCTCCGTCTTCGCCTCTTCTGCCTCTCTTCTCTCTTCTGTCTAATTCGCTTCGGGCATTCGTAATGAACATCCTCCCATTGGGGGCAATTCCCTTTTTCCACTCTCTCATATTATAACCTCTCACCAAATCTCCTCAGTGAGTGCTTATCCACCCCCTCCTGGTATTCCAACTCAACTTTCGACCAAGGGGTTCAACTCCAAATTCGTTGTTTACGAAAAATGAAATTTTCGCTTTACAGCTTGCATTTGCAAATAGTCTATTGTCGACAGAAAAGACCTAATAACAAATTTATCCAAATTCCAACTATCGTATACAAAAGTAGAAGCACTTAGCTTTGGTCAGAAATTTGCCACTGGAATACTAAAATATGACACCACAGATTACATAATTATATATATATATATATATATATATATATATATATATATATATATATATATATATATATACCTAAGTGCTTTTATATGAAGACTTTTGGGTCCTATTTGAACTTTTCATATATCTATGTTGCCGTATGTTTCATTCTCTTTTTAAATGAGTTTGATGTTTCATATCCACGCACAGCAATAATATATGTATACAACAAGCATGCTGAAAGGTAAAAAAGAAAGAGTCTTAATTATAATATTTCCCAAGTATATATATATACCAATGTACACATACTTAGCACTAATTTGTCCCACACAGAGAAGTTATAATGTAGCGATAGACAAAAAGCAATAAAAATTAATTATAAATATTCACAAGAATAAAAATCAGTTACATGACCTGATGCGACCTGCATGAGATATTGTTAGGCAGGAAGGTCAATTTTTCTCTTTTGCTCCTGGAAGTTAAGGTATCATGGCACATGCATTTCAGGCTTGTGACAAACCAAACAGATAAGTAGAAAAATTCATATTGTTTTTTATACATAGTCCTTTGAAAATAGATAATGCTAACTTTATATTAAGAATTTCATATGCAAGTGTTTTATTTGAACTTTTCATATATTTATGTTGACATATGTTTCATTATTTCTTAAATGATGTCGATGTTTCATATCCACGCACAACAATAATATATGTATAAAAACAAGCAGGCTGAAAGGGTAAAAAGAAAGAGAGTCTTAATTATAATATTTCCCAAGAGGAAAAAGAGCAGGTCTATGGTGTTCTTTATGTTTTTGGTGAGTTTTCTCTGCATGCCCTACTGCTGTGGGCTTGTGATGTCTGTCTTCACTGCAGCCTACATAGAAACTGGCCTGGACAGACAAATCTTGCCTCAAGGTTAAATAAACAGCAACTGACTCCCTCCCAGACTCTATGAACTGATGTCATTCACTAGTCATCATGTAAACCTTGTGACTTCAACTCAACCAAAGGGAAATAATTGCCTTTTACATCCCTACCACATGAATGACAAAATACAATCTCATTACAGCTGAAGCAGAGACTTGAGGCAGCATAGATATCATTCTACAGGAGAATACTGAGAATGCCAGGGAATGAACATATGAGCAATGATGAAGGTTTAAGGAAAATTGAAAATGAAAAGAACACTTGCAGTTGAAGAGGAGACTTATGATAACAAACGTGGTTCTACAGAAGGATACTGAGAATATCATGGAAGTTTTATGGAAAATGGGAACAAAAACGAAACTTATACATAGAATCCTAAAATGAAAGTTAAAATTTCTGGGACAAGTAATGAGGAAAGAAGGCTTGGAGAATTTGATATCCACTGGACATTGAAGCAAAAAATGCAAAAGGAAACAGCAAGTAAGTACTTATCTAGCTTGTGTAAATAGCAAATAGCAATGTTCTTATATGACAGTGAATGCTGGACAATTTCTTCACAAATGAAGAGGCGATTTGAGATGACAGAAATGTGGTTCTACAGAAGGATGCTGAGAATACCAAGGACATAATGTAAGCAACAAGGAAGTTTTAAAGAGAAGGACTTCAACTCAACCAAAGGGAAATAATTGTTTTGGGGATATAGTCTTTTGTAAAAAAAAAATATGAATTTTCAAGAAACTAGAGTCCAATAACATTCAGACCCAGCAAGAATTCCCTCTGTTTATAAAGGGAAGGCTCACGTGATCTGATATACAAGGACTCTAGAACCTTGAGGTGAAATGTAGAGTGGGAACTAGATAGAAATCAAAAACGGTCCACACTAAAATTAACCACACATTTTCTACTATTTATTATATGCTCAGCAATAGCAGAACCAGATGTATTGGTTAGTTGGCGATTCCTGACAGACACAGACGGATTCGAAACCCCCGGGGGGAGGGGGTTAAATGTTGTTTTATTCTGGAATACGATTTTTTTTCTCTTCCATTCCATTCCATTCGTTAATTTAAATTAATTTACACGCTTTTTAAATTTTCTATTCCCAGAAAAATAAACTTGATAAGTCCTCCGATGAAACCGGCTGTGTTTTTTTTAGCTTTTTCTTTTAAAAAAAGGCTTCTAAATTTTGTCTTTTCCTATCTATTATATATATATATACGATTGCGTCAAGCAAGCATGAAACAGCCTGTCGCCTCTGATTGTTGACTTCAATGTCCACTTTTACATTTATATTTACATACGCTTTATCTCTGATATTGAGCACATTATCCCGTAAATATAGCACACCATAAAACTATATTTCTTTATATATATATATATATATATATATATATATATATATATATATCAGGAGTATCACTTCTTCAGACAGAAGTCAACAGACTAAACTGTGTTGTCATTGTTATTACAGACCACCTTGCCAAATTGTGACAGGGTGTAAAAGTTTGACTGACACACGTCAGAATTAACTGCCTTACAAGGCTAAACGTATGCACTTGTGTTACTAATTACCCCAAGATGAGCAGGGAGATGTGGATTCATGACTCTAACAAGGGCATTAGCATGGAGCTTTTGAATGTCAGGGATTCACTGCGCAATACATTAAGCCTTTGAGCTCTGCAGCCCTGAACAGTTTTAACCCTTTTTGCCTGAGCTCTTGAGTCAAAAATCGCAAATAATTGGTATATTTCACGGTAGATCTAAAAATAATTACAAGTGTTTACCCAATGTTCAACCGGTGGCTGGGCATTACATCATTTTTCTCTACCAAAGTTCAACCGGTGGTGACTAGGCCTTGTGTCATTTTTCTCTACCACTGTTCAACCGGTGGTGACTGGGCCTTCTGTCATTTTTCTCTACCACTGTTCAACCGGTGGTGACTGGGCCTTCTGTCATTTTTCTCTACCACTGTTCAACCTGTGGTGAGTGAGTCTTGTGTCATTTTTCTCTACCACTGTTCAACCGGTGGTGACTGGGCCTTCTGTCATTTTTCTCTACCACTGTTCAAACCGGTGGTGACTGGGCCTTCTGTCATTTTTCTCTACCACTGTTCAACCTGTGGTGAGTGAGTCTTGTGTCATTTTTCTCTACCACTGTTCAACCGGTGGTGACTGGGCCTTGTGTCATTTTTCTCTACCACTGTTCAAACTGGTGGTGACTGGGCCTTCTCTCATTTTTCTCTACCCCTGTTCAACCTGTGGTGAGTGAGTCTTGTGTCATTTTTCTCTACCACAGTTCAACCGGTGGTGACTGGGCCTTGTGTCATTTTTCTCTACCACTGTTCAAACCGGTGGTGACTGGGCCTTCTGTCATTTTTCTCTACCACTGTTCAACCGGTGGTGACTGGGCCTTCTGTCATTTTTCTCTACCACTGTTCAACCTGTGGTGAGTGAGTCTTTTGTCATTTTTCTCTACCACTGTTCAACCGGTGGTGACTGGGCCTTGTGTCATTTTTCTCTACCACTGTTCAAACTGGTGGTGACTGGGCCTTCTGTCATTTTTCTCTACCCCTGTTCAACCTGTGGTGAGTGAGTCTTGTGTCATTTTTCTCTACCACAGTTCAACCGGTGGTGACTGGGCCTTGTGTCATTTTTCTCTACCACTGTTCAACCGGTGGTGACTGGGCCTTCTGTCATTTTTCTCTACCACTGTTCAACCTGTGGTGAGTGAGTCTTGTGTCATTTTTCTCTACCACTGTTGAACCGGTGGTGACTGGGCCTTGTGTCATTTTTCTCTACCACTGTTCAAACCGGTGGTGACTGGGCCTTCTGTCATTTTTCTCTACCACTGTTCAACCTGTGGTGAGTGAGTCTTGTGTCATTTTTCTCTACCACTGTTCAACCTGTGGTGAGTGAGTCTTGTGTCATTTTTCTCTACCACTGTTCAACCGGTGTTGACTGGGCCTTGTGTCATTTTTCTCTACCACTGTTCAAACCGGTGGTGACTGGGCCTTCTGTCATTTTTCTCTACCCCTGTTCAACCGGTGGTGACTGGGCCTTCTGTCATTTTACTCTACCACTGTTCAACCTGTGGTGAGTGAGTCTTGTGTCATTTTTCTCTACCACTGTTCAACCGGTGGTGACTGGGCCTTGTGTCATTTTTCTCTACCACTGTTCAACCGGTGGTGACTGGGCCTTCTGTCATTTTTCTCTACCACTGTTCAAACCGGTGGTGACTGGGCCTTCTGTCATTTTTTTCTACCCCTGTTCAACCGGTGGTGACTGGGCCTTGTGTCATTTTTCTCTACCACTGTTCAACCTGTGGTGACTGGGCCTTCTGTCATTTTTCTCTACCACTGTTCAACCTGTGGTGAGTGAGTCTTGTGTCATTTTTCTTTACCACAGTTCAACCGGTGGTGACTGGGCCTTGTGTCATTTTTCTCTACCACTGTTCAACCGGTGGTGACTGGGCCTTCTGTCATTTTTCTCTACCACTGTTCAACCTGTGGTGAGTGAGTCTTGTGTCATTTTTCTCTACCACTGTTCAACCTGTGGTGAGTGAGTCTTGTGTCATTTTTCTCTACCACTGTTCAACCGGTGGTGACTGGGCCTTGTGTCATTTTTCTCTACCACTGTTCAAACCGGTGGTGACTGGGCCTTCTGTCATTTTTCTCTACCCCTGTTCAACCTGTGGTGACTGGGCCTTCTGTCATTTTACTCTACCACTGTTCAACCTGTGGTGAGTGAGTCTTGTGTCATTTTTCTCTACCACTGTTCAACCGGTGGTGACTGGGCCTTGTGTCATTTTTCTCTACCACTGTTCAACCGGTGGTGACTGGGCCTTCTGTCATTTTTCTCTACCACTGTTCAAACCGGTGGTGACTGGGCCTTCTGTCATTTTTCTCTACCCCTGTTCAACCGGTGGTGACTGGGCCTTGTGTCATTTTTCTCTACCACTGTTCAACCTGTGGTGAGTGAGTTTTGTGTCATTTTTTTCTACCACTGTTCAACCTGTGGTGAGTGAGTCTTGTGTCATTTTTCTCTACGACTGTTCAACCGGTGGTGACTGGGCCTTGTGTCATTTTTCTCTACCCCTGTTCAACCGGTGGTGACTGGGCCTTCTGTCATTTTTCTCTACCACTGTTCAACCTGTGGTGAGTGAGTCTTGTGTCATTTTTCTCTACCACTGTTCAAACCGGTGGTGACTGGGCCTTCTGTCATTTTTCTCTACCACTGTTCAACCTGTGGTGAGTGAGTCTTGTGTCATTGTTCTCTACCACTGTTCAACCTGTGGTGACTGGGCCTTGTGTCATTTTTCTCTACCACTGTTCAAACCGGTGGTGACTGGGCCTTCTGTCATTTTTCTCTACCACTGTTCAACCTGTGGTGAGTGAGTCTTGTGTCATTTTTCTCTACCACTGTTCAACCGGTGGTGACTGGGCCTTGTGTCATTTTTCTCTACCACTGTTCAATCCGGTGGTGACTGGGCCTTGTGTCATTTTTCTCTACCCCTGTTCAACCGGTGGTGACTGGGCCTTGTGTCATTTTTCTCTACCACTGTTCAAACCGGTGGTGACTGGGCCTTCTGTCATTTTTCTCTACCACTGTTCAACCTGTGGTGAGTGAGTCTTGTGTCATTTTTCTCTACCACAGTTCAACCGGTGGTGACTGGGCCTTCTGTCATTTTTCTCTACCACTGTTCAACCTGTGGTGAGTGAGTCTTGTGTCATTTTTCTCTACCACTGTTCAGCCGGTGGTGACTGGGCCTTCTGTCATTTTTCTCTACCACTGTTAAACCTGTGGTGAGTGAGTCTTGTGTCATTTTTCTCTACCACTGTTCAACCGGTGGTGACTGGGCCTTGTGTCATTTTTCTCTACCACTGTTCAACCGGTGGTGACTGGGCCTTCTGTCATTTTTCTCTACCACTGTTCAACCTGTGGTGAGTGAGTCTTGTGTCATTTTTCTCTACCACTGTTCAACCGGTGGGGACTGGGCCTTGTGTCATTTTTCTCTACCACTGTTCAAACCGGTGGTGACTGGGCCTTGTGTCATTTTTCTCTACCCCTGTTCAACCGGTGGTGACTGGGCCTTGTGTCATTTTTCTCTACCACTGTTCAAACCGGTAATGACTGGGCCTTCTGTCATTTTTCTCTACCACTGTTCAACCGGTGGTGAGTGAGTCTTGTGTCAATTTTCTCTACCACTGTTCAACCGGTGGTGACTGGGCCTTGTGTCATTTTTCTCTACCACTGTTCAAACCGGTGGTGACTGGGCCTTGTGTCATTTTTCTCTACCCCTGTTCAACCGGTGGTGACTGGGCCTTGTGTCAATTTTTTTCTACCACTGTTCAAACCGGTGGTGACTGGGCCTTCTGTCATTTTTCTCTACCACTGTTCAACCTGTGGTGAGTGAGTCTTGTGTCATTTTTCTCTACCACTGTTCAACCGGTGGTGACTGGGCCTTGTGTCATTTTTCTCTACCACTGTTCAATCCGGTGGTGACTGGGCCTTGTGTCATTTTTCTCTACCCCTGTTCAACCGGTGGTGACTGGGCCTTGTGTCATTTTTCTCTACCACTGTTCAAACCGGTGGTGACTGGGCCTTCTGTCATTTTTCTCTACCACTGTTCAACCTGTGGTGAGTGAGTCTTGTGTCATTTTTCTCTACCACAGTTCAACCGGTGGTGACTGGGCCTTCTGTCATTTTTCTCTACCACTGTTCAACCTGTGGTGAGTGAGTCTTGTGTCATTTTTCTCTACCACTGTTCAGCCGGTGGTGACTGGGCCTTCTGTCATTTTTCTCTACCACTGTTAAACCTGTGGTGAGTGAGTCTTGTGTCATTTTTCTCTACCACTGTTCAACCGGTGGTGACTGGGCCTTGTGTCATTTTTCTCTACCACTGTTCAACCGGTGGTGACTGGGCCTTCTGTCATTTTTCTCTACCACTGTTCAACCTGTGGTGAGTGAGTCTTGTGTCATTTTTCTCTACCACTGTTCAACCTGTGGTGACTGGGCCTTGTGTCATTTTTCTCTACCACTGTTCAACCGGTGGTGACTGGGCCTTGTGTCATTTTTCTCTACCACTGTTCAAACCGGTGGTGACTGGGCCTTCTGTCATTTTTCTCTACCACTGTTCAACCTGTGGTGAGTGAGTCTTGTGTCATTTTTCTCTACCACTGTTCAACCGGTGGTGACTGGGCCTTGTGTCATTTTTCTCTACCACTGTTCAAACCGGTGGTGACTGGGCCTTGTGTCATTTTTCTCTACCACTGTTCAACCTGTGGTGAGTGAGTCTTGTGTCATTTTTCTCTACCACTGTTCAAACCGGTGGTGACTGGGCCTTCTGTCATTTTTCTCTACCACTGTTCAACCGTTGGCTGGGCATTAATTCATTTTTCTCTACCACAGGGAAGCGGTGGTCTGGGCTCAAAGTTTTAAGAGAAGCATTAATGACAACAGCAGATGTTATCCCGAGGAAAAGATGGCAAGAGAGAAAGACAGGCGACAAGCAAATTTCTCAATTAAATGCAAATTTTCAAAAGTGCATCCAAATGGCTCCAGTCTGAATTTGACGAGTCAATTCTGCTTTTCATGCAGTGATGCATTATGTCATGCATATCTCGCAGGCAGTTGAGAAAAGTGTCATATTTTTTAAAACAAAAAGCAGCAAAATATCAACTTTTTTTTTTCATCCACCATATGAGGTGTGCATATGTAGCGCAATGGTTAGCAGATCGAAACAAGAAAATCGGCTAACCAAGTTAGAATTCCAGCCAAATTTGTTGCATTCACTTTCGCACAAATACCCTTAGTTATGGCATGAACTCGTCTCTCCTCTCTCCAGAGCAGACTTAGCTCCCTAGCTGGGTTTAACAACAAGTCTATCAGAGGGAGAATTTTCGTTTTGTCTTTATGTATGTATGTATGTATATATATATATATATATATATATATATATATATAGGCAAATTTTGTCTTTACACACACACACACATTTATATATGTATATATATATATATACATACATATATATATATATATATATATATATATATATATATATACATATATATATATATGCAAATGAAAAATAGGAAAGAACACGTTAGGTAAATAATCCAAGGTACTTTAGTATTTCTGTTTTTATTTTTTTTAAAAAAGTGCTCAATACAAAAGTAGAGCCTAAATTATAATTATATGTATTTTTTAAAAAATATGATTCCTTTGCTACATAACAGTTCTCATGTTTCAAAAACAAGAGCTGAAAACTTCAATATAATTGTTAAAATTAAATTGTATTAAAGTATCAACCTCAATTCCAAAAAGTCCAAACATTTCCCTTGAGAATGAAACAGAGATTGATACTTTAATTCAATTCAATTTAATTTTAACAATTATATTGAAGTTTTCGGCTCTTGTTTTTGAAACATGAGAACTCTTATGTAGCGAAGGAATCATATTTTTAAAAAAATAAATATAATTACAATTTTAAAAAATAAATATAATTATATATATATATATATATATATATATATATATATATTAGTGTGTGCAGCTTATATTTTATATCATAAAGAAACAATTTTTGCAAAGAATTAAATAGCAATGTTAATGTGATTAATGGCGAAATCAATTCACTAACAGGACTTAATGAGACATTAACTTACTATCAATTCCTTGAATAATAAGATCCTTAAATTCAAGTTATCAGATGGATGACACATACCAAGTACTTTTGACAATTTCAAATTGTCATCTAAAATATATGTTTTGGAACATGCAATGTCGAGACGCTAGAGTTCTTGTTCAATCATCAAAAGGGATCATAGAATCCACAATGACTATAATCTCAACTGTAGTCGACCTCCAACTGCATGCATATATTATTATTATTATTATTATTATTATTATTATTATTATTATTATTATTATTATTCTATTTCCTTTGATTGTTGTTGTATACACATTTCCTTCCGGGTCCCAAACAGAGACCTAAGGTCAGAAATGGCTTCATGACATTTTCCAGGGAACATTTAAAATTGTTTTATTTTAAAACACTACGATCACACACATTTTACATAGATAAAGCCCTTCGTAATGTGTGAGCTTTACTTGTGAGTACATTTTTTTGTATTTCTTTAAGGCATGGGCTACCAGGAATCCCTTCAATAAATGTATCAGAACCTTTGCAACCAATCCGAGTGCTCCAACTACAACTGGAATTACCAATGTCTTTGTGTGCCACATTTTTTGAAGATCTTCAAAAATACATTATAATTGTCAGGGAATGCTATGTCAATAAAAAAGCACATTCTGTGTTTTTGGTCTTTGATCACAATGTCTGGGGGATTAGCTCTGATTGCCCTGTCTGTGTGTATTGTAAAGTCCCTTAAAATTGTTACAGGCCCTATCTCTGTAACCGGGGCTGGGTTATATTCATACTAATTTCTTTCAGTTTCCATCCTGTAAAAGTTTTCATACCTTTCAGTACATATATTGGCCCACTCTATCATACCGAGTTTTATATTCAGTCGGGGCTAAGATTGTGCAACCTGATACAAGATGGTCAATTGTTTCTGGATATTTATCACAAAATCTGCATTTCAGGTTAAGTTAATTACTTAGTATCTGTGCTTCGTAATTTCTAGCTAGCAGGCATTGGTCTTGTGCAGCAAGAATAAATCCTTTGCGCTATGTAACCACTGAGGGTTATGAGATTTGTCTGCATCAGCTTCTTTGGTACAGGCAGAGTACTGACCATGAAGAAGATTATCTTATTATTATCACCATTATTATTATTATTATTATTTGTGGAATCATCTTGCAAGTGACTAATTTTTTATAAATCTAATATCTAAATAAATCTAACTAGAAACATTTTATGAATTCATTTATTATTATTATTATTATTATTATTATTATTATTATCGGTAGTATTATCTTTCCAGAAAGTCATTTTTAGTATTTAATTACCAAGTACCCTCCGGGGTCTGTGAATAAAAAGTGCACTGTAGGTGAGTTATCTATGTACATTTGTGAGATGGAGAGAGTTTTACAGATGATATTTGTATTTCTACAAAAGGTAAACTTTTAGAAAGACAGAACAAACTGATATATATATATATATATATATATATATATATATAGATAGATAGATAGATAGATAGATAGATAATGAGGCGACTAAGATAGGTAGATAGATAATGAGGCGACTAAGATAGATAGATAGATAGATAGATAGATAGATAGATAATGAGGCGACTAAGATAGATAGATAGATAGATAGATAGATAGATAGATAATGAGGTGACTTAGATAGATAGATAGATAGATAGATAGATAGATAGATAGATAGATAATGAAGCGACTAAGATAGATAGATAGATAATGAGGTGACTTAGATAGATAGATAGATAGATAGATAGATAGATAGATAATGAAGCGACTAAGATAGATAGATAGATAATGAGGTGACTTAGATAGATAGATAGATAGATAGATTGATATGGACAAACTGACAGACAGACAGATAGATTCATAGATAGATAGACAGATATGAATAAACTGATAGATAGATAGATAGATAGATAGATAGATAGATAGATGAGGACTGATGAACAGATTGAGATAGATTTGATATCATTGATATGAAACGACCAGGTGTATAAATATGTCAGATTATAAAATAGGCATAATTCACTAATTTATTCTGAACATATTAGATTCTATTTAATGCATGGATAATTTGGCATTGCACTCTCAGTAACCCCCCGCCTTGCATTGGAGTGGCTTTTATTACTTTGCTTGTGGTGAAATGACGGAAATAGACTGAGATAGATAGATAGATAGATAGATAGATAGATAGATAGACAAACATGATCAAATTGAGATAGATAGACAAACATGATCAAATTGAGATAGATAGATAGATAGATAGATAGATAGATAGATAGATATGATCAAATTGAGATAGATAGATAGATAGATAGATAGATAGATATGATCAAATTGAGATAGATAGATAGATAGATAGATATGATCAAATTGAAATAGATAGATAGATAGATAGACATGATCAAATTGAGATAGATAGATAGATAGATAGATAGATAGATAGATAGATAGATAGATATATAGATAGATAGATAGACAGACATGATCAAATTGAGATAGATAGATAGATATGAACAGACTGATGAATAGGTAGATAGATATGATCATACTGAGATAGATAGATAGATAGATAGATAGATAGATAGATAGATAATGATCAGATTAAGATGGATAGATGGAAAGATGGATAGATGGATATGATGAGACTTAGATAATGAAAAGATAGATAAATGGATAGATAGACAGACATGAAAAGACTGAGATAGATAGATGTAAACAGTCTGAGATAGATTGATAGATATATAAATAGATAAAAAGGCTAAGATAGACAAATTATGACATTGATTGTTACTATTTAGCCACAGAGAAGCTTTTGGTTACCAAAGTCCGAATTACTGTTAATTATATATATATATATATATATATATATATATATATATATATATTTATCTACATATACACAGTTGCACATACAAACACGCATATGCATATTCATACATATCTCTCTTTAGAAGTGCTAGATTTAATCAAGAATGGATTAATGAGTAATCATGAGTCAAAAAGAGACATGAGACCAACACTTTCATCTACTTGGCCATACTTACCTGTCCCAGGGCTCCGTCCCTGTGCTGGTGGTATCACAGCTACGACTAGCCTGGACCGGCTCTGGCCAGCTTGGACCAGCTATGACAAGCCAAGACCAGCTATGACTAGCTTAGACCAGCTCTGACCAGCTTGGAAAGCTATGACCAGCTTAGCTGAGTGAAAACACTCGTATCCCCACGTTAAAAACTGGCCTTGTGTCACAACCTGACTCAGTTGGGGGTCAAGTAAATCTCCTTTTATCCACTGGGACATGTATCCTTGAGGACAGAGGTGTATGAATTTTGAGGGATTTATAAACTAATTGTCTCACTATACGTTTTTTTACCAGAGCTCATATTGCAGTTTTGTTGTTATGATTTCTTTTCTCTAATATCCCGTATTACTGGTTCCCATATTCTATTCATTTCTACGCTTGGTCCGCTTAGGAGATTTTTGTGGCCTATCATATGTGCTGATTCCTTAAGTTTTTGTATTCTCCAGTGATTTTCTCTGTCTATTCATTCCACAGGGAGAGGTGATCTCCCTTTTTCCTCTATATGTGATCTGCTATACCTGATTTTCTATTTCCCCTATCTTTGAGATAGATAGATATTATCAGGTTAAGATGAATAGATATGAAGAGACTTAGATAGATAGACAGATAGATAGATATGAACACTGCTTCACGATAGATAGATATGTTACTGTTTTACGATGTTCTTGCAGTCTTAGCTTAAGAGGGTTGCCTGTTTCCCCTTTATACTTCTTACCGCAGCTGCACAGGATGGCATACACACAATCTCCAACCTTTCTGGTATTGAACTCACAACTCTTTGAGTTTAGTCACTCAATCTAACCAACGTCTTTATCCACTGAGCCACGTGACCTTGAGGACATCTACGTATGAATTTCTCTGACTTATAAATCTAATGGCTCAGCAACTATTTTTTAAAAGTGCTCATATTGCAATTGTTTTTGTTCTTATTATCGCATTTTTTACCAGAGCTTATATTGCAATTTTTGTTATTATTCATTATTTTTCTCTAGCACTCTTTATTACTGGTTCTCATATCGTATTCATTTCTATGATTGGCTGGCTTAGGAGATATTTGTTGCCTAGCATATATGCTGATTCTTTAAGTTTTCGTATTTTCCAGAGATGTTCTCTGTTATTTCAAGCTCATCAAATAGTGGGGCAGTGATCTCCGTTTTCTCTCCATATTAAGAAAATAAACTGTTTAGCCAACTCAGCATTACCAGTTTTCCTCTGTCCCTCTTGCCTTCAATCTGTCCTGTGAGTATCAAAATTACCAAGCCCTCTTTCCTCATTATGTGCCTTAGAAACTTCAACCATCTCTGCCTGATTTAAAGTATAAGCGTCTTTTTTGTTTCCATTTTCTCTAAAACTTCTTCATTGCTCACATGTTCAGGCCATGGTACTCTTAGCATCCTTCTACAGAACCACATTTCTGTTTCATCCTTTTCATCTGTGAAGAGATTGTCCAGCATCCCCTACCATATATGTGGAATAACATTATATAGCAGTTCAGCACTCCTCGGTTCCTAAAGAAATTTTACCATTTTTTAATACCTTGCTTAGCTTTTAGAAAGCAACTTTCTTCCTTCCAATGCTCCTTCGGGTTTCAGCGTCGTATTTTTCTTCTGTAGAAACACATGTCTGTTGTGTCAAGTCTCTTCTTCATCTGGGAGCAGATTGTCTAGCATTCACTGCCATACAGGGCGACTGATATTACGTGACAGTTCAGTACACTTTTCTTTGTTTCTAACAAAATTGTAAACATATGCAAATACATACATGCATACCAACACACACACACAAATAGGCACATATGCACACAAGCATGTATGTACACATATGCACATATTAATGCAACCACACACAATCACTCATAAAAACACACATACATACACCTGCACACACTCAGACATACATGTACATGCATGCAAATTTTGAAGCACACCTATGCATGTAGACATGCTTGCATTAAAGCAGGCAAGTACATATACAGACATATGTACAAGCAAAACATGCATACATACATGCACTCACATACATACATTTGAACATGCATACATACAATTGCATATATAAGCACATATCACATCCACCCACCCACTAAATTACCCTATACACACATAACTTCACACACGCATTCTTCTTCAAACCTTGTAGACTGGCGCTACAGAATCACAAAGAACTGTACCAAATAACGGAAAACACATCCCTTGAGGACCACCAAGAGCAGCGACAACTAAAATGGATAGCACATTTTACTTAAAAAGAAAACAATATCGTTTTTGTTTAGCGGCATATCAACACCTCTCTGGGTTATTTAATGCTGAAATCTAAATATTTTTTGTACACAATTTTATTTTATTTTTGGAGATAATAATGGTTTAGTGATACAAGTCTTACTAATTAACCCATAGCTAGGGGAGAAGAGGTTGATTCATACCTATCCCAAGAGTATTTGCACGTAAGTGAATATAACGAACAAGAAATGGAACTCAGTTCTCCAATTAACAATTCTGAGTCTGTATCCCTTACACCACCCACACATCTAAACTTACAGCTGCTGATATTTATAAGTGGTCACCTATGTAGGTGCTGATCAGGTTGGAGGTTGCTTAAATTCAGTGATCATATGGTAACATATATGAAATCAATATTTTGTTAAGTTCATCCTTCTTTGAACATTGTGGACTGGCACTAGATAATAACAAAGAATCTTTACCAAACGACAGAAACCACATCACTTGAGGACTACCAATAGCAGCAACAACTAAAATAAATAGCACATGTAACTCTATGAGAAAATGTACACATTCCACACTACTTCAAGCAAAAGGCTAAAAAGGAAACCTCCGTCAATACTGGAAAGAGTAATAAATAATAGTTATTGGGCTTAGGAGTCCTATATATATATTACTCTAAATTTCGTACAAAAGGGGATATTTTAAAAAAAAATACCTTTCATAACTTAGAGTTGCCTCCCCTGCATTTAAAGCCCGTTGTTTTTATTTTTACTTCAATTTTTTACAAATATATATAGCGTGGATAGACATTCTCACAAATGCCCTCGTGAAAGGCATGAACCCATTTCTTCTCCCCACCAGCTATAGAAAGGAAATCTCCATCAATAGTGGAAAGAGTAATAAATAGCAGTTACTGGACTTGAGAAACCTATATATATATATATATATATATATATATATATATATATATAATAAAAAAGGCTCAAACATTAATATTCTATGGTTATAATTTATTACATTGGAATCGTAATCACGATCCAGTTCATCAGACCTTCAAATTCAAAAAGAAATCTGAAATATAGTATATTGAATTCCAATGCAATAAATTACAACTGTGGAATATTAGTGTTTGAGCCTTTTTTTTATTATATTCTTACTCTGTCCTGGAGTTCTACCTGGATTATATCCTCTTGGAAATATATATATATATTGACCACTAATATTATATATATATATATATATATATATATATATATATATATATATATATATACAGATATATATATATTCAAACATATACTGTTAAATATAACAGACAACGAATGTCTATTATGTTTTAGTATGAACCTTTCCAAGTGTCATATAATGGCTTTAGTTTCAAAAAACTGTCCAATATGTGTATATTTTTATAATGCTGTTCCTCGATCGAAGCTTTCAACTCACATGAGCCATCATCAGATTGGTTATATGGACATTGCAACAGAGATATTCATTGTCAAAGATGACATCGTGTTTTGTTTACATAGAAGTTTGTGACGATAAGAATTGTAGAATAGTTGACGCAAGTTGTAAATTTGTAATGCGTTTCGTACATCACCAAGTGAGAGAAAGAAATGTTATCAACAAAACTATTATGTTTAAATGCATTGTAATATGTTTTGACTGGTTTGAAATGTAATTTTCTTGATTATACCTTGTTTGTTTTAATCTATCTATCTATCTATCTATCTATATATATATATATATATATATATATATATATATATATAATACCCTTAAATTAAGCTATAGTTGTGCAGATAACTTGACTACTCACCAGGTTGCAAGCAGAACTACTAAGTATAATGACACAAATAAAAACTTGTGCAATTGTAGGAATCCAAATTGTCCACTACAGAATAATTGACTAGTTCTGTAGTTTAACTTAGTACAATCTCTACACTAAAAAAAAACAAATATCAAAAACAATTTACATTGGTAGCACTATGAATTCATTCAAAGAACGTTGGCGGAGACATATGCAATCTTTCAATAGTAGTAATTATAAGTATAATACTTCATTATCCAAGTATTTTTGAAGTTTAAAGGAGAAAAATAAGACGCCGTGATTTTAAAACATATTTATGTTATAATTTTCGAGTAAATAATTATATTTGCTGTACTCTGTATTGAGCCCTTTTTTAAGAATAGTATTTGTTGGTTATTGGAATTTATTCCATATACACCAATCCTATACTTGGGTATATACATATATATATATATATATATATATATATATATATATATATATATATATATATATATATACTCGACTATCTCGTCGAATTCGGTGTATGAGGGTCAAGCAGATCAGTTCCCAGGAAACCGACAGCCCGACAACAGCACATAAGAATTGATTATAGCGGTGAAGGTTTCGTGTTTGAAGGGCCGAATACAGAGACCTGGTGCACAAGTTGCCCAAACGACCCTCCGCAGGTTTTGAATTCAGAGTGGTCCTTCTCTTAGACCAGTTGCTATCCAAGGCTATAGAACACAGTCTGTCCTGTTATTTACCCATAGATGGAGGGAGAAGAAGAGGACTCGACCTTTCCTAAGGGTATTAGCACGTAAGTGAATGTAATGGATTCGACTGGAATTCGAACTCGGCTCTCCGATTCTTCAATCCAATCCACCGTGCCTTCTCAATATATATATATATATATATATATATATATATATATATATATATATATATATATATATATATATATATATATATATATATATATAGGTGTATTTCTCGATGGTTGGAATATTTACTTTCTGACCATGAGACCTGTGTTTGGATCTCACCATTGTCGATTTGTCAAGAAGGTTGTCGGGGAGGTTATCCAAGTGTTCGACGCCTTTAGAATGTGCCTGAAAACCATACGACGGGTTGACCCAAGCCTCGTGAATTAGATTGGGTAGACAGAACTGAAAGGAAAACCCTAGTCAATACTGGAAAGATCGATACAAGCAACTGAACTTGAGAAACCTATTTTCCTGAAAAATTGCTTTAAGAGAAAGCTTCCAAAAATTTCAACTGAAAACTTGCTGCTCAGTTAATGAATGCCAAAATGATTCCTTGTAGGGAAATGGTTCACATAACCAGTACCATTTCCACGCACATATATGGAACGTGTATATCGTCACACACACTCAAATTGGATTCTGTTATGGCTAAAATCTGAGGCTAATTCAATGCAATAAACAGTGTAATTCTTCGACTGCTGCTTGATTGATTCTGAATCATTGACTCCAAGATTTGTGAAAGCTTTTGGCTTCTTTATTCCTTGAAAGTCTTTCTTTCAATATTTTCTTTGCTGTCCGCCCTTTTTTTTTTTTTTTCTCTCATTGTTATTTCAACTTCGGCTTTTGATTGAGTTTCTATTTTCCTTGCCATTTTCTGTTTCTTTCAATTATTAGGTTGGTGCAAAAATAATGACGTAATAATGTCGTTTTTTGACGTTAAGAAATACGTCAAAAAACGACATTATTACGTCATTATTTTTACACCAACCTAATATTTACTTTCTTGCTCGGCTTTTTTTTTCTAATTTCTTTTTTTTTTTTTTAATTCTTCATTTCAGTTTTATATCTTTATTTTTTTTTCTTTTTCTTCTTTTCTTCTTTGCTTTTTTTCTATTTTCGACATTTTCTTTGAATTCTTCTTCCTTTTTCTTTCTTCATTCTTTAACTTTCTCTTATTTTTTCATTCCTTTGTTGTCTTTCTTTCTTTCTATTTTGTCACCTTCTTTACATTCTTCTTTTCTTTCTCCTTCATCTTTCCCTTTTTTCTTTCTTTCTTTTTTCTTTCTTTCTTCGCATTATTTTCCTCATCTTTGTCTTTACTTTTCTTTCTTTCTATTTCCGACTTTTTCTTTGAATTCTTCTTTCTTATCTTCTTCCTTTTTCTTTCTTCATTCTTTAATTTCCTCTTTCTTTTTCTTTTGTTCTTCTTTCTAATTTTTTCATCTTATTTCTTTCTTTCTCTTTCCTTTTATTTTAAACGCCATCCACTTCAGCTAGTCCATGCAAATGTGATGTAACTATCAATAAGCAATAAATCTCTTGTTTCAATTCATCGCAAACACTTTTTGAGACTTTCAGTTACTTACAGAAAACTGCAACATTTATTCAGCAACCGAATCGCAATTTTGCCTTCTTAAAATAAAACAAAATGTCTGTATTCTGAAAATTCTGCTTATTTCCTGCAATTTTCAACGTCACATTCAATAAACAATTTAAAACCAAGCCTGACAATTTAAAAAATAGGTCATAACAAAAACTTTTAAAATCAGATTAAAAACACTAATGCTATGTAACCAAAAAAAAAAGGTTAACTTTTTAGCCAACAAAATATTTATTTATTTTTTTAAAATCATTTAATCCCAAGCAAGGCAATAAAGCCACTAAGACGCAAGGGGGGGGGGTTCTTGAGAGTGAAAGAAACTGAGTAAACATTACTGAGGAGTGAAAGTACAGTAAAAGAACAGGATTAAAACAAGGCAGAAGATGACAATTGACAATGCGTTTAAATTTTTTTAAGATCGTAGTTGACAGGAAAACAAGAAGCCAGAAGAGAATTCCATGAGTAAGAAGTGCAAAAGAAGACCCTATTAGCATAGAACTTACAGTTACATCTAACAATTTCAACGGAGGAAAGCATATCAGAACTATTACTATGAAAATATTTGTAGAAAAGATAGATTTGACTTGATTTGAATCCTGTAAATATATTGGTGATAGTAACAACAAATATAAAGAATCTTTGACAATGGTTATATATTAGATTGTCACACATGAAATATCGCATTTCTTGGTTGGTTGTTGATTCCGTCGTCTAACGAAGTAACTTCCTTAGTATATAAAAGAATCTTGATTTATTCTTAACTCTTTTTCTTTCCAGATAATTTTTCTTTCCAATATATTGTTATTTATAAGCCCAATGAAAATGATTACAATGAAATGATGTCGACTAATCTTGCTGTATGATTACAAACTGGAAAAAAGAACGATCTTTGTATCGAATCATGACATGCGATGAGAAATAGATACACTTTGACAACAGTAAGAGAGTAGGACAGTGATTAAATATTGACTTATTACTGACTCTTTTTCTTTCTATATAATTTTTCTTTCAATATAGTGTTACTCATAAGCCCAATGAAAATGATTACAATGTGATATACCGTACCTATGAACACTAACAGGTATGTTCCAATCCTCATAAATACGTTTGATACTATTGTAAGTTGGGGATAATATGCTGTATAAGTCGTTCAGCGCTAGCAATGGCTTACCTACTTCACGCCGCTGGCGAGTATTGTATCTTGTTGATGTTATAAAGATTACCATTTCATTTTGGTTATTCCTCATTCAGTAATCCTTTCTAGGTTACAACACAATGAAACAATTAATCTTATAGTATGAATACAAACTAGGAAAAAGAACCATTTTTACATGCGATGAGAAATGGATACTTTTTGACAACAGTAAGAGAGTAAGCCAGTGATTAGATAAAAATAAATCATCAAAACCTGAATGAGGCTGCATAGAAGTGAATACTTCATCAACTACAAGATTTTATGAATGATTTTGAATTCTGTCAAAGCAGGATAGTGGGGATCAAGCAGCTCCAATCCAGATATGGCGATAATACTATATTCTAGGCTTGATTTGATTCCTGTAAAGATATTAGTGATGGTAACAACGATATAGAGAAACTTTCTATTAAAACAACTGCTCAGGAAAATATAATTCTCAAGTCCAGTAACTGTTAGTCTTCTTACCAATAATGATGGGAGTTTCCTTCCTAACCTTTTGTTTGAAGTAGTGTGGAATGTCAACATCTTGATTATGTCATTATTTTATTAGATTGTCACATATGAAATGACGCATTTTTTGGTTGTTGTTGATCCGGTCGTCTGACAAAGTAACCTCCTTCTTAGTATATAAAAAAAATCTTGACTTATTCCTGACTCTTTTCCTTTCAAAACATTGTTACAAGCCCAATGAAAATAATTACAATGAAACAATGTCGAGGAATTTTTACTGCATGCTTTACCAACTGGAAAATGAATCATGTTTGCATCAAATTATTACGTGCGATGAGAAATGGATACAACATTAAGAGAGTAGGCCAATGGTTGAATGCAAGTGAATCACCAGAAAAATACCCAAAACCTCCACTGCATCCTAAAAAGTTAATGGTTGCTGAATGGTGGCCTTTCAAATGGGTTATTTATTATTCGTTCTTACCTCAAGGGAAAACAATATCAGCAACCTCGTTTTGTGGAGAAATGAATGCACTAAAAATTGAAAAAGAAACATCCGAGATTTGTGAATAGGGATGGCCCAATTTTGCTGCACGACAACGTACGGCCGCACGCTTCTTAAACAACTGTCAAAAAGCTGCATAGCGTGGATTATGAAATGTTGCCTCATTCTCCCTATTCACTTGATATCTATCCTACTGATTATCACTTATTTGAATATTTTGAACTTTACATACTTAATAAAATATTCTCCAATCAGAAAGTGATAATCGAAGAATTTGAACAGTTTATCACATCAAAGAATGAGAATTT
Organism: Acanthosepion lycidas; assembly: GCA_963932145.1. NCBI lineage: Eukaryota > Metazoa > Mollusca > Cephalopoda > Sepiida > Sepiidae > Acanthosepion > Acanthosepion lycidas. The sequence goes on from OZ010599.1 coordinate 98,134,293, forward strand.
TATAAAGATAGGATCAGAAATTTAGAGGTACGTTGGAGAACAGTCATTCATCAATATGGTGCCTATTTCAATTAAATGAATTAATTTTAAGTATAAAGTACACCATTTCGCGTGTGACATGTGTCGAAACTTTGTAATAAATATAGCGACAAAGATGAGGACAATAATACGAATAATGTAAAGAGTGTACATAATACGTCATCTCAGAAATATAGACAGATACTGAAGGATCGGATAAATATGGCAACAAAGATGAGGACAATCGTCTGAAACATGTAAATAGTGTACATAATACGTCATCTCAGAAATATAGACAGATACTGAAGGATCGGATAAATATGGCAACAAAGATGGGGACAATAGTCTGAATAATGTAAATAGTGTACATAATACGTCATCTCAGAAGTATAGACAGATACTGAAGGATTGGATAAATATGGCAACAAAGATGAGGACAATCGTCTGAAACATGTAAATAGTGTACATAATACGTCATCTCAGAAATATAGACAGATACTGAAGCATTGGATAAATATGGCAACAAAGATGAGGACAATAATCTGAAACATGTAAATAGTGTACATAATACGTCATCTCAGAAATATAGACAGATACTGAAGGATTGGATAAATATGGCATCAAAGATGAGGACAATAGTCCGAATAATGTAAATAGTGTACATAATACCTCATCTCAGAAATATAGACAGATACTGAAGTAACTTCCTTAGTATATAAAAGAATCTTGATTTATTCTTAACTCTTTTTCTTTCCAGATAATTTTTCTTTCCAATATATTGTTATTTATAAGCCCAATGAAAATGATTACAAAAAAATAGAGTAAAATAAAGTAAAATTAAAATAAACAACCAAAGAAAATAAACGTAACGAAAAAAGACGAGGTTAGGGAACAAAAAGAATAACGGAGAAAGAAAGAAAGAAAGAAATAAAGAAAGAAAGAAAGAAAGAAAGAAAAGGGTTTAGCGAAGAAGAAGAAGAAGAAGAAGAAGAAGAAGAAGAAGAAGAAATGTGTGAGATGAAAAGGGACTAGAAAAAAAAGAGGAAATCGAATAAGAATTTTGTGTGGAAAAGAGAATTTTTGGAAACAATAAACTAATAAAGGGAGAACGAAAAAAGTGAAATGATGAGTAGAAGAAGAAAAACTGACGATAAATGCAAACGAGGAAGAATTTGTTAAAGGAATTATTGAAGAATACAGATCGATACAGTACCTATTCATGAAGTAATAACTCGCTGACATTGTCCCTAGCAAAGCGTAATCTATGGTCTGTGTTCTCAAGAAAGAAAGAAAGAGTCGAGCACTTTCTGGAGTGGTACAGTGAATCAACCATTTTCGCAGAATCTTTGGCAGTGGATCGTATATATGAGTTTCACTAGAGGTTTGGAGTGAAGAGAGTTACTTACAGGAAGAATAAGATGAAAAGATAAAGCTGGAGGCTTGAATACAGACAAAAAAGATATGGAAGTTCGTATTCCTGCATGCTTTTCATTCCAGTCCAAGCATACAGATTCCATATCTTCTCTCGGTTTTCATGTTTCGTGTTTTTTAAAAATAAGAAGATTTCCCGATAGACACAACGAATAAACGAGAGATAGTTTTCTACACATTCTAGTTATATCGACGGTTTCGCAATATCTATTTTTGTTCAGGATCTCTTTTTTCCCCCTCAGCTCTGCCTGTACCCCTAGAATTTGTGAAGATTTAACGACCGTCACTGTTTAAAACGACTTAACCCAATAAAAGGATAATGCAACAAGGAGTTAAAAATAAAAATGGAAAAAAAAAAGAATTTTATATTTTCCTGTTTTATTTTTATTTTCATCTTTCGTAGCAAAAAAAAAAAGACAAGCCCAGTAAAATACGAAACAAAACAAAACAACGTAATACACTGACTCCCATGATGCAATAGCAAAAAAGCTACTCCATAAAAATAGCATCTCCGCTGCTGACAAAGAGTTCAGCAATTATTTCTTTCTCTTCCTTTAATCTCTCTCTCTCTCTCTCTCTATTTTTTTAATTTTTTTTTTTTTTTGCTGACTTCACACTTTTCACGATGTCATTCAAGCATTACGAATATTTATACTTTAGAGAATAGCATGAATAATTTATCACAGAGTGAAGCCAATCATCTTGGTTAACATGTGAAAAATTCATACGTGACAGGCAAAAATTTGGGGTCATTGTGCCTTTCTTAAAAAGAACAATGAGATATTTTTCTATTTTTATACAATATAAGATAAAATTTCAGTAACTACCCTATATTTACTTTTATTTTCAACGCTTTTCTTCAGACATCTTTAAATACAAAAAAGTTCAAATTTCGATTCGTCTGTCGAAAATACATTTTGATAAATTATGAATATTTTGTATGAGAAACATTATATTTTGTCTTGACCATTTGACCTTTTGAGATTACCAAAATGGCTGGAGATATGATTCAAGAACATCATGAAAAAAAGAACGGTATTCGATTTTTGCAAATACTATATGGTTTAAGCATAATTAGAAAAAAAAACAAAAAACGTTCACATTCAAACAAGACAACAAGACAACAATCCAACACACTCTTCAAAATTAAGTAAAAAAAAAAAAGGAACAAAATTTTTAATAATTTCAATGGCTACTTCAATACTTGACTTCTCCAATGAATTAGTATCAGAGGAATTGGATTGGACAGTTCAAAGACAGTTAAAATAGAGTACTCAAAGAGTGAGTGTTTTCAATGCTTGAAGAATGCTTGGAAGGGTGTGCCATATTTTTTTTCAAAACTTGTTGGAAGGAACGCCAAGAATTTAGAAAAACAGTAATTAAAGCAGGTGGCGGTTTTATTGACAAAAACAAAATATGATGCTGTTTTATGATATTTTTCTCTATAGTTAAGCACTTATTTTTTATTAAATTAGATGCAACTTACACTATAGTAACTGTAATTTTTTTTATTTTAAAAATATCTCATTTTAAAGGGTTTTTTAAGAAATGCAAAGTGGCCTAAACCTTTTGCCTGTTGTGTATGTGATCTGTCCCGGAAAAGGATGTATTTGATCGAAGTAGATAAATGGTTTAGGCTACTGTAACCGATTAGAACAATCTAGCAGGTAGCAATAATGGAACTGGTACTCGTCGTAGTCGCAGTCGCAGTCAACAGGTGTAGGCAATAGGCGTAGTCCAATGGGCGTCGTCTTGTATCTCTACATCAGTCTGTATTTATGGCTGACACCAGCCAATTATATTCCTGTGAGGGGGAACACAGGTGTATGCATATTCGTTACATCAGTATGCATGAACTTAAAGATACTTAATAATAATAATAATAATGATAATAAAGTTGGTTCACTGTGTCGTACCAAACAGCTTTTCTTACCAGAATTCTTTTTGCACACTCAAAAATCTACCATTCATCCAAGCACTGAATATCGCTGCCAAATCTGGTCTGTTGTTCTGGATGTATATCTCAAGATTCTTAACAAAATCAAAGAAGGGACTGTAACGCTATTGGTCCTAATTTGACATCAGAACTTCATTCACTTTCACACCACCGCGATGTATTTTCATTGCGCCTTTTTACACATATTTTCATGGCAACTGTTCCAATGAGTTTTCTTCATTTGTACCTCGACTGAATGAATTTAAGCGCTATACTATTTCTCTCTACTGATCACTATACAGATTACTATTCGGTGGTTACCTCCCGAGCGAATATTATCGAGCAAGTACTATTAGAGCGAATGATATTCGACGGCGTTACTATAGGTGTAATCTGCGATTACAAAGTCTCTACTACAACGAGCATTACGAAAGTGACAACGAGTATTCGTTGGCATCACAAAAATGGCATCGAGTGTCCGTCCACATCACAAAAATCGCCTATTTTAGTAATGAATAGTAAGGATAATATTAGCCTCCTTACCACAGAGCTATACTCGAAAATGAGTAAGCATCTTGTTATATAAGAATAAAGTGTCGCTGCCGACACTTGAGTTTGAACATAGATCGTCAGTGAGAAAACACAGGCGATCCCATTATTGAATTAAGTAGACCACGTGACCACAGAGGAAACGCATATCTGTAGGAAATAGCTGACCACTAACGATCATTACTTCTATTCTATCCTCTATTACTATATGGAGACATGTCATAATAGATCATTCCAACTTGAATAAATCAACAATGTTTTGCAGGAATTCAACTTGAGATTTTTCTGGTTAAAATGTTGAATAATTTTAACATATTCAACATTATGGATAAAAAATTTAGCAATCTATTCAAATATAATATCAATCGACGTCTCCAGATGCCTTGATCTATTCCCTTCTCTTCATCCTTTCCTCTATCACTCCTCTTTGCACTCACTCCAATTCTCTGTAACCCCTTGCGTGCTAGTGGCTTCCCGCCTTGCTTAGGGTGAAATGCTTAACCCCCCACCCCCCAAAAAAAACTCAATTTTCAGCCTGAATTGAAATTTCAGCCTGAATCGGACTTTCGGCCCAAATCGGACTTTTGGCCCAAATCGATCTTTTGGCCGAAATTAGACTTTTAGCCCGAATCAGGGTCTTGGAGAGATTTTGAAGTTCCTTAGAGTGAATTGAGGAATTCAAAGTTATTTTTTAAGAAATTATTTTTTCAAAATGGCAAAGAACCAGATTTAAATGGAAAGGTTTTGTGACGCGTGAGGTTTTGAAGTTCTGAAGATTTTTTTTATTTGAAGAACTGTTTTCGACCTGAACTGGAAATTTTGTCTAAAATGGACCTTTTAGGCGGAATTGCATTTATAGCCTGAATCAGATTTAATGTTCTGTGAAGTGAAATGAGTATTTCAGTTTTTTTCTTTAAAATGAACATTGCTGTTTTTTAAGCTGGACCATATATCCTTTTAGTTTCTGGTCGGAGGCCCAATCAGCCGTCCACAGGAGTTAGCTTAAAAATCTGCACGATGAGGCTTGTTAGACAATATGCAATATAGATGAACAATTCAAATAAAGAATTGAAAATAAATGCAAGAGATCTAAATACAAATTAGAGACCTGTCATAATAGATCATTCCATCTTAAATAAATCAACAATGTTTTGCGGCAATTGAGCCATATAATAAAACTTACCATCCGAATTCTGAGTAATAGAACGCGCAGAAAAATTAAACCTGAAATCAGACAAGAACAATGCACCTTCTTATGCATAAACCTCCCAGAAAACACCCACATAATGGTAAAACAATGGTGCCTTCCTCTAACTAATATCTTAGCATAATGTAGAAGAATTTCTGGGAGGTATATGTAGAAGGTATTTCTGTCACACCCTGTATAATGCTAGACACAGATTGAGAACATTTTGATTACATTGAAACAAAGATTTTACGTTTCAAAATCGCCATCTGCTGTCTTTTTTGCATTATTTACATTATTCGGGCTGTTATCATCATCTTCATTGCCATATTCCCAACGTTTCGGTCGTTGTACGCTCCACCCTTCTTCAGTTCATCGGAATTTTGAACTATGTCTCTGAGATGAGGTATTATGATTACTTGCATTATTTACATTATTCGGACTGTTATCCTCATCTTCATTGTCATATTCACAACGCTCCAGTGATTGGAATTTCAAACGGAACCCTTTGTTTCGTCCATCGGGGTAGGTTGTTCTAGTTCCACGTATCATGCCTCTTCCGGGTGTCTCATTTATTTCCTTGTAACTCAACTCTGCAAGTCCTGGTTCACCATTGCTGTGGCCTGGCATTAAACTCACAACTCATTTTGTCTAGTCACTGAATCTAATCAACGTCTTTATCCACTGATTAAAGAAAAATAATTGAGACATCCGGAAGAGGCAAGGCACGTGGAACTAGAACAATCTACCCCGGTGGAAGAAATAAAGGGTTCTGTTCGAAATTTCAGTCACCTGAAGAAGGACGGCCCGTACAATGTTTTGCGCCAATTGAGCAATACAACAAACTTACCATCCGAATTCTGAATAATAGTGCGCGCGGCAAAATTATACCTGAAATCGTACAAGAACAATGCAGGTTTATAAAGACACAAAAAAGGGGTCGGTAACCTTTTGCTGAGTATGTGCCGACTTAGGGTTTTAAAATCATTCAGTGCGCCAACAGCAGACGTATTTTTTTTTTATACAAGTCAAGGTCAATATACCTATTCTACAATATATTTTATATAGTAATATATACAATAATATGCAAAACACATTAATAGAAATGAACTGTTTTTAAAAGTTCTTTTTTTAAGTTTTTATTATTAATTGGAGTCCAACGGGTGAGAAATTTTGAAATATCTAAATATCTTCTTTGCGTTGTATTCGTTATTGGTTCGGACTTGTGGTGGCACGAATGCCGTAGGTTGCCGATCCCTGCATTAGAACAAGGAATGTGATATTTATGTACAAAATGCTACCAGAAAAAGCAATACATATGCAGGACGTGTACCTGTGTTTTATAAAGTTTTTGTTTGGTTTGTTTTACGGCATATCAACCTCAATGGGTTATTTAATGCTAACAAAATTTTCATTGTTGGTAATATTTTTTCCAAGAATCTATTTCTGGTAAGAATTTTCCTTCGCTGGTAATATTTGTTTTTCAAAAATGTATTGCTTGTAATATTTTTTTTCCAAAAATGTATTGCTGGTAATATTTTTTATACAAAGTATTTCTGGTATTAAAACCTATTTTTACACTTTCATAATGTTTTGGTCTGAGCTTGGGGGTTGACTATTTGCCCATAGCAGGGACCCTAACAGGTGCTACCACCCCGGGTCAAAGTGGGCCTGGGAACACCAGCAATTAAGAGGTGGTTCCACGCTCCTCAAAACCTTCTTATCAGAGGCCTTGCTGTCGGACGTAGTTTATCGTCTTACCCAGGACGGGGATTTGATAAAGTACCTCACAAAAAACTATTGGAACTTCTAGGTAACCATGTCACATTTGGGAAGGATATTAGAATAATCCAGAACCTATTATGGCAACAAAGCACCTGCATACGAATAGAAAATGAATTCAGCAGATATACGAAAATAGAAAGAGAAGTAAGGATGTGTCTTCTCACCGGATTTATTCAACATAAACAGAGAGCGGATTCTGAGAGAATTAGAAGTCCTAGCAGGATTGGTGGTTACAATCTTAACATTAGATATGCAGATGTCACAGTGTTGATAGCAGACATAGAAAGAAAGCTACAAGAATTCTTGCAGAAGGTTTTGAAGGAAAGCAAGAAGAAAGGACAAAACGTTAAGAAACAGAATGTATTGCTGTCTTCAAAAGGAACAGCACAACATACAAATTAGTATAGCTGGCCACTCGTATTCGAGGATACTCATCTACTTGAGCGGGTAGCCAATCCCTATTGCAGACGCTTGCTCAGGCGCATCTGTGTTTATTCAACACCCACAGCGCCCCAACCCCCGTGGCTTATACTGCAACTATGCTGAGCAAACCTTAGTTACAATTTCTGGGAAATAAAGAGCGTGATATATAGCGTGATCAATAATTTGAAAAAGTCCAGCACGCTCAAGCGCTCGGCCACGATGACTTGTGACTTCGTGCTAGCACAGCTATCGACGGCCCCAAAGGTTCCGTCTACCCAATTTCACTAACAAGGCTTGGGTCAACCCGTGGTATGGCTTTCAGGCACTTTCCAAAAGTGACGCACGCTGGGATCGACCCCTCTATTCCGATAACATCAGGAAGTCTCCTTCCTGACAAGTCGACCATGGTGAGATTCGAACTCGGGTCTCATGGTATGAATGCGAACGTTCTAAAACATGCAAATTACAAACATACATACATTTTTTAATAGCTACGTTTTAATGTTTTCCTTTCCCTTTCAGTTGTGTAAACATTAGTATATATTCTCTCTTTTAATAAACAATTTTTAGTGGTATAAAAACGTAAGAATATATCCATTTTGAAATTCCTTCATTCCATTCATTCCAAATTCATACCATTTCCTTTTACTCTATAGCGATAGAGTATCGAGAAGCTCGCCGTGTTTCGTCGGTGAAGAAAGTGGTTGTAGGGTGGAAAATAATTCCTTAACTACAAAGGCGCGGAGAAGTTTTGAAGCTGTATCGAAACTGGAAAATGAATACTGGGTAGCTCCTGCTCATATATGGCAACGGTACTCCAATTTCGGTCTGATCTGGCACTTGTAGTTGTAGCGGACAGCACAAGCGACAGGGGAGTGCGTTACCGAGTAAATGAGTGCGACGGAATGTCACTGTCCACCAAACCATTGCAAACTTCGAAGAAGACTGGCATGAAAAACGCTCTACTCAAAGAAAACAATGTCATGGTCCAACTTTGGCGTTTGTTACAATCACCAACTTTTAATGTCCCCACTCCAAAATGTGATCGTCCAGATTTGGTTTGCTGAGTCACTTCCGGAGACATTGATTAATTGCAAAAAAAATGTTACCTTTAGACCCTAAGAATAAACTTGATATATTTTTGTAGTTTATTTTTTATGTATCTAGGACTGATTTTATTAGCGATAAGATTCGATGTTTATAATTTTTATAATAAATAATTAATCAGATATGTTTGTATTGATTGATAGGAGATCTATTTCCCAATAAAAATATCCCTAATTGCTACTTCGTTCTGTTTATCATTAAATTGCATCTGTTTTAGAATGAAACATTTTATCGTATTACTCCATTTGTCATTAAGATTAAACAGAATAAATTGTATTTATTTGTTGAGAATATGTGTTGTAACCTCGGGAAGGTTACTGAATAGAATAATCGAATGAAGGTTGGTAATAAACGATAAGTCAATTGGATTCCACAATGAATCTCCAACTGAAGGATATCTACCAACCGCCCCATGCGATCAGATGCGGTCAGATGCGGTCAGATGCGGCACAAGGCCGAATTTAATGTGGAGTATCCAAGCCCGTAGACTCGGCCAAGAATTCCCCGTAGACGCTGTATAAAAAGGGTAGCTGTTTTCCGAGCCGAGACTCTCTGTGCTTATGCATGACTTTGTCTGGAGATCCTCTCTGCCTGGAGACAGAGAGTTTGACCAACACAGCTGGAAACGAATCTCCAACATACAGTGTCTTTATCCACTGACTTAAAGAGAAATAACTGAGACATCCGGAAGAGACATGGCACGTGGAATTAGAACAATCTAGCACGGTGGTGGAAATAAAGGGTTCCGTTCGAAATTTCAGTCGCCTGAAGAAGGCTGAAGCATACAACAGTCGAAACGTTGTGAATATGGCATTGAAGAGGAAGATAACAGTTTGAATAATGTAAATAATGCAAGTAATTATAATACCTCATCTCAGAGATATAGTTTGAAATTCCAATCACCTGAAGAAGGCTGGAGTGTACAATGGCCGAAACATTGTGAATATGGCAATGAAGATGAAGATAACAGTCTGAATAATGTAAATAATGCAAATAATCATAATACCTCATCTCAGGGATATAGACAAGAGCAGAAGGATGTGCACCTGTTTTCAAATGCATTTGATAAAGTCACAAAGAAATGTTAGAACTGCAAGGTGCCATGACAAATTTGGGAAGTGCATTTGAATTATCCAGAACTTACATTGGCAGCTTATCACCTGCGTACAGATTGGAAAATTCAGCAAGAATAGAAATAGGTCTATGACAAGGATATGTTTTCTCACTGGAAATTATTCCACCAAAACAGTGATTCTGAGAGCATGTTATACCACAATTTATTATTGGCGGCCATAATCTTAACAGCATAAGATATGCAGATGACACAGTATTTATAGCAGAGAATAGAAACAACAAGAACTCTGACAAAATATAGTCGAGGAAAGCAGGAAGAAAGGACTAAATGTCTTAATGTTTTTCCTTTCCTTTTCAGTTGTGAACATCTTAACAACATAAGATACACAGATGACACGGTACTGATAGCAGACGCAGAAAAGAAATTACAAGACATCCTACAGAAGGTAGCAAAGGAGAGCAAGAAGAAGGGACTAAGCATAAACTACAAGAAGACAGAATGCACGGTCATGAGTAAAAGGATGAGCCTGAAATGTGATTTGCAAATTGGGGACATTAAAATCAAGCAGGTGCAGAAATTTAAGTATCTGGGAAGTGTTTTGATGGAGGGCGGTAAGTGCGACTCTGAGATACAAAGATGTATCGGGATGGTCAAAGACACATTCCAAAATAGTATTGCGAGATGGAAGAATTTCTTTGGTAACAAAGAAAAGATTACTGAGACTTTATGTGACATCTGTCCTTCTTTACGGCAGCGAATGTTGGATGTTTTCCTCAAAGAGGAAGAAGAGACTCAAGTCATCGGAAGTATGGTTCTACAGAAGGATGCTGAGGATATCATGGAGCGAGCAACGATGAGGTTTTGGAGAGGATGCAAACAAGGAGGAAGCTTATACTTAACACCAGGAAGAGGCTGCTGAAATTTCTGGGAAACATAATGAGAAAGGAGCCCTTGGAGAATCTGAACTCACAGGTCGAATAGAGGGAAAGAGAGACAAGGGAAGGCAATGTATGACATACCAGGCGGGTTTAAGCAAATAGATGACAGAACGTGATCTGGGGGAGTTGGCAGTAGGACAAAACTTATTGAGAGCTACAAGAGATAGGGAGAAGTGGAGAGCCATGGTCGTCTACATCCTGTAGAGACACGGCCAATAAAAAGAAAGAACACATTCGTATATTTTTTTCCTCTTAACACTCCTTTATTAGTGTTATAAAAAAAATATAAGAAAATGTCTCCATCTTGAAATTTGATTCTTCTACTCATTCCAAATACCATTTTGTTTTGGATTTGCAAATATTGACAACCCGTCTGTAACATGTGAAATTTTTGTGTTGCGAAGGAATAACCTATGGCAAATGTCAAAGTGGCTCTTTTCTTGGAACATCTACTAAGACTCAATCTCACGCCAGATCTCAAGGGGACCTTGTATATACGACCCATTGCTAATGACCCTGGAAAAATGCTTAGCTATCTGTACCACCCCCAGAAAGTATCTGACCTCACCTGCCATGCCCTATCCTTACAAGAGCCTGGTCAGATCAAAAATAAAGTATTGCTGCCACATGTGGGAAAAAGCTGCTCATTCCTGAATCATTTTCCACCCATCAACCCTCCTTTTTCTTCCAGATGAATCTTTGCTAGCCTCATGCTGTTCTACCTTTGTTTTTATGGCCTTTGTTTGGTTGAACTACGTTCATTAATTCCACCAGTTCTTAGAACGTCCCATGCCACACAGAATTGACTCATCCCTTCATCTTCCATTTGTAAGGAGGAACTTCCACTCAGACAGCTTCTTCTCCAGAACCATTGCAATGTAGAATAAGCTCCCAAGAGAATACATCTCTGATGACAATAATTTTTAACTACGTCAAGTTGAGGGTCAAATGATATCTATCATACTCAAACTTTGATCTCTACCTATATACATACACACACACATACTTACAAATATACATTATCATCTGAATTCCACAGACAAACTAGAATTACCATACACTTACGTACATAAAGTAATATTATGGTTTTACAGCCAGAGTCAAATCATTTTTATTCCCTTCATATTCCATTGGTAAGGAGGAAGTTCCACCCAGACATCTACATATCCTTATAATCTGCATTTACTTACTCTTATATCCATAAAACAGTCTCTTTTCATAACACTCTACCTTGAGTGGCTCTTAGGCCTTGAATTGTGTGCAGTTTTAGTAGAAAAAAGACATTTCAGTGAAGATATGAGAATGCTCACAACGACTGATGAATCATTTTCTTTTGTGTAATTCTTTATACAGCACCTGCATAGGATTTCATCACAATAGATAAGGATCTGCAAACATCCGACGTTTTTCATGACTGAAAAGAAACATTTAGAAAAGCTAGACATTTAGAAGAAATTCATTTATATATTGTCAAAGCTTCAATCTTAAAATGGTTTTTATGCAAAGTTTGACTGTCAAAGCAGCCACCTTCACTGAAAGGAAATGAAGCAAATAAATAACTCAAAACTTTCAAGAACAAGTGCCACTTAGCAGGAAGTTAAGGAATTTTGATCAAATTATTTTATATGCCAGTTGATAGAAAAACTTATTTCCAAGTTGTCTGTTAGCAGATGGCATGCTCTCAGTGGAGATGGAGTAATCGATTTTTTTATCAATCGTTAACAGTTGAAGAAAGAAAAATGGTAGATTAAAAACATTTATATATACATACATACATACATATATATATATATATATATATATATATATATATATATATATATATATATATATATATATATATAAGCAAATATATGGATATAGATCCGACAGTATGAAGAAAAATATACGGAAAAACAAACAAAAATCCTTATATGCAATTATGCTGTTTTAATGTTAATATAATGTCAACGTCGGACGTTTCGGTCTAATAAACCATCTTCAGGAAATATTCATAAAATATAATTTGTCATGTTGAATTGATAATGTTAATTATATTTTATGAATATGTCCTGAAGATGGTTTATTAGACCGAAACGTCCGACGTTGACATTAAAACAGCATAATTGCATATAAGGATTTTTGTTTGTTTTTTCCGTATATTTTTCTTCATATATATATATATATATATATATATATATCATTTTGATGAGCAATAGCAAATTTCTGAAATTTAAAATGATCTTATTCCATATAAAAATAGAGCCTGTAAAAAGGAATATTTCAAATTAATATACAACCAAAAATAAAATGCTTTTGACAAAGGACCTTAATGATTTCACTATAATTATGTAATAATAATAATATAATCCACGGTTTATGTCATCTCATCTCATGGTTACAAACTATAAACTTAAATTGAGCTTGAAATATTGTGTAATCGGTTCTAAGTTTTTGTAAAATACTTGGATAGGATATAATAAATAATTTGCAGTGAAAAAAGTAATTTTCGATTTTTTTGTTGAATATGCCCCTTCTCTGTCGAACGCGTCGTATAGTCTAGCCATTTTAATTTAGTTTCTCTTACTTTTTGTTCATGTTTCCATCAATTTTGTTATTAAATATCCCACATCACTTTCGTTATTAAATATCTGAGAAGAACTGCCAAGAAAGGTGAAATGCTGTACGAATCTGTATCAGATTATCTATAGCAATTAAAGTACTTTCTTTTTCTTTTTCTTTCTGTTTTATCACATTTTATTTTTTTTAAATCACGTTTTTTTTGTTTGTTTTTTTTAAATCCCATATTCCAGAGTCCGAAAAAGTACTACAGCGTTCTGAAAGAAATCTCGTCTACCGTACTGACAACACCCAGCTCTTGATAATGACTGAGATGGTCGAATATACTTGAACAAAAAACATGAACTTTTCCACAATTTTAATTTGGATATACTACAGCTTCAATATCTCGCTATATCCCTGAAATGAGGTATTATGATTACTTGCATTATTTACATTATTCGGACTGTTATCCTCATCTACATTGCCATATTCACAACGTTTCGGCCGTTGCATACTCCAGCCTTCATCAGGTGATTGGAATTTCGAACTATATCTCTGAGATGAGGTATTAAAATTACTTGCATTATTTACATTATTATGTGCTGGTGTCTGGCTGTCGGTTCATAGGAACTGAGCTGCTTGTTCCTCATATGTCGAATAAGATGGGAGAGTCCACCAATATATATATATATATATATATATATATATATATATAGTCATACACAGACAGATTATTTTTCTGTATCATAGCTCCTAGGTATGGCTTGATGTCCGATTGCATCAAGCCAGGATCGAAACCCAAATGATATAACTGTTTCATTAGAACATGCAAGTTACTTGCATGAATGTAACAATTTATAATAAATATTTATTGCTCTGCCCTTGTATAGAGCCCTTTTTTTAAACTGATGAATATGAACCTTTGAATTTTATTCTTTTTGTTCTTTTGCTTTTGGATATATATTACCTGTTCTAGTGAATATATATATATATATATATATATATATATATATATATATATATATATATATATATATATTCACTAGAACAGACAATCGAAGAAATAAAAATATATAATTATATAATATTAAATGAAATAAAGTTGTTCCCAATGGGTATAGGATATATTACATAGGAATAAAGTGATATCTATGTGAATGTAACTACACATACACATGAAGGAGAGGGGAAATTTTAAAATCTAAATCATCTTTTTAAATGTATTTGGGTATACGACGTGTTCGGCAGAGAAGTGATGTGTTCAACATTTGATAATTTTGCAGCAATACGCACTTAAAGGTTTTAGGCAATTTTGATTAACGTTTCTTTTCATGGTTAGCCGTAAGGAATTGTAAATGTAGGACTACCTTACACTTAAATAAAATAATAATAATAATAATATTTATTAAGAATTTATTACAGGAAATATCAAGTTTTACGGAAACATTGTTGACAATTATGGATTTAGTTACATAACAAATAAATAAAAATAATATAACATTTGATTCTATATTCAATTTGTTGTTAGGTATTTTTCATTTTCTCCTTTGTTATTGGCAGCATTTTAGAATAATTTGGTTACAATGCTAAGTTTTCTAAGTTGAACAAACTGGAGCTATTTCATTTACGCTTTGTTACCTCTCTTTTCTATTGTTGTTTTTAGATCACTTTCTTCCAGTCATTTGGATGGGCAATGGCGAAATTTAGAATGATTCCATTTGAAAAATAAAGCCTTTGTTATAATCGTATCACTGCATGCAAGGTAGTAAAGCCACTAAGATACAAGGGGTTAATGAGTGTAAAAGAATAAGAAAAAGAGAGAGAAGGATTATTAAGGAGAGGAGACCAATAAAAGAGCCATTGTATTTGTCATAAGGAGATTTGTTTTGAATAAAGAATTGTAAATGTAGAACGGCCTTACACTTAAGTAAAATAATAACAATAATAATATCTCTTAAGAATTTATTACAGTAAATATAAAGTTTTACAGAAGGCCGGCATCTCGGTCCCACCCTTTCACTGTCGAAACTGTTAAATGTAGCCGTCTCTTTTACTTCAATAGCTTCATGTCTCGCATCTCCTGTCAGTGTAATTCCCTTCCTAATACTTGTTTCTCTGTTAGTTATAATCTTCAAATATTCAAATGTAATGTCAATCGACATCTCCAGATGTCTTGATCTATTCACTGTCCTTCTCTTCATTATTTCCTCTATCACGCCTCTTTACTCTCGATCATACTCTCTATAACCCCTTACGTGCTAGTGGCACTCCAGCTTTGCTTGGGGTGAAATGCTTGAAAAAAACACAAAAAAAAAACAAAAAAAAAACAAAACATTGTTGACAGTTATGTATTTAGTTACATAACAAATAAATAAAAAATAATATAAATTTTGATGCTCTTTATTTTCTCCTTTGTTATTGGCAGCATTTTAGAATAGTTTGGCTTGAATGCTAAGTTTCCTAACTTGAACAAACTGGAGCTATTTCGTTTACACTTTGTTACTTCTCTTTTCCATTGTTGCTTTTAGATCACTTTCTACCAGTCATTTTGAATCTGAAATTTAAAATGATTCTTATTCCATTTAAAAAAATAAAGCCTGTAAAAAGGAATATTTCAAATTAATATACAACCAAAAATAAAATCCTTTTGACAAAGGACCTTAATGATTTCACTATAATTATGTAATAATAATAATATAATCCACGGTTTATGTCACCTCATCTCATGGTTACAAACTATAAACTTAAATTGAGCTTGAAATATTGTGTAATCGGTTCTAAGTTTTTGTAAAATACTTGGATATGATATAATAAATAATTTGCAGTGAAAAAAGCAATTTTCGATTTTTTGTTGAATATGTCCATCCTCCACCAAACGCATCATATGTAGGTAAAAAAACGTTCCCAAATGAACATGTGGAAAACAAACAAACATAACATCTACAAGAAACATCTACACACACACACACACACAAATATACATTATCATCTGAATTCCAGAGACAAACTAGAATTACCATATACTTACATACATAAAGCAATATTATTGTTTTTCAGTTAGGCTTGTTAATTTCTGGGAACTTTGAAAGGATATGTTGTCTTACCTTAAATTTGGAATGCCACAAATTAAATTATTTCTAACAAGTCGAATGCACAGGAAACCTGATTAAGCAATGAAAATCAAACAACAGAAAAATAAAAATACCAGAATGTCTTTCTTCTTTTTCTCCATATCTCATTCTCTGATGAAGCTTTAATAAAAGGGAAACATGTTATATTGGTAAACGCTTCCTATTTATTCTTTATCTTATTCGGTTGGATTCCAATTCACATTAGATCTGTATTTGATCCCAATTCAATCCCTTTCCTACAGACAAAACATTGCAAGCCTCTATTGCTACTCAGTATTTCTATGGCAAATGTTCAGAGCCACATTCCTTAGCTCTGCCAGTTCAGGATTTTATAGCTGGGAAAAAACCATGCCACAGCCAGAGTCAAATCATTTTTATTCCCTTCATATTCCATTAGTAAGGAGTTAGTTCCACTCAGCTTCTTTCCCAGAACTGTTTGCAATGTGGAAACGACTCCTGAAGGAGTGCTTTCTTGATCACTGCAATCAAGTTGAGGGTCAACATATTCTCATAATATGCAACCCTTACTACCTCCCTATGTGCAATCATAATGAGACATGTTCCCCAGGACATTGCAGATCATGGCTCTCCACATTTTCCCGCTTTTTGGAGCTCTTAATAATTGTTTTTTCTTCCTGTCTCCCCTAAACACTGTTCTGCCATTGACTCACACAAACTTTTTTTTATTTCATGTGTTCTTAGTTTATTCTAATTTTTTTTTTTTTACAAAAACTTTCAGTGGAAAATGTCAGGATGCTATTTTTGACCTTAGGTCTCTGGTTGGGAGAACAGAAATCAAAGGAAATAATAATAATAATAATGTTTGCACAAGTAAAGCTCACGAAGAAGAAGAAGAAAAAGAAGAAGAAGAAAAAGAAGAAGAAGAAGAAAAAGAAGAAGAAGAAGAAGATGAAGATGAAGAAGATTCGGTGTTTCCACTGTACGAAGGACTTTATGTAAAATGTGTGTGATCATAGGTAATTTATTTTTACAAAGATATCCAGTGGAAAATGTCATGATTCCATTTCTGACCTTAGATCTCTGGTTGGGACCCGGAAGGAAAGAAGAAGTAGAAGAGAATAATAATAATAATAATTTCTTCTTCTTCTTCTTCTTTTTACGAAGGACTTTATGTAAAATGTGTGTGATCTTTGGTAATTTATTTTCACAAAAATGTTCTGTGGAAAATGTCAAGCCATTTCTAAACTTAGGCCTCTGGTTGGGACCCAAAAGGAAATGTGTATACAAAAGAAATCAAAGGAAATAATAATAAGAAGAAGAATAATTAATAATAAGAATAAATCTTCAAAAAACTATCAAAATACAAGGACCTTGAAATCAAAATCTCAAAAATGTGACACATGGGAACATCAACAATCCCTGTTGTAGTTTGAGCCCTCGGATTGTTTGGAAAAGATTCCAGTAGACTAGTTGAAGGGATTCCTGGAAGTCCATGCCTTAAAGAAATACAAAAAATTGTTCTCACAGGTACAGCCACACCTTACAATGTGCTTTGTCTCTGTAAATTCTTTTTTGTTTTTCAGTGGAAAACTCCAGAAGATTGCCCTACTAGGAACATTCCATATATTAAGAATGTTCTATCAATTAAATGACAATTTTTCCATAGGGCCTAATGACTATAGTTTGGACCCGGCTCTATGGGACACAAATCAGGAAACATAACATACGCAAATAATAATAATAATAATAATAATAATGCTGGTGGGGATGGCAGTTGGAGATAAATATCTCAACATAGTTCCTTCTCTGAAGCAAAAATGTTAAGAAGAAAGAAAAAATTACAAAACCGAAATGCTGAGAAAGAAAATGAATGAAATCTTATGAAAGAAAGGAAAAAGGAATTAGTAAGAAAGAGAAAAGAATGAAAGAATAAATGAATTATTAAGGCAGACTAACAGAAAGAAAGAAAGAATTACTAAGAAATAAAAAAGAAAGAAAGAATTATTAAGAAAGAGAGAAATTATGTTGCTAAGAAAGAAAGAAAGACAGAAAGAAAGAATGAATAATAATAATGTGTGATTTTTTTTGTTTTAAACTGCCCAATGGAAAATGTCATGATGCCAATTCTGACCTTAGGTCACTGGTCAGGATCGGTAAAAACATGGGTATAAACTAAAAACCAAAGGAAATAAAATAATAATAATAATAATAATAATAATAATAATAATAATACTGCTGTAATTTACAATAGACAACAAAAATAACCTCAGCTCACCGAAAATTTTACTATGGGATGACACCCACTTAGTTTATTCACTCTCAAAATGATATGAGTGAGAATCTTAATTTTGTGTGCATGGCATCGGGAAAAAATTACTCATTACAGTAGTAGTAATGGATGCTGGGGGGGGGCATCATGGTCATTAATTCCTAGTGAGGGACACTGAATGGGATTACATATATTTAGATAGATAGATAGATAGATAGATAGATAGATAGATAATGAACAGACTGAGATAGATAGATAGATAGATAGAAAGATAGATAGATAGATAGATAGATAGATAGATAGATAGATAGATAGATATGAACAGATTGAGATATATAGATAATGAATAGACTGAAATAAATAGGTAGAAAGATAGATATGACTAAATTGAGATAGGTATGAGCAGATTGATATATATATAGTTAGATAGATAGATGGATAGATAGATAGATGGAGATATCAATAGACTGAGATAGATATGAGCAGACATATATATATATATATATATATATATACATATATATATATACATATATATATATTTATATATATATATATATATATATATACATATATATATACATATATATATATTTATATATATATATATATATATATATATATATATATATATAGATATATATATTTACAGATAGATAGATAGATAGATAGATAGATAGAAACAGAGAGAGATAGGTAGAAAGGTAGATATGACTAGACAGAGATACATATGAACAGATTGATATATATATATATATATATATAGTTAGATGGAGAGATATGAATAGACTGAGATAGATATGAGCAGACTGATACATATATATATATATATATATATATATATATATATATATATATATATATATATATATATATATAGATAAATAGATAGATAGATATAAACAGACTGGGATAGATATAAATAAACAGACTGAGCGATAGATAGATAGATAGATAGATAGATAGATAGATTGTGAATACACCAAAATTAATATGTTAAGTATGAATAAAGAAATTGTATATTACCATGAGAGTTATGTTCATTTTCCATTTTGTTTTTTTGACCTTTACAAGCATTCTAAAGTAATTATATTTTTCTTCCAAACAATTATTCTCATTTAGCCTCAAGACAAATGACCATTTTCCATCATTTATTAACAAAGTGAACACATCTCAATTACCAAGTCTCGAAACTTATTCACTTAATATCTTCCTTTCTTTTTATTCTTCCTATCTGGAAATTGTGTTTTAACAGACAAGGGAAATTTCACACTAAAATCTGAAGGGACAGACATTAGAAGATTGAACAATGAATGACGGAACCTAAACATTATTATTATTATTCTATGAAGAAATACAATTTCATTTTTTATATAAATAGTTTTTCACACGTTATATAAAATAATTTTTTTTTATGATTGGACCAGTCTACTTAAATGTATATATATCCATTTATTCTTTATTTAAATATTTCTTGATAAAAAAAAGAAAAATATGCAAAACAACTAAAGTAAATAATTTGCAATGCATTCCTATAGTAAAATCATTTGCAATGAATTTCTATCTATGCTTTTAGTATTTGCTATGTCACTATATATGTAATCATTAGAGGGAATGAAAGTTTGGATGGATTCGTTTAATAAATCCTATCAGTGATAAGACAGCTTACATAAATGGCTAGTAAATAATTTACAATGCATTCCTATAGTAAAATCATTTCCAATGAATTTCTATCTATGCTTTTAGTATTTGCTATGTCACTATATATGTAATCATTAGAGGGAATGAAAGTTTGGATGGATTCGTTTAATAAATCCTATCAGTGATAAGACAGCTTACATAAATGGCTAGTAAATAATTTACAATGCATTCCTATAGTAAAATCATTTCTAATGAATTTCTATCTATGCTTTTAGTATTTGCTATGTCACTATATATGTAATCATTAGAGGGAATGAAAGTTTGGATGGATTCGTTTAATAAATCCTATCAGTGATAAGACAGCTTACATAAATGGCTAGTAAATAATTTGCAATGCATTCCTATAGTAAAATCATTTCCAATGAATTTCTATCTATGCTTTTAGTATTTGCTATGTCACTATATATGTAATCATTAGAGGGAATGAAAGTTTGGATGGATTTGTTTAATAAATCCTATCAGTGATAAGACAGCTTACATAAATGGCTAGTAAATAATTTGCAATGCATTCCTATAGTAAAATCATTTCTAATGTATTTCTATCTATGCTTTTAGTATTTGCTATGTCACTATATATGTAATCATTAGAGGGAATGAAAGTTTGGATGGATTTGTTTAATAAATCCTATCAGTGATAAGACAGCTTACATAAATGGCTAGTAAATAATTTGCAATGCATTCCTATAGTAAAATCATTTCCAATGAATTTCTATCTATGCTTTTAGTATTTGCTATGTCACTATATATGTAATCATTAGAGGGAATGAAAGTTTGGATGGATTCGTTTAATAAATCCTATCAATGATAAGACAGCTTACATAAATGGCTAGTAAATAATTTGCAATGCATTCCTATAGTAAAATCATTTCTAATGTATTTCTATCTATGCTTTTAGTATTTGCTATGTCACTATATATGTAATCATTAGAGGGAATGAAAGTTTGGATGGATTTGTTTAATAAATCCTATCAGTGATAAGACAGCTTACATAAATGGCTAGTAAATAATTTGCAATGCATTCCTATAGTAAAATCATTTCTAATGTATTTCTATCTATGCTTTTAGTATTTGCTATGTCACTATATATGTAATCATTAGAGGGAATGAAAGTTTGGATGGATTTGTTTAATAAATCCTATCAGTGATAAGACAGCTTACATAAATGGCTAGTAAATAATTTGCAATGCATTCCTATAGTAGAATCATTTCCAATGAATTTCTATCTATGCTTTTAGTATTTGCTATGTCACTATATATGTAATCATTAGAGGGAATGAAAGTTTGGATGGATTTGTTTAATAAATCCTATCAGTGATAAGACAGCTTACATAAATGGCTAGTAAATAATTTACAATGCATTCCTATAGTAAAATCATTTCCAATGAATTTCTATCTATGCTTTTAATATTTGCTATGTCACTATATATGTAATCATTAGAGGGAATGAAAGTTTGGATGGATTTGTTTAATAAATCCTATCAGTGATAAGACAGCTTACATAAATGGCTAGTAAATAATTTGCAATGCATTCCTATAGTAAAATCATTTCCAATGAATTTCTATCTATGCTTTTAATATTTGCTATGTCACTATATATGTAATCATTAGAGGGAATGAAAGTTTGGATGGATTTGTTTAATAAATCCTATCAGTGATAAGACAGCTTACATAAATGGCTAGTAAATAATTTGCAATGCATTCCTATAGTAAAATCATTTCCAATGAATTTCTATCTATGCTTTTAGTATTTGCTATGTCCCTATATATGTAATCATTAGAGGGAATGAAAGTTTGGATGGATTTGTTTAATAAATCCTATCAGTGATAAGACAGCTTACATAAATGGCTAGTAAATAATTTACAATGCATTCCTATAGTAAAATCATTTCCAATGAATTTCTATCTATGCTTTTAATATTTGCTATGTCACTATATATGTAATCATTAGAGGGAATGAAAGTTTGGATGGATTTGTTTAATAAATCCTATCAGTGATAAGACAGCTTACATAAATGGCTAGTAAATAATTTGCAATGCATTCCTATAGTAAAATCATTTCCAATGAATTTCTATCTATGCTTTTAATATTTGCTATGTCACTATATATGTAATCATTAGAGGGAATGAAAGTTTGGATGGATTTGTTTAATAAATCCTATCAGTGATAAGACAGCTTACATAAATGACTAGTAAATAATTTGCAATGCATTCCTATAGTAAAATCATTTCCAATGAATTTCTATCTATGCTTTTAGTATTTGCTATGTCACTATATATGTAATCATTAGAGTGAATGAAAGTTTGGATGGATTTGTTTAATAAATCCTATCAGTGATAAGACAGCTTACATAAATGGCTACTAAATAATTTGAAATGCATTCCTATAGTAAAATCATTTCCAATGAATTTCTATCTATGCTTTTAGTATTTGCTATGTCACTATATATGTAATCATTAGAGGGAATGAAAGTTTGGATGGATTTGTTTAATAAATCCTATCAGTGATAAGACAGCTTACATAAATGGCTAGTAAATAATTTGAAATGCATTCCTATAGTAAAATCATTTCCAATGAATTTCTATCTATGCTTTTAGTATTTGCTATGTCAAAATATATGTAATCATTAGAGGGAATGAAAGTTTGGATGGATTTGTTTAATAAATCCTATCAGTGATAAGACAGCTTACATAAATGGCTACTAAATAATTTGAAATGCATTCCTATAGTAAAATCATTTCCAATGAATTTCTATCTATGCTTTTAGTATTTGCTATGTCACTATATATGTAATCATTAGAGGGAATGAAAGTTTGGATGGATTTGTTTAATAAATCCTATCAGTGATAAGACAGCTTACATAAATATCTAGTAAATAATTTGCAATGCATTCCTATAGTAAAATCATTTCCAATGAATTTCTATCTATGCTTTTAGTATTTGCTATGTCAAAATATATGTAATCATTAGAGGGAATGAAAGTTTGGATGGATTTGTTTAATAAATCCTATCAGTGATAAGACAGCTTACATAAATGGCTACTAAATAATTTGAAATGCATTCCTATAGTAAAATCATTTCCAATGAATTTCTATCTATGCTTTTAGTATTTGCTATGTCACTATATATGTAATCATTAGAGGGAATGAAAGTTTGGATGGATTTGTTTAATAAATCCTATCAGTGATAAGACAGCTTACATAAATGGCTAGTAAATAATTTGCAATGCATTCCTATAGTAAAATCATTTCCAATGAATTTCTATCTATGCTTTTAGTATTTGCTATGTCACTATATATGTAATCATTAGAGTGAATGAAAGTTTGGATGGATTTGTTTAATAAATCCTATCAGTGATAAGACAGCTTACATAAATGGCTAGTAAATAATTTACAATGCATTCCTATAGTAAAATCATTTCCAATGAATTTCTATCTATGCTTTTAATATTTGCTATGTCACTATATATGTAATCATTAGAGGGAATGAAAGTTTGGATGGATTTCTTTAATAAATCCCTACCTATTTACTTTATATAATGGATATATACTTTTATTAATTATATACTTTTCTGTTTTTCATAAAAAGTGTATATATCGATTTATTCTTTATTTAAAAATTTCTTTGATAAAAAAGAAAAATTTCTTTTAAAGTCTTTTCATATGCAAAACAACTAAGTCCAATAACTCTGTAAGAAATCAGTGATCAATTTTACACTATACTGATATTATAAAGTGGACACCCTCTTCTGCAACAATAAATGAATATTTTTAATTTCAATAAATGTTTTGACTTGGGAAAATGCTAATTTAATATTTCAAAAGGTTTTCCCTATTTTTTTTAATGAATGGACCAGTCTACTTAAGTAGATTCAGTGCTAAACAAAAAATGTGAACAATCAAGTTCACCAACAATTATCATACTTCTATAGATATACAGGGTGCTGATATCAAGGAAACTAGTTTCATAGATCATTATTACTGAGCTATGAGTTTGATTCTCACTAGGTGGCTTTACACCAAAACTAAGAAACACCAAGTTAAATCCCTACAGCTATAGACAGACTTAAAATGGTATTGTATTACCCTTAATCTTCAAGGTACCATCAATATCACTTGGTTTATGAGGTAAGGTGAGGTATGGTGTAGGCTGAAAATAAGACAAACAAGAAACCTTTCCCAAATTTTTATGCATCCCTTGTTTAATTTCTTTTATGATCTAAATGCATTTCACATTTTCTTCATTCTCTGATTGTATTAGGTTGGTGCAAAAATAATTTCATTTTCTAACATATGTTACTATGTGAGAAAACGAAATTATTTTTGCACCAACCTAATATTTACAATCATAATTTTAATTCAACTGATTATCAATATTTCTGGCACATGCTATGATAAAATACAATTTTATTTTTTATATAAAAATTTTTTCTTGCACATTCTGTAAAATAAGATTTCATTTTTTTTATCTAAATAAATATTTTGTCACAGATTCCATGATAAGATTCAAGGAATTAGTAATTCATGTAGTGTACAATACAACAACATTCAAAATATCAGAGGGACACCCTGACTTAAGACAATAACAATCGATTACCTTTTAAATGAGAACCAAGTGAAATTTCCATGAATTCCACTCGGGTCCCTTCCTACTACTGACAATCAAGTTACTCTAAGATCATTCACCCTGCTCTTGCTTTCTCTCATTATGCAAAACACTGTAATTATTCAGCTAACAGAAATCTTTAAGCCAAATATGAAAAAGAGTCACAAAAATAATCAAGTAGCAAAATTAATTATAGATTTGAGTCCTCAATTCATGACTCATTTTGATTTACAACAAAAAACAAAAACTATTCAGTTATTTTAGAGACATGTTATCTTCATTCCTTTAAATAAGGCAAAATACAGTTGGGAGTAGAAGAAAAAAAAAGAAACAAAAATCAAATACCATGTATTAAATTAAATCTTTATTATTATAAAACTCTGTGAACGTTGCTTGAGTGTTTGCCAGAAGTCATATATAGAGAGTGGGGGAAAGAAAGAAATTAGTTTTTAATTTATAATCATGTAAGGAAGGAGAGAGAGAAATGGTATGTGTTCATCTCAGAGGGTGACTTAATTTAACATCCGGATTGTGGAGATAAGTGGTAACATTATGTCCACATTTCACCTCTCTCTCTCTCTCTCTTTTTACTTCTCTCTCTCTCTCTTTATACCACTCTCTCTTTCCACCTCTCTCTTTCCACCTCTCTCTTTCCATCTCTCTTTCTTCCTTTCTCTCTTTCCAACTCTCTCCCTTTTCACCTCTCTCTCTATTTTCACTTCTCTCTCTTTCCACCTCTCTCTCTCTTTATACCGCTCTCTCTTTCCACCACTCTCTTTCCATCTCTCTCTTTCTTCCTTTCTCTCTTTCCAACTCTCTCTCTCTTTCCACCTCTCTCTATATATATATCTCTCTTTCTTTCTTCCTTTCTCTCTTTCCAACTTTCTCTCTTTTCACCTCTCTCTCTCTCTTTCCATCTCTCTTTCTTCCTTTCTCTCTTTCTAACTCTCTCCCTTTTCACCTCTCTCTATATTTTCACTTTTCTCTCTCTCTCTTTCCACTTCTCTCTCTCTTTATACCGCTCTCTCTTTCCATCTCTTTCTTTACATCTCTCTCTTTCTTCCTTTCTCTCTTTCTCTCCCTTTTCACTGCTCTCTCTCTTTCCACCTCTCTCTCTTTATACCTCTCTCTCTTTACACCTCTCTCTCTTTCCACCTCTTTCTCTTTCCATCTCTCTCTCTCTCTCTTAACTTCTCTCTTTCCAACTCTCTCTCTCTCTCTTAACTTCTCTCTTTCCACCTCTGAGATTTTGTGTGTACTTATTTATATTTCAGCTTTCTTTAAACAATATTTTAAATATTTAAAAAATATTTTTTGCCATATTTAAAAAATGTTCTTCAAATGAATATGATTTTAAAATATTTCTTGGCATATTAAAAATATATTTTTAAGTTAAAGTGATTTAATAAATATTTTAAGTGAATAAGATCTAAAAATACAAGTTGTTTATAGAGTAAGTACATTTTTTTATTTCAACTTTCTTCAAACCGACAATATTTCAATGTTGAAATCAACTTCTGTGTTTTATAACCTGAACTGTCATGGGTTGTCTAGTTCACGTTAAAAATAAAATAAAAATTAACGTACAAAAATAAATTGAAGATTCATGCAAGATTTAAAGAAAATAACCTCAAGGCAGAAATGTTTGCAGAAAAAAAATCTCAGATGCTGCTTCAAAATTTATATTTAATATGTGATCTTCATGGAACTTAGAACATGCATGTTGTATCCTTAAAGAGCTTACAAACAGACGAGGATGATACTTGAGTGAAGTTAACAGCAACACATGCATAGATGAAAGAAAGAGAGGTTTATTGTAAAAGAGAATACACGACTGAAAAACAGGGAATCAGGTGGTGACCTAATGATACTGGAAACAAAGCGTTATTTACCTGACCTTGGCACGAGGCAGGATGTGGTATGAGGCTGTTTTTAATGCGGGACAAAAATGAGCATGTAGACTTAGGCAAAAAATTCCCCGTAGACCCCATAAAAAAAACAAAAAAAAAAACAGGGTTGCGTAGCTGTCTACCACTTCAGACAAGACTCTGCACTTCAGCATAGCCTCGTTTGGGTTTGTCTCTCTCTGAAGGCAGAGAGACGAGCACAGTTGGCGACAAATCTCCAACTAATTGCCGAAGCAAGGATAATTGCCAACCCCCCTATGTGGTCAAATGTGTCACAAAGCCGAATTTAACGTGGGGTATCCAAGCCTGTAGGCTCAGGCAAAATATTTTTTTATAAAATTATGAATAAAAAACTTGTTTTCATAAATTTTTTTCTCTAAAATAGTAAATAATAAATATTGCATTGTAGTTGATTCATATATTTTTTTAAAATTTTGTAGATATTTATAAATTTTGGAATAAAATTTTTGGCAATTTTGGATCTTCATGGCCGCCAAAAAATAGATAATCAAAAGGATAGTGTTTCCTTTGACCCTACTATTATTTTAACAGCCATCATTTCTCAGCAATGTTTATTGTTTTAAAAATTGATTATTAAAAATTTAATAAAATCTAAAGTGAATTTATACATTTTCTTTGTTCTTGAGGACTGACAAAAAAATTGATAAACACTATTTATCATTTATTGAAATGGTTGGCAAAACATCGGCAAATACCAACTGATTGAAACTTTATAAAATGGTAAATAATAAGTTCACATATTTTAATAATTTAGTAAATGTTTATAAATTTATGAATAAAAAAATGTTTTCATATTTCTTTATGAATGATAAATATTGGATTGCATTAGTTTCCAAAAAAATTAATGAAAATTTATTGTATTAAGCTATGCACCCTAGTAAAATCAACTGTACTTTGTACCCCCTTGCCTGTTTGCACTTCTCCCCCAAATATGGTTTTGATCACTCAATGTATGGCTATTTTAGAGGGTGTGACAAACGGATGGATAGATTAATGGAAGTCACAGAATTTTATATCTCGATGCCTTCTATGACAGCATAAAGACTTAGCAGATGAGAGTGCTTAAAAGTATAAAGAGACAAATCAATGCACAGAATTTCCTCTCCTCCTCGTGGGATCAACAAGATAAAATCATTTGATAACCTCAAATAAGATGTACATAAAACATTACATAACACAAAAGATAAAATGACACAGGGGATTAGTTCAAAAAGAAATTAAAATTTCATTGTATCACTCCAGGAAATAACTAACTCCTCCTACCATGCGCTAACTTTATAAGAGTCAGATCAGCCCAAGAATGGAATATGCCTGCCATATTTGGGCTGATGCTACCCAATCCTCACTGGCCAGCCTTCACAAAATTCAAAATCTCTTATGCGGCATTGTGGGTGATGTATTATTCTTCACCCTGCAACTTTCACTACTATATGGCACATGTTTGAACAAGTGACATTCCTTAGTACCATCAGTTCAGACCTTCACAGACAATTTTGTAAACCAATCAACAACTATAAAATCTTAAAGAAAAGATATGCAAAAAATAATATTGCATTTTTATTAAAAAAATATTTGTTGTTTTAATCTGTTTTTAAAATAGTGAGAGTATTTTGTATGTTAGATAATAAAACTTAATTTTTCCAAAAAAATTAATGAAAATTTATTGTATTAAGCTATGCACCCTAGTAAAATCAACTGTACTTTGTACCTCCTTACCTGTTTGCATTTCTCCCCCAAATATGGTTTTGATCACTCAATGTATGGCTATTTTAGAGGGTGTGACAGACGGATGGATAGATAGATAGTCACAGAATTTTATATCTAGATACCAGTGAAGGTATCTAGATATAAAAATCAATTGCTAATTGATTCAAACTCTATAAAAATGGCAAATAATAAGGATTTCCTTATAGAAGGCTCACATGTTTTAATAATTTTCTAAATGTTTATAAATTTATGAATAAAAAATAAGGGTAGACTGCATGTAAATATATAAATAGACATTGACGTTAACACAGAGTGTCAATCATCTATTTCATGCCTGGATGCAATCTTTAGACTTTGAAGGTTTAATTATTTACATTATTTTTAGTTAGACTAATGTCCCCCTCTTTGTTATTATTGTAAGTGTAAAGTTTTGCTCAGTATTTTAATTTTCAACTGAAATGAAATTTATTATATACAAAATTGTTGTCTTCTTCCTTTATGTTTGGTCTAAAAGCAACTTGACTTTAAAAAAAAGTTTATTGCCCTCATCTTTGTTGCCATATTTATCATAATTATAAATATGGCAACAAAGATGAGGACAATAGTCCAAATAATGTAAATAGTGTACATAATACATCATCTCAGAAATATAGACAGATACTGAAGGGTCGAATAAATATGGCAACAAAGATGAGGGCAATAGTCTGAAACATGTAAATAGTGTACATAATACGTCATCTCAGAAATATAGACAGATACTGAAGGATCAAATAAATATGGCAACAAAGATGAGGACAATAATCTGAAACATGTAAATAGTGTACATAATACGTCATCTCAGAAATATAGACAGATACTGAAGAATCGGATAAATATGGCAACAAAGATGAGGACAATAGTCCGAATAATGTAAATAGTGTACATAATACCTCATCTCAGAAATTTAGACAGATACTGAAGGATTGGATAAATATGGCAACAAAGATGAGGACAATAGTCTGAATAATGTAAATAGTGTAGTTTTAGAATGTTGTAAATATAAAATTATTCTTGTAAATAAACAAGCTAATAAATAAATCATGTTTAATTTTTTTGTTCTCAATTCTCAAGAACAAAAAAAAATGTATAAATTCTCCTTGTGCTGTGCCAGGAAATTTTTCTCGTGAGAGTCAATCCTTCAAATCTACAAATCAACCATTCACTCTGCATGGAGTATTGCTGCTATATATAGTCTGGAGCCCCTTCTGTTTGTCACAAGTTCCTTGATAAAATCTAGAGCCGGATATGCAATGTAACTGGCCCTGATCTGGCATCTCATCTGCAGTCGCTCTCTCTCACAGACATGCCATTGCCTCCCTCTGTCTTTTTTACAAATACTTTCATGGTAACTGCTCCGATGAGCTGCTTTCGCTGGTTCCCAGATTTCATGAATTTAAGCGTTCATCTAGTCTGGCATCTCGCTCTCACCCTTTCACTGTCGAAACTGTTAAATTTAGTCGTCTCTTCTACTCCAATACCTTCATGTCTCGCACCTCTCGCCTGTGGAACTCCCTCCCCTTTTCCTGTTTCCTTGATAGCTATAATCTCCAACTATTCAAATGTAATGTCACTGGACGTCTCCAGATGCCCTGATCTATCCCCTATCCTTCTCTTCATCCTTTCCTCTATCACTCCTATTTGTTCTAGCTCCAACTCTCTGTAACCCCTTACATGCTAGTGGCTTCCTGTCTTACTTGGGGTGGAATGCTTTAAAAAAAATTCACTTTCATCATATGTTTAGGTTTTATTACAATTCTAATCATCACTTTTTAAAACAATAAACATGGCTGAAGATTAACGGTAGTTAAAATAATAGCAGTGTCAAGGAAATAACCATCTTTTGACACTGTTTTTTTCATGTGCATGAAGGTTCAAAATTGCCAATGATTTCTTTACAAAATATCTCTTTATAAAATGGTAAATAATAAATATTGCATTGTATTTGGTTCACACAATTTATAATCTTGTATGTAAACATTGTCAGGGAGTCTTGGTAGCATAAAGTAATGGGTGGTTTTGTAGAGGACCCATTTGGGTTACGAGTGTTGTTGAGTTAGGAACACGTGCTGTTTATTTCCTGCTAGAAGAAGGTCCAAAACTACAAGAAAACGCCGGACTCAAGTTGAGTCCAACCGAAGATGTAAAGAAAACAAACAAGACCGATATGTCAATAAATATAGATATTAAACAACAAATTTACAAGTGAAAAAGACATTAACATTTGTTTTTTTTTGTGTGGACGTAAAGAGTTTGTATTTTGGTAAATGTTCGTACGTACGTGTATGTGTGTATAATGTTCACGACATCTCCAACAAGTGGGGAGACGCTATCTTTTGCGAGAGCTTACATTGTAGATGTGTTCGCTGAAATGAAGATATTGAAAAGGAGAACGAGGCAAGAAGTTTCCCGGTATTTGTAGTATAGAGAGAGCGCCCCTAGTGAACAATTAGGAAATTAAGGAGGAGATAACTTCGACAGTTTCAATAGAAATCCGTCCTTTGAAACTCTGATTTTTTTTTTTTTTTTTTTTGCAGGCTTGAAAGTTATCTTTGTCATCAAGACTTTTTCTTTAATTCGATGATTACAAATATAGGGGCAATGTAAACAATTAGGAACACCGTGTTAATTATAAGGGACAATTGCGTTTTGGCTCATATTTAAGTTTAAATATCTGGGGAGTCTTTTAGAAAAAAGGATGGAAAATTCGACACCAAGATCTGAACACGCATTGAATGAACAAAAGAATGTGTCTCCTTTTTTTTCCTTTTTTTTTTAAGCATATCACCCCAAGCATGGCGGGAGTGCCATTAGCTCGTAAAGGGTTACAGAGAATGAAAGCAAGAGTAAAGAGTTAAGAGAGATGTTTGAGGAAAAGATATAGAGAAGGACGGCGATCAGAAACTAACTCACTAGTTATATATGTACATATTTATATCAGCTTCTTCTTCTTTGTGTATCATCCCTTGAGGACATAGACGACATGACTCTCCACATCTTCCTGTCTTATGTGGCTCTTAAAAGTGAATGCTGGAACAATATCTCCACAGATAAGAAGAAAAATGAAGGCAGCTGAAATGTGGTTCCGTAGAAGGATGCTGAGGATTCCATGGATGGAGCAAGTAAGCAACAAAGAAGTCTTGAAGAAAATGGTAGCAAAAGGAACACTACTTCTCAAAATCAGGAAATGACAGTTGAAATTCCTTGGACATATAACGAGGAAGGAGGAATCAGCAAATTTAAGCCTTACTGGACATAATGACGACGAGAGAGATTGGGGAAAGCAGCGAGTCACTTACCTGACGAGTTTGAGTGAATGGATGGACGAATTGTTTGCAAGGGCCCTATGATAAGAGAGAGACATTTAGAGAAATAGAGAGAGAGAGAGAAAGAGAGATAGAGTGATTATGAGAGACTATTTGGTTTATTCGTTGTTGAATATAGAAATGAAAAGAAAGAGGTAGTTAGTGAAAGACATTTAGTTAAATAAATAGACAGAGACTAAGAGAATGAGGTCAAAAGAGGGAGATCGGTGAAGAGAGAAGAAAAGAACATGGTTAGGGAGGAGTTTCAAATAAGGTTAGGGAGGAATCTCAAATCAAGAATAGATGGGACCGAAAATGTACTCATTAAACTAAATGTCTGCAAGTCTTCGAATAATGAGAACCATGAAGAATTTTTGGTTGACTTTGAGGCAATCGAAGCAGACATGAAATGACAGTCCGTTTCCTAACTGTATGGAATAAACTGAACCAGAATTTATTGCCAGGGCTGGACGGGTGCAGTGATAGT